>UESW01001569.1:22325-354566 GCA_900491605.1 Calamus simplicifolius | reverse complement strand
GGTTGGCTTTGAGCTTTTCTTCTTTTCTTCTTTTCCTCTTTCCTGAAGTGTAGAATCGGGCCTCAGCTCGGATTCTTCACGGAATGAACGTTGGAGTTGATTTGAGCTTTTTCTTCTTTCTTTGAGTTGAAAATCTTGAGATGCTCTTGAATAGCTCTTGGATTTTCTTCTGAAGCTTCCTTGGATTGTTGAGCTTGAGCACAGAAGAAGCTTCCTTTGATTTCACACTTTTTCTTTCACTCTATTTTGAATCACGGATTTTTTCAAATGAAGCTCTGTTTTTCGATTTTTTCTTTTTTCTCTTGAAATGAATATCTCTCTATTTGTATTTTGATTTGAAAACGGCTTCTCTATTTATAGATTCTGCAAAAATATAGCCGTTAGAAACAAAGAAAAATAGCCGTTAAAAAAATCTTACCGTTGACGCTGAGTTGGCATTCAGAAAAATCGCCCAGATTTGCTGGAGTCGACTCCTGCTTTCCGAGTCGGCTCGAAGACGCGATACCAAAAATAGAAATATTCAGAAAGTTAAAGGGTCGACTCATCAAAATAAAGTGTCGACTCCTGACAGTCGGGGGTCGACTCATGAAAAGTTGGGGTCGACTCGCGAAGTGCTCAGAAAAACACACTCTGGTGTCTGAGCGGAGTCGACTCACACAGTCATGGAGTCGGCTCGACAGAATCGGGGGTCGACTCGAAATCACAGGGGTCGACTCGAGAAAATCAGTCTGTATACTGAGTGGAGTCGACTCTGAAACTCTAGAGTCGGCTCCGGAACGTATCAAAAATCAGAAATTTTCTGATTGACTTGAAATTCGTTCCAGATTCATTTTAAATCAATTTTTTGACTTGAATACAATAAAATTGACATTAGGAATCAATTCAAGAAATGTTCCAAAAACTCATTGATTGAAATATGAAGTATAAAAATTTCTTTTTGAAAGCTTAAACATGGAGCTTGAAGTTACTTTCAAATTGATTAAAGTCATACTTAACATTCTCATTGATTGTTCTAAATAAATTCATTGCTCATGTAAATAAACTCATTGCATCTTTTAATATACTCATGGCTTTTGGTAATCATCAAAATCAATAAGATTGGGGCAACAATTTCTCAACAATCTCCCCAACAATCTCCCCCTTTTTGATGATGACAAAAACATTGAGTTTATGCATGATTGATTAAAGAATTTATTTTATTTTCATAGTTAGGCTTAGGCTCCCCCTGAATGAGGTAGCTCCCCCTATGAAACTCAAATAAATATCCCATTCATTCAATTATTTATCTCATTCATTCAATCATTTTAATATCATTGATTAATTAATTTCTCCCATGCATATACAGTTATAAAACTCTCCCCCTTTTTTGTTATCAACAAAAAGGTAGAGAAGCATCAAACATAATCATTCATTCAAGATATGATTTAACAAAATCTGAGATTCATTGATAATAGGAGAAGTACATTAAACTCAGATTACATTGAGCATTCAAAATAGATTTTTCATTACATCAATATCAAAATGTAAAACATAACATAACTTCATTACATTGCAAGGACTAAGCATCTAATACATCAAAAGTGAGTCCTTACAATCCTAGTTAAGTGATCTATAATATTTTTCATTCCATCTGTTTGAATCTTAACATAATCCTTCAGTCTTTCATCTACAAAAGTGCAAGCAGTCAAAATTTTGTCTTGGAGCTCAGCATTGCATTTTGCATAGGTTTCACCATCTCCACAGATGTCTTTAAGTTCTTCAAAATATTCTTTAGATCTCCACTTAAAGACTCAGAAGAAGTGCTAAGAGTAGATTCAATCTTGGTGATCCGATCATCTAAAGAGTAAAGAGTTTCTTTAGATTCATAAATTTGTTTTCAAACTCTGATTTCAATTTATCTGACTGATCATCAAGAAGACCTTTGAGCTGCCTTAACTGAAGTTCTGAGAAACCAACAGATGAAGATGATGCTGATCAAACAACGGAGCAGGGAAGGGGGAGCAGGAACAGGAGAGCTCGGAGGTAGGCGAAGAATGTCTAACTGATGGTCCCGGTGCCTCAATGTCGGCTCTATCTTCCATCAACCTTTCCTTTCCCATCTGCCATTCTTCTTCACAAAACCCATCTATGTATAGTGGCCAAACTATAAAATCTGTGTGTCTCAAGTTCCTCATTGGCTCACTATCTGAAATGATTATCCCTTGGCTTTGAAAATTTTAGTGAGAATCATGCCATAGGGTAAACTTGATTTTCTCTTGCCTCCACAGTCAGCAATGTACCATAATATCATACTGGAAGGTTAATGGGTTTACCAGTTACTAGCATCCATTACAAAATATCTCTTTCAGAAACATAATCAAATCTCCCAATCTTGGGGAATAGGATTCTACTACAATGTTGTGGAGAAGTCTCAATTCTAAGGATAATTGATTGCAAACCTTCTTCAAAACCAACAATCTCCCGTTAAGCAATCTAGAAGAGCTGGGCTTCTATCTTCAGAAGAAAAAGTAGAAGTACCTGACACTGGAAGATCCAACAATCTTGAAAGCAAATCCACTGTCACTGAAATTCTATTTCCTCTAATGAAGCTTACAAGTCCATTGTCTCCTCTAGATAGATTCTTATAAAATTCCTTGACAGGGCTGGGTAGGTAGGACAATCTAAAGAACAAATCTTCTCCCAACCCATCTCAATCAACTGTCTCCCCAAAGAAATCCCTCTGCCTCAAATAATTCAAAATCACTTTCCTCCCGGTTGTTATCACTCTATCGGCAAGTCTATCTACCTGAGATGGAGCCGTAGAGGAGAAGCACTAGGAGTTGAAGAAGATGAGGTTGAATCCAAGCTCGGTGAAGGCTCACGAACGGGACGCCTCACGTCTTCCTCACCGCCTCTTCCTCTTCACTCCGGCCGCACCAAGGTTAGATCCACGAGTTTTAGGGGCCATTGATCTATTGGAAGGGTTAATCAGGGATTTCTGAGGATTTGGAAGGTCTGGAAAAATTTTGGAGAGAGTATTTGAGGATTGAGATGATAGAAATGAACGGCGAGTCGACTCTGCCCTAGATAAATCGACCTGGGACCACTTCGAGTCGGCTCCCGCAAAGCGAGGGGTCGACTCCGGACAGTCACAGAAAACTATCCCGAAGTGGAGTCGACTCGCGCAGAGAAGGGGTCGACTCAGAGTTTCAGTAGAAACATGGAGTCGACTCCGATACTCACCGAGTCGGCTCCGAGACCATTTCAGAGCAAAAACATAAAGTTTCAGATAATCTGAAATGTGTCCGGATATTGATCATAAAAATTGATAAAATAATCATTGGATTTTAATAGATCAATTAGATATGAATTCTAGATAAGATTTCCTTAAAGATCAAGGATTTGAAAGAATTTTAGATAAAATTTCCTTAGGGGTTTCAAATTCATTCTAATGGATCACAAATCCCTAACTCTCCTCTAAGATAACAGAATCTTTCTTCACTCAAGGGTTTTGTAAATATATCAGCTAATTGATCTTCAGTATTAACATAATCAAGACATATTTCATTATTTGCAACATGTTCTCTTATAAAATGATATCTAATTTCTATGTGTTTGTTCTAGAATGTTGAATTGGATTTTTTGTTAGATTAATTGCACTTGTGTTATCACATTTTATAGGTGTTTTATCAAGTGTGATACCATAGTCTTCAAGTTGTCGCTTAATCCATAGGATTTGAGCACAGCAACTTCCAGCTGCAACATATTCAGCTTCAGTAGTTGATAATGCAACTGAATTTTGCTTTTTGCTAAACCATGAGATTAAGTTACTTCCTAAGAATTGGCATGCACCACTTGTGCTTTTTCTATCTAACTTACATCCAGCATAATCAGAATCAGTGTATGCAATTAAGTTCAATGTTGAGTCTCTAGAATACCATAAACCTACATTTTTTGTTCCACTTAAGTATCTTAGTATTCTTTTAACAGCAATTAAATGTGATTCTTTAGGTTCAGACTGAAATCTAGCACATAAGCAAACAGCAAACATTATGTCTGGTCTACTTGCAGTTAAGTAAAGTAGGGATCCGATTATACCTCGATAATATTTTTGATCAACCTTCTTACCTTCTTCATCTTTGTCCAGCTTGCATGAAGGACTCATTGGTGTTCCGAGGGGTTTGATTGATTCCATACCAAACTTCTTTAGAATTTCTCTTGTGTACTTTGTTTGGTTGATAAAGATTCCCTCTTTGCTTTGTTTGATTTGGAGTCCAAGGAAGAAGTTGAGTTCTCCCATCATGCTCATTTCAAATTCACCCTGCATCAACTTAGCAAACTCTTGACATAGAAGATTGTTAGTAGCACCAAAAATGATATCATCAACATATATTTGAACTACTAATAAATCTTTACCTTTTCTTTTCAAAAATAATGTTTTATCAACATTTCCTCTTATAAAATCATTTTCAATTAAGAATTTACTTAATCTATCATACCAAGCTCTAGGTGCTTGTTTCAAACCATATAATGCTTTGTGCAATTTAAAAACGTGATTTGAAAATTCATGATCTTCAAAACCTGGTGGTTGTTCTACATATACTTCTTCATTTATAAATCCATTTAGAAAAGCACTTTTTACATCCATTTGAAATAAGTTAAAATTCATGTGACATGCAAATGCAAGTAATAGTCTAATGGCTTCTAATCTAGCTACTGGTGCAAAGGTTTCATCAAAATCAATACCTTCTTCTTGATTATATCCTTTTGCAACTAATCTAGCTTTGTTTCTAATTACTATGCCATTTTCATCTAGTTTATTTCTAAATATCCATTTTGATCCTATAACAGAATGATTTTTAGGTCTTTCTACTAATGTCCATACATTATTTCTAGTGAATTGATTTAATTCTTCTTGCATTGCTAACATCCAATTATTATCTTTTTCAGCTTCTTCAATAGTTTTAGGTTCAATTTGTGATACAAATGCAAGATGATTACTAATATTTCTCATAGATGATCTAGTTCTTATTCCTTGAGATGGATCACCTATAATCAATTCCTTAGGGTGACTATAAGCATATCTCCAATCCCTAGGAAGATCTATATCATTATGATTAGTGTTAGTATCATCATCCTTAGGTGAATCATTATCTTTAGCGTCTTGCTCATGATCTGAAGATACATCAATATTTAATTTTTCAAGATCTTTCTCAATTATGTTTGTATCTTCTTCATCATCAAATTTTTCGGAACGAGTTGCTAAAGATTCATCAAAAACTACATGAATGGATTCTTCAACAACTAAAGTTTTCTTGTTAAATACTCTATATGCTTTACTAGTTATTGAATATCCTAAGAATATTCCTTCATCAGATTTAGCATCAAATTTGCCTAAATTATTTTTACCATTATTGTGAACAAAACATTTACAACCAAATGCATGAAAATATTTAATGTTGGGTTTTCTATCATGCCATAATTCATAAGGTGTTTTCTTTAAAATAGGTCTTATTAAGCTCTATTTAGGATGTAACATGCTGTGTTAATAGCTTCCGCCCAAAAGTATTTCGGGAGTTTACTTTCACATAGCATGGTACGGGCCATGTCTTCTAGAGTCCTATTTTTCCTTTCAACTACTCCATTTTGTTGTGGGGTCTAGGTGCAGAAAAATTATGATTAATACCATTTTCATTGCAAAAACTTTCAAATAAGTGATTTTCAAATTCAGTTCCATGATCACTTCTTAGAGACACTATGGTAGTGTTTTTCTCATTTGTGACTTTCTTGAAGAATTTCAGGAATATCGAGAAAGTCTCATCTTTGTGAGCTAAAAATTACCCAAGTGAATCTAGAGTAATCATCTACAATCACAAGACCATATTTCTTTCCTCCTAGACTTGTGGTTCTAGTTGGTCCAAAAAGGTCCATGTGAAGTAGCTCTAATGGCCTAGAAGTTGAAACAACATTTTTAGATTTAAAAGAACTTCTCGTTTGTTTTCCAAACTGACATGCATCACATATTTTGTTATTTTCAAAATCTATTTTAGGTAGCCCTTTTACTAAATCCATTCTAATTAGTTTTGAAATTAGGTGTGTGCTTGCGTGACCTAATCTTCGATGCCACAACCAACCAATCTCATTCATATTAGCATTATTAGCAACTAAGCAATGATTATTAGTAGACAAATTGTCTAAGTCAATCAAGTATACATTGCCATTTCTATTTCCAATAAAAACAATGCTATTATCAATGGGATTAGCTACTGTGCATAAGAAGATTCAAATGATACTTTAAAACCTTTGTCACATAATTGGCTTATACTAATTAAGTTATGCTTTAAACCATCAACATAAAGTACATTTTCAATATATGTGGAGGGAGTTATTTGAATGTTACCAAACCCCAAGATTTGGCCTTTGCCATTGTCGCCAAATGTAACAACTCCTCCTTTCTTTTCTTCAAGGGTGATGAATTCTTCTTTGTCACCCGTCATATGTCTTGAGCAGCCACTATCAAGATACCACTTTCTCTTTGATCTCTTGGCCACAAGACATTCCTGCAATGAAATCAAACTTTATGTTTAGGTACCCAAGCTTTCTTGGGTCCTTCATGGTTAGTAGCAACAAATATTGTTCCTTTCGGAACCCATATTTTCTTTCCTTTAATATTTAAGTTTTTATTAGGTTTTAGAATTTTACATTCATAAGATTTATGTCCTTTTTGATTACATTTAAAGCATGTAAAATTACTTTGGCCAGCACGCACAAAAATATTTTTCAGTGATTTTTGTTTTCTTAAAGTGTTATACCCTAATCCGGCTTTGTCAAAAACTGCTTTTTGACTATTTAATAACATGTCCAATTTAGTGAGCTTAAGGTAAACTTATCAACTATGTTCTTATGTTTTTCAACCTCTTTCCTTAGTTTATCATTTTCATTGGAAATTAATTCTTTTTCTTTTATCAAAATTTCATTTTCAGATTTAAGTTTCTTAACTTCATTATTAAGATCTTCCTTTTCTTTAATGAAAGTTAATTTTCATTTTTCAAAAACTTGTATTTCTTTTTCAAAACCTTGAAATCCCGACAAGTTCATTAAAAGCATCAAATAATTCATCAAATGCAAATCATCGCAAGGGTTATCGGAACTTACCTCATCGTTGTCGTCCGCCATAAAACATACATTTGCGACTTCCTTTTGTTCTTCTTCTTCGGAAGAAGATTCTTCGCTATCACTCCAAGTCGCCACATAAGCCTTCTTTTTCTTTTTGTAGGCTTTCTTCAATTTAGGACATTCATTCCTAAAGTGCCCCGGTTTATTACACTCATAGCAAGTCAAGGGGTCTTTCTCTTTTTCTTTGTCCTTGTCCTTGTTCTTATCCTTTTCTCCTTCCCACTTTGCTCCAAATTTCTTCTTGTGGAAGGGTTTCTTTCTCCTCATGAATCTTTTAAACTTTTTAGCTAAGAGAGCAGTCTCTTCATCATCATCATCATCATCGCTGCTGCTCTCTTCTTCTTTTGCAGCTTTGAGGGCAATCACTTTCTTCTTCTTTGTGTCCTCCTCTACATGCTGCTTCATTGTCAGCTCATGGGTCATAAGTGATCCTAGAAGCTCCTCTAAGGGTAGAGTGTTGAGGTCCTTTGCTTCTTGGATTGCTGTCATTTTTGCTTCCCATGATCTTGGTAATGACCTAAGAATTTTTCGAACAAGTTCTGAGTTAGTATATGTCTTACCAAGACTTTTTAAACCATTTACAATATCTGTAAATCTAGTATACATGCATGCAATGGTTTCAGATTGTTCCATGCTAAACAACTCATATTTATGAACAAGAATATTAATTTTAGATTCTTTTACTTGGTTGGTACCCTCATGGGTAACCTCTAATCTATCCCAAATCTCCTTTGGAATTACATGTGGAGATTCTATTAAATTCATTTGCATCTAAAGAGCAATATAAAACATTCATGGCTTTAGCGTTAAGCTGTGCCATCTTCCTATCATTATCATTCCAGTCCCTTTCGGGCTTAGGAACAATAGTGCCATCAATAACATGTGTGGGTGTACTAGGTCCATTAATTATAACACCCCATAATTCATAATCAGAAGCTTGAATGAATATCCTCATTCTAGCTTTCCAATAAGAATAATTTGAACCATTAAACAAAGGAGGTCTATTCGTAGAATGACCTTCAGCAAATGATCCAACTTGAGTTGCCATTTGGATCTTTAGCTCTTGATCGTGTGATCAAAATCTAATGAGCACTAGCTCTGATACCAATTGTTGGCCCAGATGACAACCCAAGAGGGGGGGGGGGTGAATTGGGTTCTTTAAAAAATTAGCCTTTTAAAATAGTTTGCTTAAGAAGAATGAAAGCAAATGCAATGTAAATACAAAGTGCAGTGAATAAAACAGAGATAGAGATAGAGTCAATGGAACCACGGCAAACACAAAGATTTTATAGTGGTTCGGTGTATCCAACACCTACGTCCACTCCCAAGATTCACTTGGGTCCACACTATAATCTTCCTTGATTACAGCCGAGTTGTTTTACAAGCTCACAACTCAAACTTGTTGTTTTCCCGGGATCACAACGAACCCAGCTGGTTTTTCAGGGCTCACCAGCACAAAAACCTAACACAAGCTATACCAAGCTTGTACCGAGGTAAGACTACCTCCACTAGTTCAATCCCCCAGATTGAACTAGATACAAATAATAGAAATAGTGTTTTTTAAGTACACAGCTCCTTAATGAGCAGATAATCAAATAAAAGAACAAAGTTTAGAAAAGCCTGATTTGTAGTTGGTTGGCTTTTGAGCTTTTCTTCTTTTCTTCTATTCTTCTCCTTGCTAGATTGAATCAAGCCTCAGCTCCGATTCTTCACAGTTGAAGCAGTTGAGAAGGTTTTGAGCTTTTTCTTCCTTTCTTTGAAAGTTGAAAATCTGTTGATTTGCTCTTGAATAGCTCTTGGATTTTCTTCTGAAGCTTCCTTGGATTGTTGAACTTGAGCACAGACGAAGCTTCCTTTGATTTCACACTTTTTCTTTCACTCTATTTTTGAATCTTGGATTTTTTCAAATGATGCTCTATTTTTCCGATTTTTTCTTTTTTCTCTCTTGATGTGTATATCTCTCTATTTGTATGTCTTTGATTTGAAAATGACTTCTCTATTTATAGATTCTGCAAAAATATAGCCGTTAGAAACAAAGAAATATAGCCGTTAAAGAAAATTCTTACCGTTGGCGCTGAGTTGGCATTCAGAAAAATTACGCCCAGATTTGTTGGAGTCGACTCCTGCTTTCCGCGAGTCGGCTCGAAGATGCGATACCAAAAATAGAATTTTTAGAAAGTTAAAGGGTCGACTCATCAAAAATAAGGTGTCGACTCCTGACAATCGGGGGTCGACTATGAAAAGTTAGGGGTCGACTCGCGAAATGCTCAGAAAAACACTCCTCTGGTGTCTGAGCGAAGTCGACTCACACAGTCATGGAGTCGGCTCGACAGAATCGGGGGTCGACTCTTGAAATCACAGGGGTCGACTCGTGAAAATCAGGAAACTCTGTATACTGAGTGGAGTCGACTTTGAAACTCTAGAGTCGCTCCGAAATGTATCAAAAATCAGAGAATTTTCTGATTGACTTGAAATTCGTTCCAGATTCATTTTAAATCAATTTTTTGACTTGAATACAATAAAATTGTCATTAGGAATCAATTCAAGAAATGTTCCAAAAACTCATTGATTGAAATATGAAGTATAAAAATTTCTTTTTGAAAGCTTAAATATGGAGCTTGAAGTTACTTTCAAATTGATTAAAGTCTTACTTAACATACTCATTGATTGTTCTAAATAAATTCATTGCTTATGTAAATAAACTCATTGCTTCTTTTAATATACTCATGGCTTTTGGTAATCATCAAAATCAATAAGATTGGGGCAATACTTTCTCAACAATCTCCCCA
The DNA here is from genome assembly GCA_900491605.1 of Calamus simplicifolius. Taxonomy (NCBI): domain Eukaryota; kingdom Viridiplantae; phylum Streptophyta; class Magnoliopsida; order Arecales; family Arecaceae; genus Calamus; species Calamus simplicifolius. Next base: position 344,622 of record UESW01001569.1, on the reverse strand, counting down.
ACAATCTAGTCCATCAACCTTGGGCTTTCTAGATTGAAGGTCAGTAACGAAGCAGTACTGAGCCACAGCCTGATTTCCTCATATAACTTCCACTCCCCATTCGGTGGGAAACTTCATGAAAAGATGAGGGATAGAAATGATAGCCTTAAGGGCATCTGTCCGAGTCTACCGAGGATGACATTGTAGGGGGACCAAAGCTTGGTTACCAAAAAGTCTGTGCGAACAGTGGCTATGCTGGGCCAAGTGCCTGCTCGAACCACCAATGTAACATCTCCCTCGGGGATAATAACGTCGCCAGTAAAACCCACTACGGTGGAGTCTATGGTCTGGAGGTTTTTCACTCGCAATTTTATCCTTATAAAGGCATCAAAATATAGAACATTAACAGAGCTTTCACTATTAATCAAAATTCATTGTACATCATAGTCATTCATATTGAGAGATACAACCAAAGCATGACATGTGGATATTATATCTCCCAGAGATCATCGTCGAAAAAAGAAAGATCATTAGTCTGGGCCTTCTTTGGTGGATTTTCTTCTTTGCCTGGCTGATCCAACGAAGAGCCGATTGTTGCTATCATGTTAATGTTGCCAACAACCGGTGGATTTGGTGGAGGAGGTTGGTGAGGCTCAGGCTGGCGGTCTCCTACATTGTTTGCCTTGGGAGCTCTTCTAAACCGATCCAGCCTACCTCGTCGGATAAGTTACTCAATCTCATTCCGAAGCTGCCAGCATTCCTTAGTGTCGTGCTCGTGATCTCGATGGAATCGATAGTACTTGGTCATATCCCTCTGGGCCGCATTCCCTTGGAGAGGTGGCGGCCGAGGAATCTGATGCTCAATTTCCATCAAGAACTGCATCCTTAGTGTAGTGAGTGGGGTGTACTGATTGAACCTCCGGGCCGAGATTTGGGTATGATCTCTCGGTGGCAGCGGAAGAACTCTGTGACGGCGAGGCGGGCTAGCACAATGGAGGGGTCGGCTCCTCTTCGAGCCCTTGGCTTCTCTTCTTTTTGACTGCTCTGCTCGGACTGACCATCGTGACTCCTCCACCCTAGCATACTTGTCCGCTAAAGCCATCATGTTGGAGAGGCTGTTCGGATAGTTAACCTTCAGAGCTAGATATAAGTCACCCTCTTTTGACACTCTGCCCACCAAGGCGGACATGGCCACCTCGTGGTTGAGATGGTCTACTTCCAACATGGCCATGTTAAAGCGGCCGAGATAACTCTTCAAAGATTCCCACTTCCGCTGCTTGACCTTGGAGAGGGAGTTAGACCTCTATCGGTGGCGATGACTACTGACAAACTGGCTAATGAATAGGCTACTCAGCTCATCAAAATAATTGATGGAACCTGGAAGGCTATTAAACTAGGTTCTGGCGGACCCCCTAAGAGTAGAGGAAAATGCTCTGCACAAGATTATATCTGACGCTCCGTAAAATATCATGATGGATCGAAAGCTGCTCAGATAGTCGTTGGGATCGATGGATCCGTGGTAGGTTTGATGGTGGGAAGCTTGACATGAGGAGGGATCACTTCTCGCATGATCTTCTCAGAGAAGGGGATGCCCTGTTCTACCTTTGACTGGGGTTGTGAAGCTCGCTTAACGGCATTCAACTCTTGATGCCACTCCAGGTGCATCTTTCGAATTTGTCGCTAGATCCCCTCATCTAGGGTAGTAGGAGACCGGTCAAGGGGAGTATGGTGATGACATCGAGTCATGATGAAAGGATGTCGAAGAGAGAGAACGAGCTCGTTGAGATCTTGGCGGGCTCTTCTTCCTAGCCTTTTGTTGCGCTGGTCTAGCTCTTTTGGGCAGCTGGAGATGGCTCGTGACCTCGGGCAGGTTGGAAGAAGAGACTGCTAGCGGAGCAGGGGCAGCAACTCCATCAAGGAATTGGGGAGCAAGGGCAGTGGATGGGGGACTCCTTGAAGCCCTTGCACCAACTGAGCAAGGGCTTGTACTTGCTGAACCAGTGTAGCGAACTAGTCTTGGGTCACCGTGGTCGCCGGTGGTGAGGGAGTCTCAGCCGGTGGCGGTAGTGGAGGTGCTACGTTGTTTGTGGGATCAGGCCTCTGGGAGGTGGTCTAATTCAGAGCATTAGAAGTGGCTCTCCTTCGATTGCCATTGAGGGGTTGTTCTTCTAGTTTTAAACCTTATCTCTTTGATAACAAGTTTATGGGACTTGAGGCCCTTCCTCTAGCGCCAATCTATTGCTGTAGAAATCCATTCTCCGACTCGGGTGTGGCCTACCTTCGGATCTGAATGCCAATCTTTCGTCCGGATGGAACCTGCAAGACAGTCCTCACGTAGAGAGTATCGAGGGTGGCCCTCTGCAGAAGATCCTCTGATGCCCAAGTCAGTAGAGATTTACAGCAAGTAGGTATGAGGAGAAGGCTCTCACACAAGAGTCCCTCTAGAATGGCCTCTCGAAGAATCGGGGAGCTTCCTTTGAGCTTCAATGGAGTTTTTTCTTTTAGTGAAAGAATGAGCGTACCTGAAAGGATTTTGAGAAAGGTATTTATAAACTGTCTGAATGTTAACAGTTTGTTCACCTGATTCTTCCAATGTGTCTTGGGAGATGGGGAACCAAAATGATGGGAATCTGATTCGAATCAAGTTTGTTACGAGGCCAGCGAGATTCGAATCATGTTCGTTAAGAAGATCGACGACTGAAGAGGCTGATTTGGAGCTTTGAGATTCGGTTATTCCACTACATGAAAATTCAGAAATAGCGATGCCAATTTAGCGACGCATTTTTGCGTCACTAAATTATGACCAAATTGCGATAACTCAGTGAGAAAAATAAATAGCGATGCCATTAGCGACGTAATAAAATGTGTTGCAATATAGTGACGCATTAGCGGCGCAAAAATCAAAAAATTAAAAAAAATCATTAATATAGTGACGCAGTTATTGCACTGCTATTTAGCGACGCAATAGCGACGCATATAACAAAAAAATAAAAAATATAATTTTTAATATAGCGACGCAATTATGCGTCGCTATATTGCGACGCAAATGTTGCGATGCATTAGCGACGCAAAAACCAAAAAATTTTAAAAAAATTATTAATATAGTGATACAGCGATTATGTCGCTATTTAGCAACGCAATAGCGATGCATATAACAAAAAAATAAAAAATTAATTTTTAATATAGCGACGCAATGATGTGTCGCAATATTGCGACGCAAATGTTGCATCGCAATATAGCGACGCATTAGCGACGCCAAAACTCAGAAAATTTAAAAAAATTAGTTAATATAGCGACGCAATAGCGATGCAAATACCAAAAAAAAAAAATTAATTTTTAATATAGCAACGCAACATTGCATCACTATATTGCAACGCAACATTTGCGTCGCTATATTGCGACGCAACATTTGCGTCGTAATATAGCGACGCAAAAACTCAGAAAATTAAAAAAAATTCATTAATATAGTGATGCAATGATTGCGTCGCTATTTAGCAATGCAATAGCGATGCATATACCAAAAAAATAAAAAAATTAATTTTAATATAGCAATGCAAAAACCCAAAAAATTAAAAAATAAATCGTTAATTTAGCAACGTATATAATAAAAAAATAAAAATAAATTTAATTTTTATCGTGACCGTGGTCGGCAACCACGGCCGTGGCCTGGCCATGGTGGCTAGGCCGTCGGTAAAAAAAAGGGGGGGGGGAGTTTTCGACAACCCCTCCCATGAAAAAAAAAATAACAAAAAATATAAAGTGGATCCCCCCTTTCTTGCCGGCCATGGCAGTGTCCGTCGTCGATCATCGCTGATCGGGATAATGGCTTGGATCACTCGCAACCATCGGATCGTCGCCGATCGAATGGATCACAACCGTCGGATCGATCATCGCCGATCAGTATCATGGCTTGGATCGATCACAACCATCGAATATCGTCGCCGATTGAATGGATCGCAACCGTCGGATCGATCATCACCGATCGGGATCATGGCTTGGATTGATCGCAACTATCGGTATCGTCGCCGATTGGATGGATCGCAACCGTCAGATTGATCATCACCGATCGGGATCATGGCTTGGATCGATCGCAACCATCGGATCATCACCGATCGGTTGGATCGCAACCTTCGGATTGATCATCGCCGATCGGGATCATGGGTTCAATCGATCGCAACCGTCGGATATTATTGCTGATCGGATGGATCGCAACCATCGGATCGATCATCGCAGATTGGGATCATGGCTTGGATCGATCACAACCGTCGGATCATCACCGATCGGATGGATCACAACGGTCGGATCGATCATCGCCGATTGGGATCATGGCTTAGATCGATCGCAACCATCGGATCATCGCCGATCGGTTGGATCGCAACGGTCGGATCGATCATCGCCGTTCGGGATCATGGCTTGGATCACTCGCAACTGTCAGATATCATCACCGATCAGATAGATCGTAATGGTCGGATCGATCATCGCCAATCGGGACTATGGCTTGGATGGATCGCAACCATCAGATATCGTCGCCGATCAGTTGGATCGCAACCATTGGATCGATCATCGTCGATCAGGATCATGGCTTGGATCGATCGCAACTATCGGATCATCGCCGATCGGTTGGATTGCAACCATCGGATCGATCATCACCGATCGAGATCATGGCTTGGATCGATCGCAATCGTCGAATCATCACCGATTGGTTGGATCGCAACGGTCGGATCGATCATCGTCGATCGGGATCATGGCTTAGATCGATCGCAACCGTTTGATATCATCACCGATCGGATGGATCGCAACGGTTGGATCGATCATCGCCGATCGGGATTATGGCTTGGATCGATTGCAACCGTTGGATCGTCGCCGATCGATTGGATCGCAATGGTCAGATCGATCATCGCCGATCGGGATCATGGCTTGGATCGCTTGCAACCGTCAGATATCATCACCGATCGGATGGATCGCAACCATCGGATCGATCATCGCCGATCGGGATCATGGCTTGGATCGCTCGCAACCATCGATATTGTCACCGATCGGATGGATTGCAACCGTCGGATCGATCATCGCCGATCATAATCATGGCTTGGATCGCTCGCAACCGTCACATATTGTCGCCGATCGGATGGATCGCAATCGTCGGATCGATCATCATCGATCGGGATCATGGCTTGGATCGATCGCAACCATCGGATCATCGCCGATCGGTTGGATCACAATGGTCGGATCGATCATCACCGTTCAGGATCATGGCTTGGATCGATCGCAACCGTCGGATCGTCGCCGATCAGGTGGATCGCAATGGTCGGATCGATCATCGCCGATCGGGATTATGGCTTGGATTGATCGCAACTGTCTGATATCATCGCCGATCGGATGGATCGCAATCGTCGGATCGATTATCGCCGATCGGGATCATGGCTTGGATCGATCACAACCGTCGAATCATTGCCGATCGGTTGGATCGCAATGATCGGATCAATCATCGCCAATCGGGATCATGGCTTGGATCGCTCACAACCATCAGATATCATCGCCGATCGGATGGATCGCAACCGTTGGATCGATCATCGCCGATCGGGATCATGGCTTGGATCGATCGCAACCATCGGATATCATCTCCGATTGGATGGATTGCAATCGTCGGATCGATCATCGCCGATCGGGATCATGGCTTGGATCAATCGCAACTGTCGGATCATCGCCGATCGGTTGGATCACAACCTTCGGATCGATCATCGCCGATCGAGATCATTGGTTCAATCGATCGCAATCATCGGATATTGTTGCCGATCAGATGGATCGCAACTGTCGGATCGATCATCGCAGATCGAGATCATGGCTTGGATCGATCGGAACTGTCGCATCGTCGCCGATCGGATGATCGAAATCGTCGGATCGATCATCGCCGATCGGGATCATGGCTTGGATTGATCGCAACCGTCAGATCATCGTCGATTGGTTGGATCGCAATGGTCGGATCGATCATCGACAATCGGGATCATGGCTTGGATCACTCGCAACCATCAGATATCATCACCGATTGAATGGATCGCAACGGTCGGATCGATAATCATCGATTAGGATCATGGCTTGGATCGATCGCAACCGTCGGATATCATCGCCGATCGGATGGATTGCAACCATCGGATCGATCATCACCGATCGGGATCATGGCTTGGATCGATCGCAACCGTCGGGTCATCGCCGATCGGTTGGATCGCAACTGTCGGATCGATCATCGCCGATCAAGATCATGGCTTGGATCGATCGCAACCATCGGATCATCACCGATCGGTTGGATCGCAACGGTTGGATCGATCAATGCTGGTCGAGATCATGGCTTGGATCGATCGCAACCGTCTGATATCATCGCCGATTAAATGGATCACAAACATCGAATCGATCATCGCCGATCGGAATCATGGCTTGGATCGATCGCAACGGTCGAATTGTCGCCGATCAGTTGGATCGCAATGGTCTGATCGATCATCGCCGATCGGGATCATGGCTTGGATCGCTCGCAACCGTCGAATATCATCGCCGATCGAATGGATCACAACCGTCGGATCGATCATCGCCGATCGGGATCATGGCTTGGATCGCTCACAACCATCGGATATCATCGCCGATCGGATGGATCGCAACCATCGGATCGATCATCGCCGATCGGGATCATGTCTTGGATCGATCGTAACCGTCGGATCATCGCCAATCGGTTGGATTGCAACGGTCGGATCAATCATCGCCGATCGGGATCATGGCTTGGTTGATCGCAACCGTCGGATCTTCGCCGATCAGTTGGATCGCAACGGTCGGATCGATCATCACCGATCGGGATCATGGCTTGGATCGATCACAACCATATGATATCATTGCCGATCGGATGAATACCAACCGTCTGATATCGTCGCCAATCGGATGGATCGCAACCGTCGGATCGATCATCGCCGATCGGGATCATGGCTTGGATCACTCGCAACCGTCGAATATCATCGCCGATCGAATGGATCGCAACCATCGGATCGATCATCGCCGATCGGGATCATGGCTTGGATCGCTCGCAACCATCGGATATCATTGCCGATCGGATGGATTGCAACCATCGGATCGATCATTGCCAATCGGGATCATGGCTTGGATCGATCGCAACCGTCGGATCGTCGTCGATCGGTTGGATCGCAATGGTTGGATCGATCATCGCAAATCAGGATCATGGCTTGGATCGATCGCAACCGTTGGATCGTCACCGATCGGTTGGATCGCAACGGTCGGATCGATCATTGCCGATCGGGATCATGGCTTGGATCGATCGCAACCATTTGATATCATCGCCGATCGGATGGATCGCAACCGTCTGATATCGTCGCCGATCGGATGGATTGTAATCATCGGATCGATCATCGCCGATCGGAATCATGGCTTGGATCGCTCGCAACCGTCGGATATCATCGCTGATCTGATGGATCGCAACCGTCGGATCGATCATCGCTGATTAATAAACTAATATTGTGATGCATTCATTATGCGTTGCAATATTACAATGCAAATACAATGCGTCGCAATATTAGTTTATTAATTTAAAACTAATATTGCGATGCATTGTATTATGCGTCGCAATATTGCGACGCATAATGGATGCATCGCAATATTAGTTTTAAATTAATAAACTAATATTGCGACGCATCCATTATGCGTCGCAATAAATGTGTCGCAATATTAGTTTATTAATCCCCCCCTCCCACTTTCTCCGGCCACGGCCGCGGCCATGGCCGGTCGTGGCCTGGCCACATTGGCCAGGCCACGAAAAAAAAAAATTTAAGAAAGGGGGGGAGTTCCCCCCCCCCCCTCCTGTCTTCTTCGGCCATGGTGCGGCCGTGGCCGGTTGTGGCCTGGCCAATGTGGCCAGGCCACAAAAAAAAAAAATTAAAATGGGGGGTTTGGTCCCTCCTCTCCCGTCTTCTCCAGCCACGGCCGCGGCCGTGGCCGGTCGTGGCATGGCCACAATGGCCAGGCCACGGAAAAAAAATTTAACACTGGGGTTTGGCCCCCCCTCCCGTCTTCTCCGACCACGGCCGCAACCGTGGCCGATCGTGGCCTGGCCACAATGGCCAGGCCACGAAAAAAAATTTAACACAGGGGGTTAAATTTATTATTAAAAATTTATTAAAAATTATTGATTAAATTATTTAATTATTATTATTAAAAATATTATTAGTAAGCTGTTTTGATATTTTAATCTTAAAAATTTATTCAAATATATTATATCAATTAAATTTAGAAAACCCCTATAGTAATATTATTATATCAAATAAGTAATATATTACAATAACATTAGAATACACTATGGTATTATTTTAATATTATATAAAAAATTATATTATGTGATATTATAATATTATAATATAATGATTCTATAATATCATTATATTGAACTATTTTGGGTTTGATGAAATTTTAAAATAAATTTGAAATAGTTTTCTTCATGCATGTCTTATTGTCAGAATGTTATTATAAGTTCATGTTACAATATTAAATTTAATATTATATTCATTTTTACCCATAAAAAATATTTATAATAACTCATTATAAATTAATATGAAATTATGATATAATTCAATATTTGGATTTTTTGTTATTAAATTAGAAAAATAAAATTTATTATCCCTTTAACTTATAATATTTACTGTGATCATAAAAAAGTATGTTTATGATAATTAATTTAAGACACTTTATTAATAATATCATATTATAATATATATTAACTTATATTAGTTTATAATATTATAATATAAAATAATAACAATAAATTATGGTATTCTAATAAATAATGGTTGCAATATAATATCATTGTAGTATTTGCTAATTAATGATTCTGATCGATAGTAAATTAATTAAAGAAATTGCTTTACGATTATTTAGTGCTTATTATGTTTTAAATTAATTCAGTCATAATTAATTAGTTATTTTTTTATAGTCATGGTTCAATTTCTCAGTTTATTAAACTATGCATGGCAGTTTATTGGTGAACATTTGACATATGTGGGTTCTAATTTTATTGATATTATAATATGATATTATAATGATATTATAATATCATATTATGCCTTGATTATTTACATCCTGCTTCAAATTGAATGATGCATTAAATTATGTAATGCTGGAATGAACGTTTTGTTGTAGTTCTATTTAATTTTCAGCACCAATTAGTAGTTTCAATGATTTATATTTTAGTCTTCACATACAATTATGTAATGAGTTTATTACGGAATTGACAAGAATTTCTGAATAACAAGCATAAGTTCGATTGTCTTTGGATTTCCATATTATTTCTCACAGCACTATAACCTTTAGACCCGTTTGAGAATTTGTAAGCTTAGTCTTGCAAATTCTCAAATTGTCCTGGTGGACAGTTTGAGAATATTTTTTGCGATATGTTAGTCTGCTATTAATCATCGTTAGGGTGAGATTGCGGTTTGTATTTGCTCATACGTTCTCCTAGTGTGGCATATATGCCACACATTTAGGAGAACATATGGGGAAATGCTGCTGAAATTTCAACGTAACCGATCGATGATAATTAATAGCAGAATAACATATCACAAAAAATATTCTTGAATGGGATAGGGCCTTACCTTTTAGACATGGAGTGAAGGTAGAATTAATTTAGGACACTTGATTGAAGTGAACCGCCTTACGGCCCGGCCTGAACTCAAGCCCTAGCATTAGCCATGAACCTGTGCCTCGGTCCTTGCTAGCACGCCAAGGATCGTAGCCGTGGCTCGGCCTTGCAGGGTAGGGACCTTAGTTGTGTAAAAAAAATTGGTTTAGTTATAAATGATTTAAATGGTTGTTATTAACCTTAGTTGTGTAAAAGAAATAATTTAGTTATATATTTAGTAATACTAATATAGTTTTATTTGTGGTTTCCTTTAATGGTTTACCAGACTTTGTATAAGTCGGTCAAAAATGAGCGGGGCTCGCTCGTGGATGTATGCAAGGATAAAAGATGGCTTGCTTAATCCAGATTTTCTGAATGGATTGGAAGAATTTATCGCATTTGCATGTAGCCAACCTGAATGGATGGATGGGCCTAGGATTAGGTGCCCATGCAACTTCCACAGGTGTCAGAATAAAGCCTACAGAGATGTGAAACTGTTAAGGTGCATTTGTGTAAGAAGGGTTTGTTCCTGATTACTATGTTTGGTACTGTCATGGTGAACCAGAGGATATTCCAGCAGCTGTTATAGGCCAACAAGAGTCAATTCCCGTAGATGAACCATTTGTGAATTTAAACACATATGAACAAATGGTGATGAATGCATCGGGTAATGAATTCAATCAGAATACATTTATGGAAGAACCAAATCCAGATGCACAAAAATTTTATGATATGTTGCGTGCTGCAAATCAAGAATTGTATCCTGGTTGTGAGGGTCATTCCCAGTTGTCTACAGCTGCTCGAATGTTGAATATTAAGGCAGAACATCGATTATCAGAAAAGGCATTCAATTCTGTAGCTGAGTTAATCAAAGAAATTTTGCCAAATGATAATGTTGTAGCAGACAGTTTTTACGCAACAAAGAAGTTGTTGCGTGGGCTTGGGCTCCCAGTTAATAAGATCGATTGTTGCTTGAACAATTGTATGATATTTGGGGTGAAGACTCAGAGCTGAGATGGTGTAAGATTTGTGGGCAATCGAGGTACAAAAACACGAAGGAGGAGCCGTACAAGTAGGAGGAAAAGTGTGCCTTACAAGAGGATGCATTACTTTCCTCTTACCCCACGCCTGCAGAGATTATACAGATCTGAGGCAACAGCTGCTGATATGAGATGGCATGCCGAACATGAATCTAAAGAGGATGAAATGCGGCATCCATCAGATTCAAAGGCTTGGAAGCATTTCAATGAAAATCATCCTGATTTCGCTGAAGATATAAGGAATGTGAGATTAGGTCTTTGTACCGATGGCTTCCAACCATTTGGTCAAGCGGGGCAACAGTATTCATGTTGGCCTGTGATACTGACTGTATATAACCTTCCTCCATGGAAGTGCATGAAAGATACTGCAATGTTTTTAACCGTTTTGGTTCCAGGACCATCAAATCCAAAGGAAAAGATTGATGTCTTTCTGCAACCGTTGGTGGCCGAATTGAAAATGTTGTGGGAAACAGGAGTCGTAGCCTACGACATTTCTATGAAACAAATTTCATCATGAGAGCTGCTTTGATGTGGACAATAAGTGATTCCCGGCATATGCAATGTTGTCTGGTTGGAGCACTGCTGGACGTCTGGCATGCCCTCATTGCATGTATGATTCGGATGCATTTACATTGCAGAAGAGTGGTAAGCAGTCATGGTTTGATAACCATAGGAAGTTCTTGCCCCAAATCATCCTTACAGGCGTAACTTGATCGCCTTCCGGAAGAACAAAGCAGTCACAAAATTCGCCGAACCGGTTAGGTCCGGCACGGATATATTTGATTCTATAGAGCATTTGGGGTTGATGTATGCATGGGAACCAGATGCAGATAGAATAAATAGCCGTATATGTAAAGAACATAACTGGAAGAAGCGAGTATATTTTGGGATTTGCCTTATTGGAGCACAAATCTCATCCGGCACAACTTGGATGTTATGCATATCGAGAAAAATTTCTTTGATAACATATTTAACACGGTGCTAAACATCCCGGGAAAAACAAAGATACTGCAAAGTCAAGAGAAGAACTTAATCAGTACTGTAGAAGAGGTGATTTGAGAAGGAGTGCCGATGGGACCTATCCTAAAGCCTGTTACACTCTTGACAGAAATTCACGAGAAGTTTTATGTAACTGGCTTAGAGGGTTAAAATTTCCAGATGGTTATGCCTCAAATATCGGTAGGTGTGTGGACATGCATAAGCTCAAGTTGTTCGGCATGAAGAGTCACGACTGCCATGTTTTCATGCAACGGTTATTACCTATAGCTTTTCGTGAGTTGCTTCCGCAACATGTCTGGAAGGCAATTACGGAGCTCAGCTTATTCTTCAAGGAGTTATCTGCCGCAGTCATTACTTCTGCATCCATGGCAAGGCTTGAGGAGGAAATTCCAATTATTTTATGCAAGCTTGAGCGAATATTTCCTCCCAGTTTTTTTGACTCAATGGAGCATTTACCGGTTCACTTGCCATACGAAGCGAGCATAGCTGGTCCCGTGCAGTATCGCTGGATGTATCCTTTCGAGAGGTAAATATACATCATTAAGATATGTTGACATTTCAAATATTATTTCATTGCTTGAAAATTGTTAATTTTTTGTCAACTTTACATATAGGTATCTTAAGAAGTTAAAAAATAATGTGCGTAATAAGGCAAGGGTTGAAGGTTCTATATGCAATGCACACTTGGTCGAAGAAGTTTCAGCTTTTGCCTCGCATTACTTTGAGGGTCACGTCCACACGAGGAGCCAAAATCATGGTCGTAACGATGACGTATGTGTGGACGAAGGAGAAGCTAATGACGGTAGAATATCAATTTTTAAAGGTATCGGCCGTTCATTTGGGGGGCAGAAGTCAAGAAATCTTAGCGATATGGAGTATAATGCAGCACATTATTACATCCTAATGAACTGTAGAGAAGTCGATCCATATATTGAGTAAGTGTATACTTCAATGCTTAATTGGAACTTTAATTTAAATTATAATATACCATAATATTTAATTGCTAACAGAAGTTTTAATCCTTTTCATCCCATAAGGATGTTTGTGATAGACAACGACAGATGAATCCCGACATCAGTCAAGTTGCCATTGGGTTCGCTTACTGGTTTTATGAATTTGTGAGTAGTATCACTCAATCAATTTCAATAATGGCTTTTATTTTTTGAATTGGATGAATAGCTTATTAATTTATAGGTAAACGGTCCATGGTCCACAACCGATAATATTTTCATTAAATGTCTATCGCAATGGCCATTGAAGACCGTAACAACCTCTACTGGCTATTTTGTTAATGGGTACAAATTTTAGATTGAACGATTAGCAGCTTCAAGAGGCACGCAGAACTGGGGCGTGTGTGTTAAAGGAGAAAGTGTTGGAGCAAATATGCAGGATTATTATGGAAAGTTAGTAGAGGTGGTTGAAGTTGAATATCCCGGTTGGCCTATTAAACGAACCGTATTGTTTCGTTGCGATTGGTTCGATCCGATAGTTCCTGTGGGCAAAAGGGTTCATAACGACTACAATTTGGTTGAAGTGAACCATCGACGAAGATTACAGAAATATGACCATTCATCCTTGCATCCCAAGCTCAGCAAGTGTTTTACTGCGGATATCCAAGTTTGCGCAACGACAAGCGAGATTGGTGGGCCGTTTCTAAAATCGTCCCACGTTCAACAATCGTATTAGAGAGAGTTCATCAAGTCAATCAGCCGAGTGCCCTGCATTTCAAGAGGATGAGATGGAAATGCATGCAATTGAGGATGACACAAGGGCTCCTGAAACATCACTTAGAGATCCAAATGGTGATGTCCAAGAAATTGCGGATGCAAATGTTCGGTTTCCTTCCGATGATAATGAAACTGAATCGCAGTCCGATACGGCATCGGATGTTGAACCAACATTTCACGAAACAAATGAAACCGACTAAACATAGAGGTTTTTTTAAATTCAATTTATTTTTATAAATGTTATATTTTTACATATTCAATCATTAATCATAATTACATTCATGAATCTTTAGTATTTTCAGTATGACGGGCCGAGGTAGATCTACCGGCGACAGATAGAGTGAGCAGAGACGTAGCCCTGCCGCATCAGATCCCATGAGCTTTGGAGATGGAGAGTTCGGATCTCCATACATCGCACAGCCTCCGATCTCTCCAGCCATCGGTGGTGATTCTGCATTAGTATTATCATCCAGCCGATCGGCATATTCCTCCGAGAGTTCTTCCACCGTTGGCCGCACCGTACTTGGACTGATGCTCATGGGATGTAAGTATATACTAATTGTAAATATATCGTTTATGTTTTTAAGTCAATTACTTATAAACATATTTTTTTAACAGATTTATTGAGCAGCATCATGTATCGAGCCAGATTAGCTCCATATTTCAGAGGCATGCTGATCCAGTGGCTACGATTGGCGCCATGTATCTGCAGCCACGAGGGAGTTTTATTTTTCAGAGTTTCAGATAAACTTATTAAATACAATTTATCACTGACATAAAATTTCTTAATCTTAATAAATTCTGAAACTAACTGTTTATTATACGTAGGATCCTGCCATCCATGATGCCATTAGGGCAGCATGGAATGCTCTTACGGCATGCCGATACTCCGATATGCTTCATCGTTGGAGGACATCGGGTGAGCATCGTGCGCATGTGCCGGAGGGTATTTGGCACGAGTGGCAGTAGGCGTGGCAGTCTGATGGCTGGCGCAGGAGGTCCGCATCAGCCAGCATGAACCACCGATCCGAGAGGGGCGGTCCTGGCATGGGTCTCTCCCGCCACACTGCGGGGTCCATTTCGATTCAGGAGCACATACCGTATGGTAAGAAAACATAAATAATTTAATTACTAATTTAGTTATTTATAAATACTTATATTTATATCAAATTTTCTTTCTGTTGTTGTAATCTGAACAGGAGGGTGGAGATCCTGGTGAGTTTCGTCTATTCAGAGTGACACACACCAGGAGGGACGGTTCCTGGTCGATACACGATCATGGGAGGTTATGGTAAGAAATTAGCTTTATATTGTATATGTTTAATTTCTAAAATTTTATTTAGAGAAATTTATTGATTCATTTATTGTTGATTTTATAATTCAAAGGCACGAGTCGAGGAGCTTCAGTCCTAGGCATCGCAGGTCGACTCCACTGATGGGGGACCGCCCGTCGAACTCTCATCAGAGGAGAATCAATGTGTATTTTTGGAGGCTGTTGGTGCCTAGCCGCAAGATCGCAACGTCTATGGTCTGGGCACTAGAGCTTCCGTATATTTTCCCCATCAGGCCTCCAGTTCGCGCTATTCTGGCGATATTCCTGCCGAGCGTTTAGAAGACATTCGGAGATTTATTACGGAGGAGGTTTGGCAGGAGATTCAGCAGGAGTTCGACCAGCGCACGGAAGTCCTTCAGCACGAGCTCTCTGATATAAGAGAGCAGATGCGTCACATGTGGGATTTGGTTAGCCGCATGTTGCAGGGTTTCCAGCCACCACGTGATCGTGATAGTGGAGATTCTTGATGTATTTTTTTCTTTACTTTTTATGTGTTGTACATGGAAACTTCAAAATTTTAATATATTAATTATTTTTAAAAATTTAATGATGAATGTTTCGATCAATATTAGTGATTCGATCAATATCAGTGTTTCGATCAATATTTTATAAATTTAACTGTTTTAATTTTTAATATTTTATATTTTTAAAAAATTAATTAGCGATGCATTAGCGACTAAAATTATGTTGCTAATATTTCTAAAATTTATTATTAAATATTGCGGCGCAAGGAACAGGTGTCGCAATATTGCGACGCAATCGAATGCATCGCAATATTAAATTTAACCATTTTAATTTTTAATATTTTTTATTTTTAAAAAAAAATTAATTAGCGACTGAAATTGCATCGCTAATATTTCTAAAATATTATTATTAAATATTACGATACAACGTCTTGTATTTGATTGCATCGCAATATTGCGACGCAATCGAATGCGTCGCAATATTAAATTTAACCATTTTAATTTTTAATATTTTATATATTTTTTTAAAAATTAATTAGTGACGCATTAGCGACTAAAATTACGCTGCTAATATTTCTAAAATATTATTATTAAATATTGCGACACAACGTCCTTGCAATGACCTTGCGTCGCAATATTGTGATACAATAGAATGCGTCGCTGAGAGTCGCTATTTAGCGATGCAATTGCGACAAAATACATTCTGTGACGAAACTTGCAGCGACGCCATAATTGTGTCGCTAATGCATCGCGAAAGCCAGTTTAGCGATGCATTAGTGACGCATTTTGGCGTCGCTAAATTTAGTTTCTGTTGTAGTGTTATGTTATCTGGCTATTTGTAGGCAACAGGCTGTGCCTAGCTTGATTTTCCTTTTGAGACGACGAGAGCTGACGTGGCCAAAGGATCATATTTGGCTTTTGGCTACTTTGGGCCTGCTAAGGCATAAGAATGGCTCAGCCTGGCCGAGACGAGGCCGAGGCATAAGAATGATTCACCTCTACCGAGATGAGGCCGAGGCATAAGAATGGTTTGCCCCTGCCGAGATGAGGTCAAGGCATAAGAATGATTCGGCCCTTGCCGAGATGAGGAGGTGGCTCGGCTCTGTCAGGATGGAGATGTGGCTTGGTCCTGCCAAGACAGAGAAATTTTATCTTTTTTCGAGCACAGCATCTGGTAGGTAAAATCGAAAGTGATTCTAACCTTTTTGATATATCCACAAATATTAATGCAATAACGATTTTATCCTCATCAAGCTGTTATCGGCAAACTTTAATGTACGTTATAAATTTAAGGTCTTTTGACTTATGACATCAGACTGTTTGATATTGCAGCAGCTTAGGTTCACATGATTTAAAAAAAAGAAAAAAAAAACAGAGAAATGATGCTGGCACACCTACTGCATTGTTAAACACCTACCTCATCAATGTTATTATAAGATTTATCCCTGAATTGATTAATGCTTAGTTTAAATTATAAAGCTTGTAAGTGCAAGTAAAATCGGTGCAAGTTTAGGTTAAGCTTATTTTGCTCACTTGTGTCCATCAACATGACATGGTCTAGCTAACATCAAAAAGTTTTATAAAGCTTGTAAGAGTTCCATCACATATCTAAACTAGCATGGAAGTTGCAGCAAAGCAATGACCCTCATACCACCTTAGACTTAATCAAGGAACGATCGTCAATAGCCAACCATCATGATCGCTTGATCCAATGATTTCACCTCTATCTGACCGTAAGGAAGGACATAGAGGCCTCATTTCCCTTGGAACCCTCATGGGTGCTCTATAAAATGACCGGCCAAACAAATCACTTTATGACCAAGGTATAATTATTTTATTGATAAGAAAGGAAGGCCCAGTGTAAAATATTAGTTTAATACAACGTTATAACATTTGGGATCTTTCTTTTTAGGCCATATATTTATCCATAACCTTTCCTTAAGTAAGGATTACTATACTAATAATACATTTCCAATATGTGATATACTATTGATGATGATGTTAATGATGACAGCAATGATAACTATATTAATATGATAATAAAATCAGTCAGTCAAAAGATGTTAGTTGAAGTTTCTCTGCTGATAATCTAAAACAAGAGTTGATTTTAGAAAACTTGTATAGGCAAATATATTTTTCAAAAACGAAAGTTAGGCAAATCCCAAGCATATGAGTTTTTGTTATTTCACCTATATCTATTACATTATACTTAATAATCATGACAAACCAATTATATTTTGTAAAGCTGAAATAAGTCGAGCAAGGAATTTGAGTGTTTATTATTATGCTATTTGTACAAATGACTTAGGTATTATTTATTAAAGTCTAGGTTATATGGTTTTAATTATACATTTCGAAGTTATTTGAATATGGAATTAAAGGAAGAAATGAGGCGTTAGTAAATTAAGATGTAAAGAATTTGAGTAATATATTTTTTAAGAAGAGATTAAGTTTTATTTAAATGTAGAGTTTAGTGCGAAAATGAGGCGCTGATAAATTGAGATGTCAGGAGCTTACAAAGTCTAAAAAATATGAATTAATTGATATTTTAAATTTAATGAAATAATGATAAATAAATTTTAATAAGTTCAATGATAAGTCTGTGTAACATAATAGCTGTATTTTTTCTATCTTATAAAAAATCTATAAAAATATATTATCAAAAAATTACCAATCATTTTTATTCTGGTGCATTGCGTTGGCATATACCTAGTAATTTTATAAAGTAAAAAATTATTAATCATTCATAGATGCATCAACTGAAAAGTTATTATCACTATATATTTAATTATTTTATTAAGAAATATATGATTCACTTGGCTACATTTTGACCAAATTTTTAGATTAAGTTTAGATAGGATGATAGGTTCTCTACATTAATAATATGAGTCATTAGATGTGCTCTATTATTTATACATTACCTAAACCTCAAAATCGCATGATTTAGAGAATGATTGCCACTTTTAAATTGGATAGTACTCAATCATTTCCATGAATTAGTTCTATATTTTTTTAATCAAATATATGAGGAAGGTTATGATAGAGATATAGACTAAAAGATATGCTTTATGTTATGTCTTTACATTTTAATGAAATTCATTTTGAGCAATGTGTGCCATTTAATATATATGTGCATGTGTCTAGTATTTAAAAGTATTTGATCTAGTGTGTAGAGTACGGCTTACACACAGAAGACTAGATCATCGGTTCTTTTGGAATACAAGTTTATTGTTCACAGTTTTAGATGGAATTGGACACACCATCAGTAGAACCATAGCACAAATTTTTAGTAGATCTGTCTTGATTACGGAATGGTTTATTCTAACTATTTGTGCTAGTACACTTTGTGTGTATTGAACAGACCTAGTTGAGTTAATTATTTTATACTGACTTTATAAAATAATTTAAAACTTATGAATATTATGATTACTTATGCTCTTAATCTGAATTCTATTTTAGACACGTGTATGTAGTGATTATTGCTTTGATTACACATAGAGTGAGATTCTATATGAGTCAATAAACTCAGTGGGTTGTGCAATAACATTATATATATGGTGAATATTAATAGTTGAAGGAATCAACGTCCTGTTAATTTGGATTGATGATATTCCCTTGAGAAAGCTTATAAGTTTTGATTGTATCAAATCTTGCAAGTGGATTTTGAATCCGATACATCAAATAAGTTAAGTGGATAAGTCTCAAGGATAATAACAGACAATTAAATTATATTGTTAGTAATTAAATTTAATTGATGGATATCTGTAATCTTAACGTGGGGAGATAATAAGTATTTAATATTAAGGCTCGAAAATATAAATTCGAATATGATTAGGAGTACAATTATAATTCTTTAGTGGAATAAATTGTAATTTACGTAATTGAATCCTAATCCGGGATAGGATTGAGAGATTTAATTACGTGGGAAGTCCTTTTCATATTTGCCTATTGGTCCCTATTGTAGCCCTATAAATACCCTCTCAGTTGGTTGCTAGGGTTAACATTTTTGAGGAAAAAGAAAAATAAGAAACCCTAGGTCGGTCGAGAGATCCCACCATCTTGTGAGAGAAGGAAGGTATTTTCGGGAATACGGCGGAAGGCTAAAAGGTTGAAGTCGAGCAATCAAATCAAAGTGTTCCAACGTTCAAGTCTGAATGTATGATCTTATACTCATAAATTAGAACGGTAAAAGTTTTTTGTATTACTCATATACGCTATAGCCGTGATCTTGGGGGTATTTTGTGCTCCCCAACAGATTAATCCTAATATCAATGAATTTAACATATATTTTGATTAAAAAATATGATTTTTTATTTGATAAAAATTAATGTTGTTATTAAGTAAAAACTTTTTAAAAGGCAACTTGAACTCTTGTGAATTGATCTTGGCTCCATCCTCAGTCTAGATGGTGTTGCCATGGTTATTGACCTCTGCGTATCATCTAAATTGGACAGTTAGCTTAATAGTTCCTAGAAGAGCATTTTACTGATTTCTAACCCCAATCAAAATATATAGTGCTGTCCACTTATGAAAGAATTAGGGGAAAGTGTGTTGCTCATTTTTAAGTCCCTTAATTAGGTCATTACTACCCGGCCCCCCTCTATTCTTTTTTACTATATTTTCCTTTCTTTGATTAACATAATGAAGCCTAGCTAGTAGTTTGCTTTCAGTGTTTTTGATTATTACCTGTCATTTGTATCAAATGACAATAATATAGCTCGGATTATTCAGGGGAAATCTTGATGGCTACTGTTACAAGTAGTGTTAGGCAACTACAATGCATGTGAGAGGAAATACGAATGGTTGTGATTTTCCCATCTCATTAAAGAATATTTTCTATAATTTGTGCAACTTGGCAAATACATAGCAAGTTTTGAGATATGCACTTCTTTTGTTTAATTCCAGTGGAGGAGCAGGAATTGAAAAAATTGAGGTCTATCTATTAGAGATGAGAAGATATATATATATATAGTGGCGGGGAATGGTAGGACGGTTATCTGAAAAAAAATTAAGACGATGCAGATGCTAGGATAAGCCAGATTCAAAGTGCATCGATCACATTATATAACAACATGGAAAGAATACATAGAATTTCTCCTCTTCCTTTTATATTCTTCCATAGCACCGCTTTTGGTAAACACACATTCTAAATGTTTCGAGTCAAACTGGAGTAAACAAACACTCCATCCCATCACTGATCCTCTTGCCTTGTGTTGCTGGATCGAGGCCATCTTTAAGAAAAAATTGAATTATTCTCGCATGCTCAAAGATTAACCTGCGACAGCTTCGAGGCACTCGGCCAGGCTTTAGATACCCATGTACCAGTTCATCAAAGGCGTCCTCCATCATAACTTGCAGATGGCTTAGTGCTTCATCTGCTGTGCAATTTTTTTCTTTCATGCAGCAAGCAACGGCATCCGAAGTGTCTTTATTCAAAGAATTCTGGAACACGAGGAAACGACTTTAATAAGCTTTAACAATAAGCATTATAAGGCAGTCAAGCAAGCTCTAGCTACTTGATAGGACAAACTTTAAATTAAGTGCCGTCATACCATACCTTGTGTTTTTGAACATCAATCAGTATTGTCAAGAACAATGACAATCGGTCAAGGATCCAGGAACTGTCGTCTAAGGATTTGAGAGCATGATCTCGCAGACGTTCCCCCATTAGAAACATGGCAGGGAGAATTCTTATGGCTGCACCAGCATCTTTTTTACCTTGTTCAATGTATTCCTCTAAGGATGCAATTTTTGCTGCTCCTCCTATCTCTCTTTTCTCCATGTATGCTTGAAGCTGTTTCAATCTCTGCTCCAAATGCCATGTTTCAATAAATCAAGGATTGCTCGAAACTACAAGGTTTAAAAGTACAATCTTTCAAAGGATCCAAGGGAACTTGGAATCATTAATTACTTACTAGGTCATGTAAGTAGGGGAATATGTCCTTTCCCTGGGTATTACTGGCTTGGATTGCCACTTCGTTCAAAGTGTCAAACATCCCCATAAATGCCATCTTCACTGCATGAGGAAGAGAATGGACTAGAGAGGGATTCCACCTGCATGCATTTGTGTTGATGAGAACGTTAAACATCACACTCACTCATTAAGAACATCTCACTAGCTACCTACCTTCCAACTCGGGTTAAATAACTACTAGAGCTGCTACCGTATATGTTATACTTACTGTTCAGTTGCTTTATTCAGTAATCTCAAGTCATCTAGAGATTCGTGGCTCTCGAAAAGATCTTTAAGAACATTCTCAATGCAGTTGCATTTGGTGTAGGCTATCCGACTGGCTGAAAATTCCGGTTCATATAGTGTGGCAGCAATGGAGAAGTGGGTCTCCTTAGGGAATTCTCGGGTGCCATAGGGGTCACCAAAACCACGGCCATTCCACCATCTGAGAAAGCAAGAAAGGCACGAGTATTTGACAAGATACAAATTCAATTGTGCTTTTGTATGCACGGACCACAAGGAGAACAAAACTCACCGTAGGATGGAATGGACCTCTCCTTTGTAAATGTTCTGCAACCTGTTGAAGTCTAATTTGGCAAGTTCCAGGTACTTCGGATTATTGACATTATACATCCTGAGACATATCCAAGGTTGGTCTGTAAATGTATGTGCTTGATAAATAATTATTTCTTACAGTGCATCGATTCAGTACTGAATGTCAATTATACCAGTAAATAGTCTTGGCAATCCAAACATCATTTTCTCCATACTGGTTCATGTACGCTTTTGCTTCTAGTCTCTGGAAACTCATCCTCCATGGATTTTCCAAGACACGCTCAACCTGGCGTGCAGGAAGATTTTCAGAAATGAGAAGACCGAACTTTTGTATAAAACTAAACTTGGTTGCATACCTCTTTGTTCAGAGCCTTCTTCAAGGACCACTTGTCCTCTACTTGATTGTTTTCTAAGCAAGTCCTCAAGTATTGCTCTACAAAAGCTTTGGCCTCTTTTAATATCCTCTCTCCTGGGAAGGAAATCTGGGAGAACCGGTACAGGTTGAACATGTCCGATACTCCTTGATGCGTCTCGCCGGGGAAGCATACGATGTTTCCATCAACATCTTTAAAATACTCGAGAAGATCTACTTGAGCACAAAGTAGACATGATTGAATGAAATCAAATGCTTAGCGGTCAACCAAATGTAAGCGTAAATATTTATCTACAGTACTGAGTCTAGCTTTAGCAAGCTGCGAAGATGCACATCAAATGTGCATGTTGATCTCTACATCAGCTTTACCTGGGGAGACAGCGTAGCCATGCAACCTCAATAACCGAAGGGCCATGCAT
Source organism: Calamus simplicifolius (assembly GCA_900491605.1). Lineage (NCBI taxonomy): Eukaryota > Viridiplantae > Streptophyta > Magnoliopsida > Arecales > Arecaceae > Calamus > Calamus simplicifolius. The sequence goes on along the minus strand of UESW01001569.1, from coordinate 322,119 downwards.
GTATCATCGACATCTTCAACAGGGTTGTCTCTTCCCCAGGATACACCTAGTTTCCCGGTGTTTCTGTGGCAAAATAACATGTCATCAGAACTCAATGAAACATGTTATCATGTGCTTCACGGATTCCATTTATCTCAGAGGTTAACTAGCAGAAAGGGTACGTGGGTAAGTGTTTGGAAATTTCGAAATTTGAGCGCATCCTGTGAGTGATGATGGATTCTCTTATGGGAATTATCGAACTTCACAGACATTATTCAAGTTCAATCCACTGTTTAATCTTGATATCTTACGACCGTATATAGTTCTCATACCTGTACACATAATCAAGAATATTAGAAATTTCCTTGCGGAAATGGTGATCAATCCCCAATCTCTGAATTGTATCAACTGCCCATATGCGCTCAAGAAGATCGATTGGATACTGGCATGGAGCTGGTGATCATTTGACAAAGTGAATAGATGTCACAAATAGTAGCTCAAAAGAAGTATAGCTTGAGATGGTGAAGAAAAAAGTGCCAGCTGGGAGTGGCTTACCATTGTCTCCAAATCTGTTAACTGTGCGAGTCAGAAATTCAAGACACTTCTTGTCTCCTGTCTTCATGTATGCCACAGCTGTAGCAGCTGGTGAACTTAAGAAACTTCCATCCCTGGACTGCAGCACAAGAATTCTCTCCCATTGCACCACCTCTTGTAGTGCCTCTAGCGTGTAAAGCAATGTTGTATGAACTGAATGCATCACTTCCACAGGAATTCTGCAGCATATGAGAACATAGTTATGGTCATGCGGAATTTAATTCGATAAACATGGGTTGAATATAAACTGTTGATGTTTCATTCATATTGCCTGTTAATCTTCTTCTCTCTTAGTGTGATGATCTCCTTCAGGCAAGGCAGGTCATATGGAAGATCAAGCCCAAGACTCCTGGCTTCATTAAGCATTGAAGGAAATGCGATCTCAAAACCGCATGTCCTAAGGCTATCAGTTTCCTTCCCAAGCTTTTCAACATGAGTTCTCAAGAATTTGAGCCCTGAAAGATCAACCCAAGTCCATGAGAACGACAAAAGTGTACGGGTCATGAGCAAGAACCTGAGGCACATTTTAGATGGGCACGGTGCTTTCCTTCAAAAAAATAGATGGGCACAGTGTAAATAGGATATTTCAGCTTTCTTCTAATTAATGGATTAGTACTAGCATAATTTTTTCCCAAAGGCATAAGAATTTGTAGGCATCCTCACATGAAACTTTATATGGTATGCTAATTTTGTTCTTCAAGGTGAAGATAACGGAAATATATTTATGTGAAGGTACCTTTGTCGACATGTGCTTCTCCTGTCTTCCATATTTTTAATGTAAGAAGACATGCTAGAGTGCACACAAGCCTATCATAAAGCAGGAAAAAGCTGGGTTCCCCCATGAGCCATCTTCCTGCTGGTTCTTCAGAATCCAATCCAGTGTCATAGGGAAATGTGGTTTATTTGGGTTATCAACTGATGGAATCCTTGCAACCCATGCAGTGTCATAAGCTGAAGGACTCGTCTCCCCATCATCCATTGATCGTAGGTTTTCCTTGATCTCTCTAACTAACTTATCGATTCTTTTGTTGTCGTCGAGGACGTCATCCACCTGCAAGGAAATAAGAGAAGCATATATATGATATTACCGGTCTATTTTGAGATCATTTCAGAGATAAAGACACAGCAGCAAGTTGATGTTTAAAGAATAAACAATCTCTTCTACCACAACGGGGTTTTTAGCTTTGGTCATGCTTCGTTATATGTCGTTTGGGTCCCATGCAAGACCAACACTCTGAAATAAAAGTACTTTTCAATTATCCTCTCATCAGTTATCTCTTTGCTAATTAAACAGAACTCTGGGTCAAGAAGGCTCCATATAGAATTGGAGATGATTTATGTAATTAAATGCTTGTCAACTTGACACCGATCCTCTCACTTTTTCTTCAAATCAAAAGAAAAAGAAGAATGCGTTGTTGCATACCGGGACTGCAGTAGTATTCCATGGTGCTACTTCACCATCTTTTGTTAGCTCGACTTGCGACGCTCCAGTTGCCCGAGGAGAATACTTATCTGCACCGAAACAAGGTTGTTAGTGAGAATTGATTCCCCAACAAGTGTAAGCGGTTAAGGTTCTTCCTTTAGATCATGATCGGTTTGAGACTGGTTGCTATGTTAACTTGCCTCTGACCTTCCAAGGTAGACGAGGTAAATAATTAAAAAAATGTACTGGAGATGTCCATCTCCCATACTTTCAAAAAAATAATAAAAAAAAAGTCAAAGAAAGTACTGTAGATGTGGGTTTGAGGCGTGACGGTAGTGATTAAGGAAGATGTGGAGTTTGGTTTAAGCTGGGTACGTTAATTTGCCTCTGACTTCAAACTCTTGACTAAAATAAGGATGTAAATATTCCTTAAGACACAGCCACCAGCACCCAGAATGGACTTCATACTGCATCACAAGTTTAAGCCTCTTTGGCAGTTTGCGGCCATTCCAGAGTTATTCGCATTCCGCATGACTCGATCGGCTGATGTAGGACCCACTATATTATGCAAGTCCAATCAAATTAAGGAAAAAGGCTTTCAGGTCTGGGTATTTTCCTCCCTCATTCTTGCCACGTTTTATCGGAAGAAGACAGCATGAGGAAGAGAAATGATGGCAAAGCTCACCTACTTTTCCCTCTTTCATTAAAAAACAAATACCAAACGAGCCATTACTAAAGGATTAATTTGTACGTAGCTGAGCCCTCAGTTGCTCTAAAATCCAACGGACGACCAAATTAATTAGGGTTTTTTTTTTTTTTGAAATAGATGAATAATTACACTCTTTAAAATGGATGATAACCGATATATCAGAATATAATAACTGAGAAAGGATCGAAAGACAAAAATCGCTCTGTTTTCAACTTCAGCTACCTGAATGAGAGATCACTCTAACAGTCAGCCACAATATTGATTTCACGGTAGATATGACGATCTAGATATTATGAGCTTCTAAAACCATAATGATCTTTCTTTTTGTTGTTAAATGTTAGAGAAGACAAGAAATCATGAGCGATGCATTTTCTTAGATGTTTAATTTAAACTTTTTCTAGAAGGACATGAGCAAGCCCGTTTAATGTTGTGCACAAGTAGTTATTGCGATTATGTAACATCTCAATATATTGATATAAAAGTATAGCCAGCATACTAGAGATTTATAACTTTTTTCATGAATACTGTCTATGTTTCACTCACATAACAATTAAATACGATAGCTTCAACAATTTTTTTCAACAAGGGGAAAAAGGGATCGATCAGACTAGAAACCTCTCAACAGATGAAGTCATATTTGGATAATTGTCGTATATATTAATTCTCTGACATGCATCAAATGGCGTAAGATGGCTAGCAAGAATCAAAAACCACCACCATCATACATGGAATTACGATGGAACCATGTGGTTAGTTGCAACTCAACTTGCTTCAGGTTGAGTTGCAGTATTATGGTCTAACATCATTATTTGGAAGCTTATAACTGAGTTGTTAGGCCTGCATGTCGGGCTGCAATCAAGCTGCAAGTAAACTCTAAAATACTGTAAGCTGACTCCCAATCAAAATGATTCAGAACGAACTAGAAACAGCAAGTTTCTTAGGCTTTACACACTCATTCATGAACAGTCTAGAACAACAACGATTGAAATGAGTCAAGATAATAAATCAGGGTTCAGACTAGTATCATAACCTCTAGCAAACCTTAGCTTTAATACCATGTTAAGTAAGTAAATAATTTCAAAGACGACTTAAGCTACTGGGAAAAGGATGAGCAGTTTATATCAGCCTTAATAAAAAGAAGTCTAGTTTGGAAATTATATTTTAGAAGCAAGTTCTCAAGGTGCTTTAGATAGCTTTACCCTGAAGAGGCCTCCCAGTCCATGTCTGGCTCCCAGACAGTAGTTTGGCTTGGCTGGAGCTTGAGTTTCTAAGCCTCAAAATGGAGCACGGTCCGTTGCCCTCTCTAGTGGCAGCGGTGAGCCCGTTGAGATAGGCGAAGCTAGGTTTGGAGGGAAGAACGCAGGCCAAGCTCTCCATTTCTCTGGAAGCCTTGGCCTTGCTTGCTATCGCTCGCCGGGCTCTCGGTAGCTATTTAAAAGGACAGCGCGCAGTGGGGTTTTGAGCTCGCAGGTCACCGGAGGTTTTATTTTTTGACCGCAAATCAGAGGACATAAACTCACAATTTTCTTAATAAAGAAATTTACAATAAGAGATGAGGGAGGATCCATCAACAACGCTTAAGCTGTTGCATCCTCGTGGACGGACATGATTGGTGATTAATTATCATGTTTTCTTTTAAAAATATAAGAATATATCAAAGATATTGATATTTTATGAAAAATAATTGCTAAAATATGAAATATGACAATATATTTCAAATGAAAGTATTTTAGAAAATTTTGAATGAGTATAATAGAATCTAATTTTAATATGCAAAATATTGTCTTTGTGGTTGGGTTGGTGCAATTAAGAGGCCACTAACTTAATTCCTCGCGCACCTCGTGGAAGTGGAACAGTCAAACTCTGACTTGCAAAAAGTGCGCTTCCAACTTTGTGTATGACATTCATTGATCAGACCATATGGGTAATGATTTTTTAAAGATGGAACGGCTTGTTTCATACGTTCAAGGGAAAGGAAGGAAACAAAGAAAAAGAGAAGAGATTTTTTTTTAAAAAAAGCAATAGAAGAAAAGAAAGAAGAGCTGAGAAAGCCGGAAGTTTGAAAGAAAACAAAGCTATTCCAATCATGGCCCTTTTAAATAATTAAAAAAACTCTACTGTTTGCTTAAAATTTTTGATCCACGTGCTTTTTTTTTGTTTAATTTTTCTCCCCCCCCCCCAAAAAAAAAAAAAAAAATAAAAATATGATGATTATCCTCTCTTTGTGCTATATATATATATATATATGATATATATATATATATATATATATATATATATATATATATATATATATATATATATATATATACACACACACATACACATATAAAGTATATGTTTATATCATTCCAAACATATTTAGAATAATATTATACACACTTAAATTTTTATTCTATACACATTTATATCATCTTTTATACCTAGCCCTTTCTTCTACACACTTATATTTTGACCATGTGCATATTTAAAAGAATCATGTACATACTTATATCATCCTATATATACTAAAATTTTGATCCTATATATACTTAGAATAATTCTATATGAACCTATACTATGTCTTGCATAGTTTTTCATTGAACACATTTATTTTGAAGCTATACACATTTGGTCTATTTTCTATATGCACCACGCATTAGGTCATTTGGATATAAAACACTTTTTTGAGATATCAGAAACTATAAAACGGTCAAGAAATCAAATATTATGGCAGTAAAGTTTTGAGGGCTAATAGACAATTACGCCTTGAAATTAAGGTTGCAAATGGATCGAGTCATGGGTCAACCTGATTTGATTTGTATTTAGATATCCATGGATCGGATTGGGTTTAAAAGTTGAACCCAATCTAATTCCAAATTAGATCCATAACTTAGTATTTTTTTAATCCAATCCTATCCAAATTTTATTTATTTTGATCCATAAACCTTAATTATATAAATGTTATTTTCCTTTCCTCTAACTATTTTTATAAATTTATTGAATGAACTCTAATTTAAAATAATTCTTTTTTTCATCTTAATAATTACATTTACTTTGATATTTTTTCTCTAATTATATTTAAATATTTGTATTTTAGTTATTTATTTTGATGAATTTTATTTATAATATGTTTGAGTATATCAATAAATATTTTAAATATCATAATTTATAAACTTATGGATAATTATTTATTTCGATAGAATTAATATTTTTTGGAATAAAAAATTAAATTTAAGTTGAATCATTTTAATCTCATTGGTGGATCTATATCTATTTATTAATTACTATATTTTAATGATAAAATAATAATTAAATGCTTGACTTAAATATAATATTTTGGAATGGATCTGAATAATCTATTGGGTCTAAAATTCTTTTTATTTATTTGATCCAATCCATTTGTAGCCCTAGTAGAAATCAAGGGAAAAGAGTTAAAGGAGGCATTTGGTTTGTGGTACATTTTGATAATTTAAATTATCACACATATTATCATGTTTGACAATTAAATGCCATAATACCCATGCATTTATAATATTTAAAATATAAAATATTTTTTAAATTATTATGTTTGATAATTAGACATGATAATATCTGATTCATTTATAATATTTAAATATATAATATTTCTCAAATAATTTTATGAAGAGTTTTTATTTTTTTATTAGAATATTTTATATTTTAGTCAAAAAGTCACTTAGAAAATTTATAGTAAATACAAATAGAATTTAAGAGTATTATAATATGAAATCTTACATTTCTAAGAATTTGAGTAGGCATTATTAATATAAATCAAACATGATAAATTTGTATTTTCAATGCTTAGATTATTATGTATAAATATTTTTGATAATATATTACTTTTTAAAAAATATTATTATTATGATTAAGAATAGGGAAAGCGAAGCTACTGCACCCTCAGCTAGATGACGTATCGGTCTGCTCATCTAAGAAACGTAAGATAGGCTGCTCATTTTCTGTTGATTTCAAAAAGTAAAAGTCCTCGCGCTTACGCTTGTTGGCTTCGTAATAAAAGTCTCACTTAATTTTTTTTGGTACAAATGAATGATCACACCACTCTAGGATGAGTCAAACCCAATATATCATCATAGTACAAAATTTGGGTAAGAATAAGAGGGCATGGGTCTCTCTGCTTTCAGCTCCAAAAACCAGAGTGATAAGCTACCTTGGTGGCGATCCAGTCTACCGCTGAGTTGGCTTTCCGATAGATGTGCCAATTTAGGAGCTATGAACTCAATGAAGGATAGATTGAGTATCGTAAATCAAGGGTTTGGTAAGCAAGTGATCGCAGAGGTCTTATCTGAGCCATCGAATAACAGTAATAGAATCTTCCTCAATAATAACCGTAGTTTCATTAAGCTTTTTTCAGAAAGCGATTCTTTTCTCGTTTGCTTTATACTTTATTCTGAGATTGTACTCTCTCTTTTCAGCCATTTATCCTTGCTCTGACAGGTCCTCATTTATCGTGGGCATGTGATTGAATTTTTTTTCTACCTTACCCACTTGCGCCCCCTACCAAAGCCATCTATGTTGGAAATTAAACTTGACTAGCTTCTAAGGTTGATGATGCCTGATCACCTTGAGCTGACATCCTTAAGCATCAGTGGACGTACCGTGAGTTTGCTGAAAAAGCTTCACCTTGGTGTCGAGATCTGCAAGAAGTCCTGAGGACTGAATATTTTGATGGAACCCTCCGATGCCCAAGTTAGTGATCAAAATCATAGTCGTGAGCTTGAAGAAGCTCAAGAGAAAGAGCTAGAGATGAAGAAAAAAAATACTTTTTTGAGTGCTTAAGTGTCATACCTCGACCAAGGGTCCCTCTTACCCATTTTATTTATACTTGGGGTCGTGTTACTTATTTTGAAAGCTTTGGAATCTCATGATGAACCACGACTTTGTGAATGAAATGTCAGAATTAGTAAGATTTATCTCATCTGAACTGGATGATTGGTACTTCGTAGCAGATGATCACCTCTTAGGGTTCATCTGGCCAGAGTTATTAAAGATTGATGATAGATGATGACTTTTTAAGCTTATCTGATCAGAGTCATTAATGCTTCATGATGGATTATGACTTCTTAAGCTTATGCCAGAACCGATAGAGTTTGTCTTATTAGACATATATGAATCAGAGATGATTAGTGGGCCTGGCCTTGTCAGAAGTGAAGGCTTGCTTGGGAAGCTGAAGTTAATCTTGAAAATAAAATAAGGAGCCCTTGGGGCCGCTTATGAATTAGGGACGCCTAAGAGTCGGGGCTGCCTTGGGGCCGCTTATGAACTGGGGCCGTCTTGGGGCCGCTTATGAGCCGGAGCCACCTTGAGGCTGCTTATGAGCTGGGGCCGCCTTGGGACCGCTTATGAACTGGGGCCGCATAGGAGTCGGGGCTGCCTTTGGGTCGCTTATGAGCCAGAGCTGCCTTAGGGCTGCTTATGAGTTGGGGCCACTTATGAGCTGGGATCGCCTTAGGGCCGCTTATGAGTTGGAGCTGCTTATGAACTGGGACCGCCTAGGAGCTGAAGCCGCCTTGGGGCAGCTAGCATCCAAATGACTCCTTCCGTTGGATAATTTTTGCCATTAACTTACACGTGGCTTGTTGGGAATTATGTATTCTAGATATGAATCAAATTCATAAAAATATACAAGAAGATACAATATAAAATTCCCAGATGCCCAGGATCCTTAAGAACAGATTCATTAAATCTCAAATAAAATCTAAAATATTAGATTTATTCATACCTAAGTCCTTTATCGATGTAGAAAAGGATGAAGCCGGTGAATCCTCTGCCACTAGCCGTCTACGTGTCTGGCCTCTAACGGTGATCCATGCAGAGAAGAGTGGATGAAGACCTTCAAGGTATGAAGATGACACTTCGGGAGAGAGGGGTGCTAGCGCCTCTTGAATCCCCTTATAGAAATACATAAGATATCTATGAAGATCTAAAAGATCTAATCTTTTTCTTCTCATACTCTGTCTTCCTAAGAGCAAGGAACCATATTTATAGGGTGAGAAAGAAATGTTGCAAGGGAGAAGAGGAGACTCTTTTCATGGTAATGTCATGGTAACATTAATCCAAAGAAACAGAAGAAACTCTCATTCTTATGGTAATGTTAATCCAAGTGTCACAATCTTAGCCTTTGAAATTAGGAGTTGGTTATCTCATAACTACATGCCCCAATTTGTTCGAGTTCATCATCGAACCGTAGAGATTCATCATGCCTCATCCCATGGGCATGATTCCATCTTCACATGGCTGAGATTGGCCATCCATACCCGAATAATCAGAGCCATCCATCATATGGATCAAGTCATATTTGGGTATCCAATTATTTCTTCATCATATACACAAATAATTTCTTCTACTATAATGGATCATATCCATTATTATTTTATCTTCTTTAAATTGGGTCTCACCTAATTATTTAATTGATCATCTTATCTGAATTAAATCTAATTTAATTCTCATTTTAATTCATCCAAAATTCTCATTAATCCGTGTGACCCATTAGGCCCTTTAACATGTTGGCAATAATCATGTCCTAATCATAGACCCTAGGAATGATTGGACAACTCTTTATCCAAGTCAACAACATGATTATAGATCATGAGGGGCCTCTAGCAAAGCATCATGAACGCTCAACTGCTAAAGGTTTTGTTGACGTGACCATCAACAACACCTATCCATGAAGCAAAGCATCATGTTACGTGACCATCAACAACACCTATCCATGTTACCGTATGATCAAATCCTTTTGTCACATATCCCAGATCAATCAGTGGTATGGAATGTGTCAACCCTGTAATTGATCTTTATTTACTTGATCTCATGAAAAATTGACTCATATGAATTAGAACTTCGAAACCATTTCGAATTCCAACTCAACCTTGTAAGGAGTTAACAATCAATTTAATCCATCAAGTGGCCGTAGGATATAACCCTTTTTTCAAGGGAGACGAATCCTATCTTGATCAAACAACATCTTCATATGCTTCATGTCATACCCAATCGACACCATATTTGCCGCCCGTGGCTAGAGCGACGTTTGGATATCGTCAAAACATGACATTCCACACATGAGATGCAATGAAGATCTCAAGTCAAAGGATCACTCACACCACCATCATTAGAGATCATCCATCGACACTATATAGAATATCCATATGGGATCTCTGTATGGGTCATCCAATGCATCGTTACAATAACGAGCATCCACATACCTATACAAGTATCTTCATATTTCAGCTTGTGAAATCAGCTGCTCACCCCAAGGGTTCATATTTCAATGCATCGTTCATATTTCAGCTTGTGAATCTTATAATTTGTAATCTCTATTACAAATTTCATATGCACGGTTCACATTCTTTTGGACTTTATCTCACAGACAAATATATCAAATAAAAGACATCTGAATAGATAAAGAAACCATTTTATTTGATTTGTATTCATAGCATGTATACAACATTCAGTCCAATTGGATCTAGGGCATACGCTAACATGGCTTTTACCAGCCGCATCATATGCCCCTCCGCTCCTGAATCTTGGTGCTCACACGCGCAGCACTTGCCAAGAGAAAGGAGCATAAAATCTCTCACTTTTGCTGGGTTTTGTACGCCATAAATTAGCAAAGGCGGGCATGCGCTCCCGAGGAGATAAAGTCTCTTTGAAGTCTCCTCATCATTTAAGGAATGGTACCAAGAGCGATGCAGTCTATGAGAAGATTAAGGAAAATACTTCTCAATCAATGAAAAAGGTGGAGTGTCGTTATTGGATTGTTCTTACCTGTGTCCCATCATTGGGCATGGATCGCGTCCCTCAAGTGTCATCGAGGCATTGTATCTTGAACAGCGAAGAGTTTGTAGACAGCTGGATGGTACCTCCATTCATGAATCTCTGCATGGCACTGTAGTGGGCGAAACATTCAAAAATGATGTATAAAGACTGTCCCAGTTGCCCTTTCGAGCCTTTAATGCCTTCACTACCTTTACTATGTTTCCTTCGCCTTCTGAGTCTCGAGCTCTTACCTCTGTCCCTTTGATCTTCAGATCAACCCCCTTCACTTTCTTTACTTTTTTCTTCCATGGATTCTGACTCCCATAGGAAAAGTAAGAGCCCCATGGTCAAACCCTTCAGGGAGGAGATCCTCCAGGCACGGCTCCAGGCTCCTGTGGCATCTCCATCCACGACCGTCCAGCAACCGCAGCCCGAACACCACCTAGGATTTCTCCTTCACCCCCTAGGATTTTTTCTCCACCCCCTAGGGTTTCTTCTCTACCCCCTAGGGTTTCTTCTCAATCATCTAGTCGTCTGACATCTCCTTCGGCTACCCTTTCTGAGTTTGTAGGTCAAGAGGGGATAGCCTCCACCATCACCACCCAAGATATAAAGAACCTTAGGGCCCAATATGAGATTCCTAATAGCATCTGTACCTCTGCCCTTCGTCCTGGTGACAAGGTGACCTTCAGTCAGTCTGGTGGAATTGCCTTGTATGAAGAGTTTTTTAGGAGCGGGCTTCGTCTTTCTTTCCATCCGTTTTCTTTAATCCCTAGATAGATATAACCTTGGCCCGACGTAGCTAACTTCAAACTCCATTCGAATTATCTGCGCCTTTATAGTACTTGCCATTTTCGTGGCCTTTCTGCCTGAATTTCTTTGTTCTAAGTCTTGTACAAACTCCGCAATCCCAACAAAGCCGGGTGCTGGAGCTTTGCCTCCATATCCAAAAGAGCCCTTAAGCTTGACCCGCCCTCCAAAATTAAGGGATGAAAATCTCGATTTTTCTATGTCCATTTGGATGGAGTGAAGATGGGCTAGGGCATTCCCAACAACAGCCCTAACAAAAATTCTACTATAAATGAGAAAGATCAAGAAGTGTTCGACTCGCTGCTGTCATCTATCTTTCCTCCCTACCGAGAACTACTATCAGAGGACAACCTCCATGAAGCTAGCATAGCGCCAGTGGTCGGCGCAACACCGGTGTCCCCAACACCAGTGCCCGGTGACTGCCACATCCTCTTAGTTGATACATTATTATTTTTTTTGACCCTAATATTTGCTTCTTTGTGCAGCAATGAAGTTTCCATCCAACTTCCTAATGGCAGGCCTCCGAAAGAGAAAAGAGGCTGTCGGCTACACGGCGAGGGTAGCGCCTAAGAAGCCTTGCCGGGAGGAGCAGGATGGGTCATCCCAACCCCCCATGGCTCCTTCCATGGCTTCCAAGGCCATCCTGATGGAAGAGCCGAGAAGGAAGGTTCCCCCTGCCGAAGCACCAGCAGCAGGGGTTCCTCCTGTTGAAGCCGAGATGGGGCCATCTAGGGAAGATCTCGCAGCCACCGCTGAACCCAAAGGTGAAGCCGTACCGGAGGTGAGGGTTGGGATGTCTCCAGTGGTAGAAATTGAAGATGATGTCCCTCCGTCCATCCAACCAATGTCGAAGGAAGGAGGGACACCCCCTACCAGCAAACCCAGGAGTCGGCCATCCTGGGTGACGGCAATGAACCATGGTCGGCTGGTAGAGCATGTTCTGAGACGGTCCAGCCTCCCAGGTTTCCATGCTGAGCTCCATCGTTTGCCCATTGCTGATGCTCTTGACACTCTCTTCATCGCTGCCCTTTAGGTATGTCTGTTGACTTTGTTTCCCTTTTATATTGGATTTAATTGGAGTTTTTAACTGATCGCTTCACACAGATGTCCAACAGCCTCTTCGTTCTCCAAGATGCTTATGTCGGGGCCATCAATACTTGTGGGCATGCCCAGGATGAGCTGACTGTCATCGAGACCCGGACTAATACTTTAACCAAAGAGTTGGCTGAGGTGCGAGCCCGAGAGACGAAGGTGGCCGGCGAGCTTCAGGCTGCTCAGGAGGGGAGCCACTTTTTAAGGGCTCAGGCAGATGAAGCCAAGAGTAAGGCCAGAGTCACCGAGGCCAAACCGGTGGATGCCATGATGATGATGGGAATTATGTATTCAAGATATGAATCAAATTCATGAAAAACGTAGCAGAAGATATAATACAAAATTTTTAGATGCCCAGGATCCTTAGGAACAGATTTATTAAATTAGAAATAAAATCTAAAACATTAGATTTATTCGCACCTGAGTTCTTTATCGATGTAGAAAAGGATGAAGCTGGTGAATCCTCTGACACTAGCCGTCCATGTGTTCGGCCTCTAACGGTGTGATCCATACAGAGAAGAGTGAATGAAGACCTTCAAGGTATGAAGATGACACTTAGGAAGAAAGGGATGCTAACGCCTCTTGAATCCCCTTATAGGTCTAAAAGATCTAATCTTTTCATCTCTTTTTGGAAGAGGAAGAGAAGGAACATATTTATAGAGAAAGAGGGAGAGAAAGAAATGTATCTCTTTTCATATGGTAACCTTAATCCAAGGGAGAGGAAGAGACTCCTCTTCTCATGGTAACGTCATGTGACGTTAATTCAAGAGAAAGAAAGAGACTTCCCTTCTCATGGTAATGTCATGGTAACATTAATTCAAGTGTCACAATCTCAGCCTTTGAAATTAGGAGTTAGTTATCATATAACTACATGCCCCAATCTATACGTGTTCATCATTGTACCATAGAGATTCATCAAGCGTCATCCTATGGGCATGAATCCTTCTTCACATGGCTAAGATTTACCATCCATACCCAAATAATTAGAGCCATCCATCACATGGAACAAGCCATATTTGGGTATCTAATTATTTGTTCATCATATGCACAAATAATTTCTTCCTAACATTTCTTCTACTATGATAGATTATATCCATTATTATTTTATCTTCTTTAAATTAGATCTTACCTAATTATTTAATTGGTCATCTTAACTGAATTAAATCTAATTTAATTCTCATTTTAATTCATCCAAAATTCTCCTTAATGCGTGTGACCCATTAGGCCTCTAGAATATGTTGGCAATAATCATGTCCTAATCACTGACCCTAGGAATGATTGGACAACTCTTTGCCCAAGTCAATAACATGATTATAGATCATGAGAGGCCTCTAGCAAAACATCATGACCACCCAAGTGCTAAGGGTTTTGTTGACGTGACCATCAACAACACCTGTCTATGAACGGTTACCGTATGATTTAATCCCTTCGTCACATATCCCAGATCAATTAGTGGTATGAAATGTGTCAACCCTATAATTGATCTTTATTTACTTGATCTTAGGGAAATTGACTCATATGAATTAGAACTTTGAAATCATTTCGAATTCCAACTTAACCTTGCAAGGATTTAACAATCAATTTAATCCATCAAGTGGCCATGGGATATAACCCTTTCTATCAAGAAAGATGAATCTTGTCTTGATCAAACACCACCTTCATGTACTTCATGTCATACCCAACCGATACCATATTTGCCATCTATGGCTAGAGCGATGTTTGGATGTCATCAAAGCATGACATTCCACACATGAGATACAATGAAGATCTCAAGTCAAAGGATCACTCATACCACCATCATTAATGATCAACCATCGACACTATATAGAATATCCATATGGAATCTCTGTACGAGTCATCCAATGCATCATTACAATAACGAGCATCCACACACCTATCCAAGTATCTTCGTACTTCAGCTTGTGAAATCAGCTGCTCATCCCAAGGGTGAGGATATGCAATGTATGCCAGTCTTACGATGTTCAATGGTGTTCAATCCCATCTACACATCGATTAGAAAAATTTAAAGAATTGAACCATAACATACAATTTGGATCTCACAATTTGTAATCTCTATTACAAATTCCATATGCACGGTTCACATTCTTTTGGACTTTATCTCATAGGTAAAATATATCTAATATATATAAGAATTATACCTATATAGATAAAGAAACCAATAAATTTAATTTGCATTCATAAATAAATGTGTATAAACTAGCATCTAATCCAATTGGATATAGGGCACACACTAACAATCTTCCACTTGCACTAGAGCCAATCATCCATGTATCTAATACCAAGTGACTCAGCATGACCATCATGCTTCTGCTGCGGTAGAACTTTAGTGAACGGATTAGCAATATTATCATCTATGGGGACTCATTATATTTTTATATTATTTCTATCAATAATCTCTCTAATTACATGATATTTTCTGAGTACATGTTTGGACCTCTGATGAGACCTTGGCTCCTTAGCTTGCACAATAGCTCCATTGTTGTCGCAATATAAGTGTACTAGATCAGCAATGCTTGGAACCACACCAAGTTCAGTGATGAACTTTTTGATCCAAACTGCTTCTTTGGCTGCATCTAATGCTGCAATGTACTCGGACTCGGTTGTAGAGTCGGCAGTCATTTTTTGCTTGGAACTCTTTCAGCTGACTGCACCATCATTGAGTATAAAAACATAGCCCGAATAAGATTTATAATCATCTTTATTAAACTAAAAATTAGAATCCATATAACCCTGAACTATGAGTTCAGGTCCTCCATAAACCAAGAATATATCCTTAGTCCTTCGTAAGTACCTAAGGATATTCTTGACGGCCATCCAATATTTCTCACCAGGGTTTGCCTGGTATCTACTAGTGATACTCAAAGCATAAGAAACATCAAGTCTCGTACATAGCATCGCATACATAATGGATCCGATTGCTGAGGCGTATGGAATCTTATTCATGTGCTCTCTCTCCTCTTGGGTCTTAGGACTTATGTCCTTGGAGAGATGCACCTCATGCGATATCGACAGGAATCCTTTCTTGGATTCCTTCATGCTAAACCATTTTAGCACTTTATCTATGTACGTTAATTGAGATAATCCAAGCAACCTCCTAAATCTATCTCTATAGATCTTAATACCTAGTATGTAGGCTGCTTCTCTCAAATCTTTCATAGAGAACTTGCTGGACAACCAATCCTTCACTTCTTGCAGCAAGGATACTTTGTTTCCTAACAATAATATGTCATCTACATATAATATCAAGAAAATAATAACACTCCCACTAACCTTTTTGTACACACATGGAGCATCCTCATTTTTGATAATATTAAACTCTTTGATTGTTTCATCAAAATAGATGTTCCAGCTTCTAGAGGCTTGCTTAAGTCCATAAATGGACCTTTGCAGCTTGCATACCTTTTGAGAATCAATGAACTCAAAACCCTCAGGTTGTGTCATATACATATCCTCCACTAAATCACTATTTAGGAAGGCGGTCTTAACATCCATTTGTCATATCCCATAATCGTAATAGGCTGCAATCACAAGTAAAATCCTTATGGACTTAAGCATGGCTACAGGGGAAAAGGTTTCATCAAAGTCAACACCTTGTCTTTGCTTGTAACCTTTTGCGACTAGTCTCGCCTTATAGGTAATTACGTTACCATCCATGTCAATCTTCTTCTTGAAGACCCATTTGCACCCACTGGGTTTTATCCCTTTAGGTGGATCAGCCAAAGTCTATACTTGGTTTTCGTACATGGAGTCCATTTCAGACTTCATGGCTTCAAGCCATTTCTTGGGGTCAATATCACATATTGCTTCCTTGTAGTTAGTAAACTCATCATCTTCTATAAGAAATCCATATCTCTTAGGAATATGATGTGTTCTACTAGACCTACATAGCTGATGTGTACATGGAGCTACATGTTGCTCCATCATTTCTGATAGAGGCTCATGCAAATGTTACCTGAATGTGAGTTGAGTCTCCTACTCAACTCCCAATGCATTTGGCATTTGCTCCATGTTATCTAATTGGTCTGTGTCAATTTATGGTTCTTGAGTTTCACTAATCTCAATATTCTTCCATTGCCCTTTCTTAGAAAAATCTCATTCTCTAGGAATATGGCATGCCTTGAGACAAAAACCTTTTGCTCGAGTGGGTGGTAGAAGTAGTATCCTTTTATTTCTTTAGGATACCCCACAAAATTACACTTATTAGATCTAGCTCCAAGCTTGTCTGACTCATTATGCTTTACATAAGCGTAGCAACCCCAAATCCTTAGATGACTAAGGGTTGGTTTCTTTCTACACCATATCTCATAAGGAGTGGAACTAATCGATTTAGACGGAACTCGATTTAGAGTGTATTCGGCTGTATATTCGGAACTGATCGATTTGAAAGAGAATGGAATTCTCTCAGTGGACTCCTTCTGGTACGCCACAGCATAATGGTGTATTCTAAGAACATATGGCTTAAGTATTCCCCACCTCGATCTGATCGAAGTATCATAATACTTTTGCCACTTTATTTTTCTACCTCGGATCTAAATTCTTTGAACTTTTCAAAGGCTTCAGATTTGTGTTTCATTAGATATACGTAATCATACCTACTATGGTTATCTATTAATGTGATGAAGTAAGAAAAACCTTCTATTGCCCGAATATTGATAGGACCACATACATCCAAATGTACAAGTCCTAAACATTCAGTTGCTCGCTCATCCTTTTTACTAAAAGATGACTTAGTCATTTTACTATGTAAGCATGACTTACATTTTTCAAACGATTCCCAATCGAATGAGCCTAAGTAGCCATCCTGATATAACTTGGTTAAACATGTTTCATTTACATGTCCTAAATGACAATGTCATAGGAATAAGTTCTTAGAATTATTTGATTTTAATTTCTTAGTTTCTACATTGAGAACAGGGCATTGTAGATTCAAAACATAAATCTCGTTGAACATTTCAGCAGAACCAAAAAATATTTTATTTTTAAAAATTAAAATTTCTTTATTTTCAATTTCAAATGTATATTCATCATTTATAAGACATGAAATAGAAATAATATTCTTTGTTATGTTTGAAACATAGTAACAATTACTAAGCTCCATTACAAGTCCAGTAGGCAAAGACAAAGAACAAGATCCTACAGCTAAAGCAGTAACCTTTGCTCCATTTTTTATGCACAGGATCACTTCATCTTTCTCCAGCTTTCTACTGCTTCTTATCATCTGCATATTAATATATATGATATCACATATCAAAGTATTTTATTTTAACATGATAATGAACAAGAATAAATCTAAATAATATTATTTATCATTAAATAATAAATATTTTATTTTATTTTATTTATTATCAACATATAAAAACTATTCAGGATTTTAATCTTCATAAGAAGCATGATAAAAACTTATACTATTAATCAGATTGACTCAAGTATCCTATCAGATTAATGAATCTGTAGCCTAAAGTGACTTTGATACCACTGTTGAAAATTATGTATTCAAGACATGAATCAAATTCATAAAAAATATAGCAGAAGATATAATACAAAATTCTTAGATGCCCAGGATCCTTAGGAATAGATTCATTAAATTAGAAATAAATTTAAAACATTAGATTTATTCATACCTGAGTTCCTTATCGATGTAGAAAAGGATGAAGCCGGTGAATCCTCTGCCACTAGCCGTTCACGTGCCCGACCTCTAACGGTGATCCATACGGAGAAGAGTGGATGAAGACCTTCAAGGTATGAAGATATCACTTAGGGAGAGAGGGGTGCTAGCGCCTCTTGAATCCCCTTATAGAAATATTCAAAATAGGAGAATCCTTATAGAAAAGGTCTAAAAGATCTAATTTTTTTCATCTCTTTTTTGAGGAGGAAGAGAAGGAACATATTTAGAGAGAGAGGGAGAGAAAGAAATGTTCCAAGGAAGAAGAAGAGGCCTCTTTTCTCATGGTAACCTTAATCCAAGGGAAAGGAAGAGACTCCCCTTCTTATGGTAACATCATGGTAGCGTTAATCCAAGGGTGAGGAAGAGACACCCCCTCTTATGGTAACATCATGGTAACGTTAATCCAATGTCACAATTTTAGCCTTTAAAATTAGAAATTAGTTATCACATAACTACATGCCCCAATCCATACATGTTCATCATCATACCATAGAGATTCATCATGCCTCATCCCATGGGCATGAATCCTTCTTCACATGGCTGAGATTTACCATCCATACTCGAATAATCAGAGCCGTCCATCATATAAAACAAGCCATATTTAGGTATCCAATTATTTGTTCATCATATGTGCAAATAATTTCTCCCTAACATTCCTTCTACTATGATGGATCATATCCATTATTATTTTATTTTCTATAAATTGGATCTTATCCAATTATTTAATTAGTCATCTTAATTGAATTAAATCTAATTTAATTTCTATTTTAATTCATCCAAAATTCTTCTTAATGCGTGTGACCCATTAGGTCCCTTTAATATGGTGGCAATAATCATGTCCTAATCACTGACCCTAGGAATGATTGGACAACTCTTTGCCCAAGTCAATAACATGATTATAGATCATGAGAGACCTCTAGCAAAGCATCATGACCACCTAAGTGCTAAGGGTTTTTTTGACATGACCATCAACAACACCTGTCTATGAACGATTACCGTATGATTCAATCCCTTCGTCATATATCACAGATCAATCAGTGATATGGAACGTATCAATCCTATAATTGATCTTTATTTACTTGATCTTAGGAAAATTGACTCATATGAATTAAAACTTTGAAACCATTTTGAATTCCAACTCAACCTTGCAAGGATTTAACAATCAATTTAATCCATCAAGTGGTCGTGGGATATAACCCTTTCTATCAAGGGAGACAATCCTGTCTTGATCAAACACCATCTTTATGTGCTTCATGTCATACCCAACCGACACCATATTTGCCATCCATGGCTAGAGCAACGTTTGAATGTCATCAAAGCATGTCATTCCATATATGAGATGCAATGAAGATCTCAAGTCAAAGGATCACTCACACCATCATCATTAGAGATCAACCATCGATACTATATAGAATATCCATATGGGATCTCTGTACGGATCATCTAATGCATTGTTACAATAACAAGCATCCACAAACATATCCAAGTATCTTCATACTTCAGCTTGTGAAATCAGCTGCTCACTCCAAGGGTGAGGATATGCAATGTGTGCCAGTCTTACGGTGTTCAATGGTGTCCAGTCCCATCTATACATCGACTAGGAAAATTTAAAGAATCGAACTATAACGTGCAATTTGGATATCATAATTTGTAATCTCTATTATAAATTCTATATGCACGATTCACATTCTTTTGGACTTTATCTCACAGGTAAAATATATCTAATATATATAAGAATTATACCTGGATAGATAAAGTAACCAATAAATTTGATTTGCATTCATAAATAAATGTGTATAAACTAGCATCTAATCCAATTGAATTTAGGGTACATACTAATAGATGAGGCTTAGACCGACTGAGGAGAGATTGAAAGATTCTCTCCTCAAGTTGGAGCATGCCGAAGAGAGGGCCACAAGGCCGAGTCCGAGGCTTGGGCGGCCATGGAGAAGCATGCCTGTGCAGAGTCAGATGCTTGGACTTCCTAGGAGCAGAAGACCACCGCTGAGGCTCAGGCTCGGGAAGCTATGGAGAAGTTGGCCACCGCCGAGGTCCAAGCTAAGGAGAAAGTGGCCACCGTTAAAGCCCAAGCTCGAAAGGCCAAGGCCGCCGCTGAAGTTCAAGCTCGGAAGGTCGTGGAGCAGTACAAAGGCTCCACTGATTTTACCATGGAAGTGAGTAAGGCGGCCATTGATGCTTTCTCCCATGGCTTCGAGAAGTGCAAAGAGATGATCTCTCGAATCTTTAAAATAAGCGGCCTTGAACACATTCAGCTTGAAGATGAGGAGGATGATCCGAAGAGTGGCCATGCTGAAGATGGGCCGGGACCCGCTGAGCCTTAGAATTTATTTTCTTTTCTTTTTTTAATATTTTTATAATCTGACTAAAGTTAGTCTTTTTGTATGACAATGTTATAGGATTAATGAAAAAAATACTTTGTTCAAGCATAATGAACTTATCTCTTTGTAGCGCCTTAGTCTCTTGGTGATCATGTCTTGGCTTTAGCCTTCAGATTCGATAAGATACACCTTCAGTCTCTTGAGTATATTTTGAGAGTCGGCAATTTGATGTGCAGACTTTATAGGAACATTTAGGTTTGTCTTAGTCTCTTGGGCTTTTACTAAGTGTTCCTTGAATACTGATGGCAGCCATCGCCCTAGGGGTTTTTCGGTGCCGGCCTGAGAGTTTGACTCGGGGCCGCCAAGACCATACGATTTGAACTGCCTCAGAGGTTTCTCGATGCCAACCCAGGGGTGTCCTTATGATCATGGGGCCACCGAGGTCCTTTTGAAAACTATCACAGAGGTTTCTCGGTATCGGCCCAAGAGTTTGACTTGGGGCCACGAGACCATAGGACTTGAACCACCTCGGGGGTTTCTCAGTGTCGGCCCGGGGGTATCCTTATGATCATGGGGCCACTGAGTTCCTTTTGAAAACTACCACAAGGTTTTTTGGTACTAGTCCGGGAGTTTAACTCGGGGCCACCAAGACTATAGGACTTGAACCGCCTCGGGGATTTCTCGGTGTCGGCTCGGGGGTATCCTTATGATTACGGAGCCACCGAGGTCCTTTTAAAAACTACCATGAGGGTTTTCTGTTGCCTGTCTCGAAGTTTGATTTAGGGCCATCGAGACCATGAACTTGAACCGCCTCGAGGGTTTCTCGGTGCTAGCCCGAAGGTGTCCTTATGATCTCGGGGCCACCGAGGTCCTTTTGAAAACTACCATGAGGGTTTTTCGATACCATCTTGGGAGTTTCTTGGTGTCGACCCGAGGGTGTCCTTATGATCTCGGGGCCATCGAGGTCCTTTTGAAAACTACAACGAAGGTTTTTTGGTGCCATCCTGAGAGTTTGACTCGGGGCCACCGAGACCATAGGACTTGAACTACCTTGTAGGTTTCTCGGTGCCGACCCGGGGGTGTCCTTATGATCATGGGGCTGCCAAGGTCCTTTTAAAAATTACCACGGGTGTTTCTCGATGCTGGCCTGAGAGTTTGACTCGGAGCCGCCGAGACCATAGGACTTGAACTATCTTAGGGGTTTCTTGGTACTGGCCTGTGGGTATCCTTATAATCATCGGGTCGCCGAGGTCCTTTTGAAAACTACCACGGGGGTTTCTCAGTGCTGGTCCGAGAGTTTGACTTGGGGCTGTCGAGACCATAGGACTTGAACCATCTCGGGGGTTTCTCGTGTTGGCTCGGGGGTGTCCTTATGATCACGGAGCTGCTGAGGTCCTTTTGAAAACTATCATAGGGGCTTTTCAGTGTCGGCCCAGGAGTTTGACTTGGGGTTGCCGAGACCATAGGACTTGAACCGCCTCAAGGGTTTCTCAGTGTCGGCCTAGGAGTGCCCTTATGATCTTAGGGCCACTGAGATCCTTTTGAAAACTACTACGAGGGTTTCTTGGTGTCGGCCTGGGAGTTTGACTTGGGGCCGCCGAGACCATAGGACTTGAACCGCCTCGGGGGTTTCTCGGTGTTGGTCCGGGGGTGTCCTTATAATCTCGAGGCCACCAAGGTCTTTTTGAAATCTATAGACTAGTCTTAAGCCGAATATAAAAATTTAAGACTCTTCATATATTAATCGATCAAATACACTCACTATTGATAATATCAGTAAAGGTTATCTGCATTCCAAGTACACGGGATTGTCCACCCATCGAGCTCCTCAAATTGATATGCTTCTTGGTAAAGTGCTTCGGTGACTCGATAGGGTCCCTCCCAATTTGGAGATAGCTTGCCTTGTTCAGTTGGCTTAGATACCTTGGCCCTTCTGAGGATTAAATCCTCTGGGCGTAATGTATTGAGGTGGACCCGAGCATTGTAATATTTTGCTACTCGATGGCGAAAGATAGCCATCTTGAGCTGTGCCTGATCCCGGATCTCATCGATGAAATCGAGGTTGGCCTTTAGTTGATCAGGATTCTTCTTCATTATATGATTTCATCCGGGGGCTTGGAAGACCAATCTCCATCGGGATGACCGCTTCAGATCCAAAAACGAGACTGAAAGGAGTCTCCCCTGTGGGGATCCTTAGAGTCGTATGATATGCCCATATTACACTAGGAAGTTCCTCCACCCATTTACCTTTGAATTCATCCAGTCGGGTTCTAAGTCCCCGAAGGGTGGTTCGATTCATGACTTTTACTTTTTTATTGGTTTGTGGATGCTCGACAGAAGTGAAACGATGGCCGATACCCAACTCAGTGCAAAAAGCCTTGAATGCAGCATTATCAAATTATTGATCATTGTCAGTGATGATAGTATGAGGTAGGCCAAATCAGCAGATAATAGACTTCCAAAAAAATGCCCTCATCTTGCTCTCGATGATTTTGGCTAATGCCTCGACTTCAACCCATTTGGTGAAGTAGTCGATGACGACAAGTAAGAACCTCTGTTAACCTAAAACTGGGGGGAATGGTCCAAGGATATCCATTCCCCATTAGGCGAAGGGCCACGGAGCAGAAAGCGGACTCAGCTGAAAGGTTGGCTATCGCTGGACATTAGAATATCGCTGGCAGCTATCGCACTTCTGGACTAGCTTAGCAGCATCCTTTTGCATAGTAAGCCAATAGTATTCCTAGCGAAGAGCCTTGTGCGCCAGTGATTTTCCCCCCACGTGGTTCCCATATATGCCCTCATGAATATCTCTAAGGATATAATTAGCATCCGCAAACCGACACATTTGAGGAGGGGATAAGAGAGAGATTTCTTATATAACTGCCCATTCAACAATACAAACTTGGGGGCCCTTCACTTGTGTAGCCTGGCTTCTACAGGATCATTAGGGAGAGTGTCATTAGTAAGATAGCGGATGTAAGTATCAATTCATGTTAACTCCTATGCGACTGGTAGAACCTCTTCCACTGTGTCAATACTCGGGAGCTCCAAGTGCTCAACATATGTTCTCCCTAATGTGTTATCTATCAAAGTAGCTAGCCGTGACAAAGTGTTGGCTCTAGCATTTTCTCCCTTGGGGATATAACTGATAGTGAAATAAGCTAATGAGGAGGTCAATGACTTGATCTTATTTAGATATCGAGACATAATGGAGTCTCGAGTTTCATACTCCCTAGTAATCTATCCAAAGATGACCTGAGAGTTGATGAAGGCCCTGAGGTGCTTTACTCCAAACTCCTGCGCAAGCCTAATTCCGACCAATAGGGCCTCATACTCGGCTTGGTTGCTTTAAAGAGAAATCGAAGAGCGTACTCCAATACTATGCCCTTCGAATTTGCAAGAATAAGACTAGCTCCGCTTCCTTGAGAATTGGAGGTGCCATCAACATGAAAAATCCAGGTCTTCGCCATATCCTCACCAGTGTCTAAACATATCATTGGAAAGTCCTTAGGTTGCTCTTCCGTCCAGGTGCATTCCACTAGAAAGTTTGCCAGCACCTAGGACTGCAGGGTAGATCGAGATTGAAATGAAAGATCAAATTATCTTAATTTAATTGCCCATTTAGCTAGCCGACCAGAAGTGTCAGGGAAAGCCAGAACAACTCTAAGAGGCTGGTCTATGAGTACCACGATCAGATGGGCTTGAAAGTATGGCCTGAAATGCTGAGCGAAGATCATTATAGCAAAAATAATTTTTTTGATTCTGGAATACCTGACCTTCGCATCATGGAGTATTTTATTAGTGTAGTAGATGAGCTTCTATGCTCTGTTGGGATCGAAGCATACTAGAACAAAGCTAACCGCTTTCGAAAAAGCAGCAAGATAAAGGAAGAGCTTTTTTCCTTCTTTTGGCTTTGACAATAATTGCGGTGTGGATAGAAACTCCTTCAACTCTTCAAAGGCTTTCTAGCAGTTCTTTGTTCACTTGAAGCCATTTGCCTTATGTAGAGCTTTGAAGAAAGGCAGGCATCTTTCTGCTGATCTTGACAAGAACCGGCTTAGACCGGCCACTCTTTTGGTGAGCCATTGCACCTTCTTTTTATTAATTGGTCATCTCATGTCAAGAATAGCTTGTATCTTCTTTGGATTAGCTTCAATTCCCTGTTGGGTCACTAGAAAGCCCATAAATTTTTTGGCAGTGACCCCAAATGCACACTTACGAGGGTTGAGCTTCATTTGATGGTGCCGAAGGTTATTGAATGTTTCTTTCAAGTTAGCAATATGATTAGCGATGCAGATGCTCTTAGTTACCATATCATCTACATATACCTTCATGTTGCACTCAATCTAATCTTTAAAGACCTTATTCATCAATCTTTGGTAAGTAGCTCCTGCGTTCTTCAACCCAAAGGACATCACCCTGTAATAGTAGATGCCCTTTTCGATGATGAAGGAAGTATTTTCTTCATCTGTCGGGTCAATCTTTATTTGGTTATAACCGAAGAAGGCATCCATAAAGCTGAGGAGCTTATGGTCGAATGTGGAGTCTACCAATTGATCAATCCATGGTAGTGAAAAACTGTCTTTAGGACAGGCTTTATTGAGATCCGTAAAGTCGATGCAGATTCTCCAACCTTCGCTGGCCTTTCATACCATCATGACATTGGCTAACCAATTCAAATATTATGCTTCCCAGATATGGATGGCAGTAAGCAGCTTATTGACCTCCTCATCGATGGTCCTCTACCGCTCAGAGGCAAAGCTTCTCTTCTTTTGGCAGACAGGTCGGTACTTTGGATCAATGTTAAGCTTATGAGTAATTACCTCCGAAGGGATGTCAGGCATGTCCAAGGCTGACCAGGTGAAGATATCTGAGTTTGCCTACAAGAAAATAAGGAGTTAATTCTTCATCTCCAGGGAAAGAAGCTCGCCAATTTGTATAGTCTTCACAGGGTCATCTCCCAACGGGTAGGATAGCAAGTACTCGGCTAGCTCTCCTCTTCTTTCAGATTCTCTGGGATCGAGCAACACTGAGGCTGATGGGATCACCGCCTCTAAAGGGTTGGGGGTCATATGATAGTATAATTGCACTGGATTTTACTTCCCACGCATCTCATCAATTCTCCTACTGATAGGGAATCTCATGAGCATGCATCTAGTAGATATCACTGCATCCAAAAGGTTTAAGCCTGGCCAACCAAGTATGGCATTGTAAGCCAGGAGCACTCGGGCCACTAAAAATCTTATCAGGATAGTGCTCTGACACGGCAGTGATCTTGCAATGACCGACAAGGTAATTTCACCCTCAACTTTCATTGAATCTCCTATGAAACCGACAAGAGGCATTGTCACCGGTTGGAGGAAACTGAGAGATAAATTCATCCAAACAAAAGCATCATAAGTAAGGATGTCCGCAGAGCTCCAACTATCCACCAGAATTCTTTTTACAGAATGCTTAGCTATCATCATAGAGACGACAACGCTATCATCATTCAGATTGCCTCCCCCACCCACTAATTCCCCATGAGAAAAGGGGATTATATTTTCTATTCCCTTCTTACCCCTTAATCTTTTAGAACATGCAACCGTCCCTCAGGAAAGCATGCCTATCGTTCATTCCGTCGGAGCATTATCGACGTTGGCCTGAGCAGGCGAAGGTCCCATTAGAGTTGGGATAGCTAGAGATCCTTTCTTTTGGATAAACTTTCCAAGGTTGCCCTTCTAGATGAGCTCCTCAATGACATGCTTTAGATTATGTCAATCTTTAGTGTCATGTCCATAGTCTCTGTGAAAGTGGCAATAACGACTCCGATCGTGAGTGACGTCCATCCTCAGTGGGGGAGAACATCAGAGATAAGGCTCACTTTCGATCTTCATAATGATATGAGATCTGGAGGCGAGAAGAGGTGTGAAGTCTCTTCTCTGGGGGCAAAGTTTTGATGTCAATTATCTAACCAGCACGGAGGCTTAGGCTTCTTGGGAGGAGGTCATCTTGGCTCCACGTGGACCGATTTCTTGTTGGACCCTCTTTCAGTGTCCCTTCGAGTGTAATCGGCTTCATCGGCATGAATATATTTTTGCGCATGACTTAGAAGCTCAGCATAAGAACTGGAAGGTCTCTTGTCCAAAGAATAGGTGAAGCGGGAGGGACGGAGTTCTTGCTTCAGGGCTAGAGTGGCTAAAGCATCGTCGAGGTAGTAGACCTTAAGGGCTGCTATCTTAAACCAGGCCACAAAATCCTTTAAAAGTTCTTCTTCATTCTGCTGAATGAAGAACAAACTATCCACTACCCAGGAGATCTTCTAACATGCATTGAAATATGCTAAGAAAGTTTTTTTAAACTACCAGAAGGAGTCGATGTTGCATGGGAGTAGACGAGAATACCAAGTATGTGCAGCCTTCCAGAGGGTAGCGGAGAAAGTAATACATAGGAGGGCATCAATCGCTCCCTGAACTTGCATGAGAGCTTTATAACTCTTCAGGTGGTCAAGTGGATTCATGGTGCCATCGTAAGGATCTAGCTGGGAAAGACGAAACCTGTGAGAGACAGGCTCCTCCATAATCTGGCGAGTGAGGGATGGACGGGTATCATAATCCATCCCTGGTTAGTTATTGAGCTTCTGGCTGAGCTCTTTCAACCGCTGGTCCTGCTCCTCCAAGCGCCTTTCCATCTAGCGATTGAGGTCCTCGCTCGTTGATTCAGAAGACGAGGAGGAGAGCGATGGGGCTGGTGGTGGCATACTCGCATGGGCTCCTTCCCCCGTTGATGTTTGGAGGAGGGGCTACTTGAGCGGCGGATAAGAGACCACGACCTCTTGGAGGTTTTCTGGTGGTGTTGGCTGGATGGAGCATGATGGTGGTGATGCTCCTCCGGAAGGATCTTCTGTAGGTGGATTGTTGACTGGCCGAGGTGGCTATTGCAAGCAGTATGGGATGCCTGGTAACTATCGAACAGCCATCGGTTGTTGCCCTTACAACTCACAAATTGCCCCAACAAAAGCTTGGACTTACCGGGTAAGAGTGGCTAGTTATTCATGTGGAGTTGACAAAACTAGTGGCGAGGAAAGAGCAGGGGTTAGCCTCCGGTTGCTCAGCATGATAGGAATGTCCCCTAGTATAACTGGCAGAAGCCTCATGAATTGTGTCATCACCATTATTGTTCAAGAGAGGGTGAGCTTGTAGCTCAGAGTTACAGAGCTATCCTTCTACCCCCCTACTTGGCATGCCAATCTGATGATGCCTGATCACCTTGAGCTGACGTCCTTGAGTATCAATGGACGTACCGTGAGTTTGCTGAAGGAGCTTCATCTCAGCACTGAATTTGCAAGAAGTCTCGGGGACCGAATATTCCAGCGGAGACCCTTCGATGCTCAAGTTAGTGATTAGAATCATAGCCGTGAGCTTGAAGAAGCTCAAGA
This sequence comes from Calamus simplicifolius, assembly GCA_900491605.1. Classification (NCBI taxonomy): domain Eukaryota; kingdom Viridiplantae; phylum Streptophyta; class Magnoliopsida; order Arecales; family Arecaceae; genus Calamus; species Calamus simplicifolius. Next base: position 294,300 of record UESW01001569.1, on the reverse strand, counting down.
GAGAGAGCTAGAGATGAAGAAAAAAATGTTTTTTTGAGTGTTTGAGTGTTCATACCTCGGTCAGGGATCTCTCTTATCCATTTTATTGATACTTGGGGTCTGTGTTCCTTGCTTTGGAAGCTTTGGAATCTTATGATGAACCACAACTTTGTGAATGGAATGTTATAATTAGTGGGATTTATCTTATCTGAACTGGATGTTTGGTACTTTGTAGCAAATGATCATCTTTTGGGGTTCATCTGGCCAAAGTCATTAAAGCTTCATAATGGATGATAACTTTTTATGCTTCTCTAATCAGAGTCATTAATGTTTCATGATGGATTATGACTTTTAAGGTTATGCCAGAACCGATGGAGTTTATCTTATTAGACATATATGAATCAGAGATGATTAGTGGGCCTGGCCTTGTCAGAAGTAAAGGCTTGCTTAGGAAGCTAAAGTTAATCTTGAAAATAAAATAAGATAAGGCATGGGATCGCCTAGGAGCCGCAGCCGCCTTGGGGCCGCTTATGAATTGGGGCCACCTAGGAGCCGGGGCCGCCTTGGGGCCGCTTATGAGTTGGGGCCGCTTATGATTTGGGGCCGCTTAGAAGCTGTGGCCGCCTAGGAGCCAGGGCCATCTTGGGGCCACTGGCATCCAAACGACTCCTATTGTTGGGTAATTTTGATCGTTAACTTACACGTAACTTTTACTAGCCACATCAGGTTGAATGATCGAATCTATGCATCAATGGTTGTCGTCTTTTTAGGGTGTTTGGATTTTAGCAAGAAGGCTGGTGAGAGAGAAACAAAGTGAAGTAGTAGAATTAGAATGAAGGATAAGGAAGAGTTATTCCATTCTTTTTATTTAGAAAGAGTGAAAAAAAAACAAGCAAAATAATATATAATTATTTTGTTAAAAAAATAGAAAAATAATTTTCATAAATTGATAAATATATTTTTTTTACTATTAAAAAAAGAAAATTAAGTTTTTAGGACCAAAGAATAGTTTTGAAATAGTAAATATAAACTTAAAAAAATTCTTTTTTTCTTTATTTTCCTTCTAATTTGTGGTTAAAACAAACGAATGGATAACGAAAAAAGAAAAAAAAAGTTACTTTGTTTCATTCATTTACTTTCATCTTTATTTTATGATATTTTCTGTTCATTTCTTTTTCCCTTTGATCCACACAAAATGCAACTTACGGGCAAAACAAGTTGAACATAAAATTCATTTCATTGAAGTGCTCCATAGGATTTATCAAAGTGGTGCCCTACAGCGCAAGGTTTATCATCGCAGGCTTGTTGGAACGCACTCGACCACTCCTATGATGAAAAAAGAAAAAGAAAATTGTCACATTATTATCCATTGCCATAAAAACTATCATATTATTATCTATTGCCATATGCATAGAACGTTTTAGGTGGTTATTAGTTATTACTAAGCTTTCCAATCAAGTTCTCGTCATCTACTTACCAGAAAAACTTTAATATTCTTCATCCGTTATGGTAAGGCATACCAAGTTGCCAACCCACACAAAAAGACTTTTATGTATTGATTAAGAAAGTATTAGGTAGTATTTGATAGAAAAAATATTATTCATGGATAAATGTATGAAATAGAGTTTTATCCCCTGACTATTTCTAGGGATATTTTTTAGCTATTTCATTGATCATATCAAATGCAAAAACGTAAATTATAGGATAACTTTTTTTTTTATTCTTATTTGAAGATAACCATATTATTACATTTTTTAGAAATAAATTGAAGAATAACTCATATTAATTATAGTTAATCATGAATTATCGGTTAACTTTATTTTACTATTCTTTATAATTATAATTTTTAAAAATAAAAAAATATTTTTTAAATATTTTTTTTATTTTTTATTTCAAACATTACCTTAGAATCCAAGATTTGAAATCATGATGATAGCAAAGAGGAATTTTACGGATCTTGTAAGACACGGCAATGAAGGGAAGCGGGATTGTCGATGTCTTCATCCGTTATGGTCAGGCATACCACGTTACCAACCCACTAAAAGAAAGACTTCTTCTATGTATTGATTAAGAATAGTAGGCTCAAGATTTGAAATCATGATGAGTGGCAAAGAGGTGAGACACGGTAAGAATAAATGCATCCAAGAAGTTTGAGATTTGGAATGTAAAAGGAAGATGGAGAAAATTTTGTGAGTAATGGAATGCGAGGATAAGTCAATTCAGGATGAGTGGAATCTAAGACATAAAAAAACATATAGACTTTGGACAACGTACGTTTTCCTGCCGGAACCTTGTGTTTAAGACGTCATTCTCCACTCTGAGTTTTCCATCCCGACTTGTAAACCACTGGCATAAAATTCTCAGAAGACTACTTGTAAACCAGTGGTACGATCCAATTCGAAGGAGCGCGGAAAGAGCACTGGTGCAGTAGTGCGAGCAGCACTAATTTTTTCATATCGAGTCGATTCAGGCGTCACGGTAGGGTAAGAAAAGCAGCGAATTGGATGCTCTACGTGGCTGGCTGGCTACCTTCCCCCCTCCCCGTCCTTGGAACGGCACTGACTATACTTAAAAGACGAATGAAATGGCTACGTCAGTCCAAATCCGGCGGCTCTAATGGTTGAAGAAGAGCACGATGGCAATTTTGTCGCGCGGGACGAATGGCTTTCTGCTGAGAAAATTTGAAAAAAAAAAAAATCTAGATAAAAAGAGATAGGAATAATGATTAAGATAACAAGAAATAAGGATAAGCTTGAATCACGCAATGAACGCTTTCTTTAAGCGTTATTTACATCTTCTCGAATGCTATATGAGTGAATAGCAAATACGCCGCAGGATAGATAAGCCTTTTATCGAGTTTGCACCAAAGCACTAATGAAAACTCGATTGTAGATAAAAATATTTTTTTTTTCTAATTTGATTTGTATGTGGATTTATAGAAATTGAGCGCCGCGGCGCTGGAACCTATGAAGCGTTGATTCTCGGAGAGCCGCATCGCTTCGTAACATATCCGTTGCAGAGATTTGAAAACAGATAAAATTTCTTTTTGAAACGAAGCATCACGTCGCTTCGGCTTCTGAAGCGAGAATTGCTGGGAGAGTCCGTGACTATTTCTAAACATATCCACAAATACCTACTTAGTTTATTTAAACAAAATCTCAATAATCCCCCACTTGTTTAAAACAAACTAAGTTCACATATAAAATTTAGGACAAGGAGCATTAATACAGCTAGGTATCTTTCGATTTGAACCTAACCTTAGTGAAAATACCACAAAGCTTTAACGAAATTTAGGTAGCATAAACGCTTTGAACCAGTTATTCTTTGTGTCAAAACTGGTGATACTTCACACACACTCCTTAATGTTTCTTTACACCACACGCTTAGCACGATTTATGGCCATGTGCTTATCCTGTTTTATGAACCTTTTCATGAGAGAAACTCCAACTCTCACTTGAGACGTTACCATCTCAAGGTTCACATAGGTAAAGTTTTTTCAGTATCTCTGTTACAATAGATACTTGTCCACATGACTGAACTTCATTAAGAGTTTAAAAAGCTCAACCCTCCATCTTGTAACAGTCAGCACTATACACTAAGTGCAGCTACAATCCACTTATCAATGACTTGTTACCCATTGAACCTAAGACTAGTCATTTCCTAGTATTAGGTTGGGTTGCCATCATTGGTGGACTTTTACTCAAGGAGTTTTAGACCCATCCCTTTGGAAGTCATCTTCACTAAATCTCTTGTAAGAGGTTTAGTAAGTGGATCAGCTAGATTATAGCTTGATCGCACAAAAGTGAGAGAAATTATTTCATCCTTGATTAATTTCCTCACATACTCATGTCTTAGACTAATGTGTCTAGACTTCCCATTGTACACTTTTGTACGCTCTGGCTAAAGTGGCTTGGCTATCACAATGTATCGATACGGTTGAAATATTCTCAAAGCCAATGGGATTTTCAATAGAAGATCCCTTAACCACTCAGCCTCATGTCCTGCTGAAGCTAGAGCCACAAACTCTGACTCCATTGTTGAGTGTGTAATGCAAGTTTGTTTCTTCGATTTCCAAGATATTGCACCACCGCTAGTGTAAACATCCAACCAGTGGTAGATTTATTATCTCCCACCCTTGATATCCAACTTGCATCGGTATATCCTTCCAATACAGCAGGAAATTTAGAGTATTGTAGACCTAGTCTTTTGGTTTTCAAAAGATAACAAAAGACTCTACCAATAGCCTTCCAATGCTCTATACTCGGGTTGCTAGTAAACCTACTCAGCTTACTAACTGCAAATGCTATATCGGGTCTAGTGCATTGCATCAAATACATTAGACAACCAATAGCACTTGCATACTCAAGTTGAGCCACAGCTCGTCCACTATTCTTTTAAAGCTTTAGACTTGGATCGAACGGGGTGTTCACTTCTTTGAACTTCAAATGTTTGAACTTGTGTAACACTTTCTCAACATAATGTGATTGACTAAGTTCAAAACCCCCACTATTTTGTTTCACTTTGATACCCAAAATAGTATCAACTTGTCCAAGATCTTTCATCTTGAAAGTAGATGATATAAACCTCTTCGTTTCTTGTATGCCTTTCATTTCATTGCTAATGATCAACATATCATCAACATAAAGGCATACATATACCACAAAGTCGCCATGCACTTTAGTATATAAATACTTGTCAGAAACGTTGTGAACAAATCCATTTGAGAGTATGACAGAGTCAAACTTCTCATGCCATTGTTTGGGCGCTTGTTTCAATCGTACAAGGATTAACAAGCTTGCACACTTTATGTTCATTACCCGTAGGATAAAACCCTTGATTGTTCCATGTAGACTTTTCATCGAGATCACCATTTAGGAATGCCGTTTTGACATCCATTTGATGAACATAAAGGTTGTGCAATGAAGCCAATGAAACAATACTCTAATTGTTGTTATTCTAGCTACAGGTGCATATGTATCAAAATAGTCAATTCCTTCTTTTTGTCGAAAACTTTTAGCTACTAGTCTAGCTTTGTAGGTGTTTAAAGTACCATCATTATGATACTTCTTCTTAAACACTAATTTACAACCAATAGGCTTAGACCCTTTGGGTAAATTTACAAGCTCCCAAGTGTGGTTAGCTATAATGGAATCCATTTCATCTTGAATAGATTCCTTCCAAAAGGCTGAATCCCTTGAAGCCATAGCATCCTTAAAGGTTTTAGGATCATCTTCCACTTGAAGAAAAATAGGTACCCTACGGATAAAATTCTCTCTACTTCCTTCAACTAAATAAAGGGAAATAAGTTGAGAGTCTATTTCATCGGGTCCTAAATCCTTAGTCTTTCGAATTCTCTTACTTTTTCGAAGCTTTGGTTGTTCTTCAACAACCTTTGAAGATCTCATCTCATGAGAATTATTACTCTTTAAATTTGTAGGAGCTTGAGAATTATTACTCTTTAAATTCTCAAGAAACTCCACATCTCTAGATTCCACTATCACGTTAGACTCTAAATCCAAGAGTCTATAAGCTTTGCTATTTGTGGCATAACCAACAAATACAATTCTTATCCCTCTGGGACCCAATTTGGTTCTTTTGGGGTCTAGGTTCTTGTAGTAGGCAAGACACCCCCACACTTTGAAATACCCAATATTGGGCTTTCTTCCTTTCCATATCTCATATGGAGAGGTCTGAGTTTTCTTTAAAGGAATTCTATTTAAAATATGACAAGTAGCAAATAAAGCTTCACCCCATAAATTAAATGACAATTCGGAATGCATTAACATAGCATTGATCATCTCTTGTAATGTTATATTCTTACGTTCAGCCAAACCATTTTGTTGTGGTGTACGTGGTGCAAAACTTTGGTGTATATTGCCATTCTCTTCACAAAATATTAAAATTATTAGAAAAATATTCTCCACCCCTGTCACTTCTAAGGATTTTAATATTTCTACCTAACTGATTTTCTACCTCCGCTTTATATATTCTAAAAGCATGGAAAGCATCATCTTTATGCTTTAATAAATATATATGAATTTAGAGCAATCATCAATAAAGGTAATGAAATACCTATTCCCACCTCTAGTTAACATGCCATTAAATTCACATATATTAGAATGCACAAGTTCTAATAAGTTGGAATTTCTCTCAATGAAATGATTTCTTAGTCATCTTTGATTTAATGCATATTTCACATTTATTGAACTCATTAATTTTGCAAGAAATCAAACCACATTTAACAAGCCTTTTCATGGTACTAATTCCAATATGTGCTAGTCTACCATGCCATAATGTAATTGAGTCAAGCATATAAGCGGAAGCAACATCTTTATTAATAGAATTGTCAATGATACATAATCTGACCATTCCATCACTAGAATAGCCCTTGCCAACAAATATACATTATGGGTCAAGATAAGTTTGCCCAACTCAAAACAGATTTTATTCCTGGTTTGCCCAAAAGATCCCCACTAACAAGGTTCCTATTCATATCCGGCACATGCAACACATTTGACAAAGTAATTTTCTTGCCAGAAGTAAATTTGAGTTCTACGTTTCCTTTGCCATATACCTTGGACCGGCCTTCATTGCCCATTGTATCTCTTGTCAATCGGTGACATCCATATAAGTCTTGAACATATATTTATCATAGGAAACGTGGACTGTGGCGCAAGTATCGTACCACCATCCGGGACCTTGCCATGGACCGCCATGACTTCGCTCACGGCGGCGATGATTTCATCATCGTCAACGTTGGTGGCATTTGCTTCCTTACTTTGGCCCCTGCGGTGTCTGCAGTCACGAGCAAAATGCTCGGGTTTGCCACACACATAACAGCTTCCCTTGGGCTTCTTTTTCTTGAACTTCTCTTGATTCTTTTTGAGACCAAGATAGTTTGCTTTGCCATCCTTTTTGTCCTTCTTAGGCTTGCTCACAGCATTGGCCTTTGAAAACCCCATTTCAACGTTGACATTCTCCAACTTCTCCCTCATCCTCGATTCCTCCTCGATTCGAAGGTGTTTCTGAATTTGCTCCAAGGAAAAATCCTCGGTGTTGTGGAGAAGTTTTTTCCTATAACCCTTCCAAGACGGCAGTAATTTTGTGATTATCGCACCAACTTGAAAAGACTCGGAACATCATTTTCACTGCTTTGAGTTTGTTGACAATCACTTGCAATTCATGCACTTGTGCAAGAATTGACTTCTCATCACACATCTTGAAATCAAAATATTTAGAGATGAGAAATTTCTTCGTACCTTCCTCCTCGGCCTTGTACTTGTATTTCAATGCGTTCCATATCTCTTTTGCCGATTGTGTGTTAGTGTATAGATTATACAATCGGTCGGATAGAGCGTTGAGGATGTGCCCGCAGCATATGAATTCATCCTCCTTCGCAAGAAACTTTAACTTATCTTGCCAATGGATGAAATTAGTGCCATCGAATCGATCGAGTCTGACAAGATCTTGGTTCATCAACTTGATAGTGGCGACAGAAGTCTCGGCCTCCATTGATAACGCTTAAGATTGTTGAGAAAATTTGAAAAAGGATAGGATAATGATTAAGATAAGAACTGAGAGAGATGAAGATAAGGATAGGCTTGAATCACGCACGGAACGCTTTCCTTAAGCGTTATTTGCACCCTCTCGAATGCTCTGTGGGTGAATAGCAAATACGCCGCAGGATATGACAAGCCTTTTATCGAGTTTGCACCAAAGCACTAATGAAAACTCGATTGTAGACAAGAACTAATTTTTTTTGATTTGATTTGTATGTGGATTTATAGAAATTGAGCGCCGCGGTGCTGGAGCTTGTGAAGCGTTGATTCTCGGAGAGCCGCATCGCTTTGTAACATATCCGTTGCAGAGATTTGAAAACGGATAAAATTTCTTTTTTGAAATGAAGCATCACGTCGCTTCGGCTTTTGAAGCAAGAATTGCCGGGAGAGTCCACGACTATTCCCTAAACATATCCATAAACACCTACTTAGTTTATTTAAACAAAATTTCAATACTTTCTGCTCACCATCACCTCATTTGAAACATGTATAATAATAAAAAATATAATCAACAAAACTAAATGTAAAGATATTTTTACTCCATCCACTCCTATCCCATCTCCTCCTCATTACCCATCAATTGATTATTCTTATTTATCAACATAATTATAAACTTTCAACATAGATAGCCATAGACCATGGTTTATTTAGGTCTGGCTCATTTGTTCAGCCTAAAATTTAAAGAAAGTAGCTCCTATTTACTTTAATTTAGATTTACGATTAAAATGGAATCTATATATATAGGTATAGATAATGGATCGGGTAATCCCTGCATGTGTAAAGAATACAAAATTTTATACTCATAATGGGGTAGAGGGCAGATGTGAATATACATTTTTCTGATAGGATAACTTCCTTCGAATCTATTTTTGAACGATGACGTAAATATAAAGATAACTTCATCTATTACTCTTCTATTCTATTGCATTTTTATGAGCACGATTTGTTTGCTAGCTCCGTGTGTTTTTTAACTAATTAAATAGAAATTTCTTTTTATCTTTGATGGTTGGAGCTATCTTACACATGATTTTAAATCTTGATATATCAATTTTTGATCACGGTTGAAGTCTACGTTGAATCATAATCTTAGTTTATTGTAACTAATATGGTAAGGAAATTTAAAGTAATCACATATTTGTGATAACATGATTAGCATTTTAGGATTGAGGTAAGAAATTTTGTTCGATATGACAATACTTAGGGTATTGACTGAAATATTGATTTTAAAATTTATTCATAATAAAATATATTAGTTCAAGGCTCTTTGGCTTACCAATAGTAGTAGGTGAGATTCTGCTTACATAATGATATGCATGTATCATGAAATGAAGAGCTCCATATCATACTTTGCGCATTTTATTGCATGCACAAAAAGATATCGTTCTCTCAAGGCAAATTCAACGATGCATTTGACTATATTTTGATGTGCCATAAATAATAATAAAAATCAAAGGCATAAATATGGGTTTAAGTAGCTGAAGGCATTAGATGACGCTCTTGAACTAAATGAATTGAAGCCTGATTTTCTAAAAACTATTAAAAAAAAGTATCCTATCTGAACCCAGCATCCTATCTGAACCCTTTTCTAAATATCTCGGTTAAATAAAATAAAAAATAAAGGAGTAAGTAGAAAATGAAATGGAAGAAACGGATAATGGATTTTGCTCAAAAAAAGAAAAGAAAGAGAGATAAGATGGGCAAAAGAGGGAAAGAAGGGCATACAACAATAAATCTTAGGGTGGTATTTGGTGAGGGATGATATTTCAAATTAATATCATCATGTGATTTTAGGATGATGATAAAATTATCCCATTATAACTTGTGATCATCAAAAAAATTAAGATCACTTTCTAGAAGATTGGTTTTAATTCTGTCCAAGAGATGAAAATGTTAGATCGCCATGATATGCGATGTGCATTAAAATTTGTAGATAATATTATCCTTATATATCGATATCTCCCTTCATATTATAATAACATAATATAATATATATTACAACTTTACATAATATATAATAATATATTATATATAATATATATTATAATATTAATTATTATTACAACATGTTGCCATGGAAACCCATTCTTTGACTCGGGTGCGCTCTGGCTCCGAGTCCAAATACTGATCTCGACGCCCGGGGTGGAACCTACAAGATAGTCCACGTGCGCAGAGGATTTCCTTGGGGTTGTCCTTTGTGGGGACCTTTCGACGCCCAAGTCAGTGAAGATTCACAGCAAACAGATGTGAGAAAAAGACTCTCACAGAAGAGTTCCCTCAAATGGGTTTTTTTTTCCGGGAGCTCTGAGCTCTGTGGGAGCTTCAATGGAGTTTTTCAGTATGAAAGTCAGTAAATGGATGCATACCTGAGAGGTTTAAGGGCTATGATATTATAGGCGATCATCTGATTCCGTGGGCGCGTTGTGGGGGTCTGAAAACTGTTGTGATTCGAAACAGATTCGAATCAAGTTTGTTACAGGACTAGTATGATATGTATCTTGTCAGTTAGAGGATCGACGACCAGGAGAGCTGGTTGATGCTTTGAGATTCAACGATTATATAGGTTCTAGGCCACTCTAATGGCCCTTAAGCCGCTTCTGGCATGATTCTCTGTTTGAAATCTTATTCAGTTATTGTGAATCTGAACTCTCCCTCGTCGGATTCCGCAGAGGTATTCGAGTGCCTCAGTCCGGCTGAGGCGAGGATCAACTTGGTTTTCCGAGGTACAGAATGACTTGGTCTGTAGAAGGCTCGGGTTACCGAGGTATGGACGGTTCGGGTTGCCGAGGTATGGACGGCTCGGGTTACCGAGGTATGAAAATGGCTCGACTTTGCTAAAGGCGATTTGGCTTCATCGCTTGGTGGTTGTGACAGCTGGCCGACAGGGTGTTGGGATTGGACTTGACCCAATTATTGACTTGTGTGGGTATTAATGTAATGACAATTTTTCCCGCATCATATGCCCCCCACTCCCTAGTCCGAAGTGTAAATTCGGATGTAGGGAGTAGAGTTCTGGAATAACCTCATTCAGGGGAATCCAAAGGGGCAGGCAATGATAATCTCGTAAATGATAAGCCGTTGTTTCATCATCATTTTTTGCCATAGCTCGAGGAGGAAACACCTCGTTTTCAGCAAGCTGCGATAGTGGGAGTTCCACGTGGCGGGACTCCTTTATTTCTGGCGCCCATATCGGGAGTTTTGGCATCTTGGGCTTTCCTTCTGAAGGGTTTATTTATAGAGGGCTAGGGCAGTGCTCCTTCTGCAACGCCTCTTCGTCCCTGCCATAGAAATTTTTCGTTCCTTTCCAAACCCTTGCAAGCTTGTTCGTGGTTTGCCTCTCAATATGTTAACATGAAGGGCCCGAGCTATGTCGCCTCAGAGATAACCCTAGAGGATTTGGACAGAATCCGCCGCCAGTATAGGGTCCCTCGAGACGTCTCCCTACGGTCTCCAAAGCCCGAACATAGGGTTCCGATTGAGCTAAGCCATGGGGTTTTCTTTTACGAGGAGAGTCTAAGGGCAGGTCTTCGGTTCCCTCTTCACCCGCTGGTGCAGGAGGTAATGAGGTTCTACAATATATGCCCAACAATGGTGGCTCCAAATAGCTGGTGCAATCTCATCGGGTTCATCTCGATGTGCAGTCGCATCGGGGTGATTGCGACCCTTCCTATATTCCGAGTATGCTACAACCTGGTTTCTGGGAGAAGCTCCGAGTGGCCGTACATTGGTCGTCGGAAGTCATTTAAAATGATTTTGGATAATCCCTCATCGATAAAGGAATAGAAGTCCCGATTTTTCATTGCCGATGGAAACATTGGTTCGGATTTCCCGAGGGTATGGGCGAGCTACATGAAAGATCCGAAAGCGCACCTAGAGCTAACCGAGCAGGAGAAGAGAGATTTGGTAACCCTTCGTGGTGGTCAGGTGTTATCGGCCAGTGCCCTGTTATCAGAGGATGCCCTTTTGCTGATGGGCTTAGTTCTATTGACCCTCAAGGTGAGCTTATTTTTCTCCTTTTGTTAGGATGGCGGTGTGCTTGGGCAACTATATTACTATTCAATTGAATGTTTATTGTGTTTTCAGCCGAGAGATCGGCATTTTGTGGGCCAAATGAGGAAGGAATTGGGCAAGCGCCATAGGGGCTCCGGCTCCGGGGACAAGCATAGGTCCGAAAGAGAATCTGTCCTTCTAGGTCTCACTCGAAGGAGCCAAGGAAAGATAGTGTTGGCTGGCACTCTTCCACCCCTAAGAGGGGGGAAGCGGGAGCGTCAGTCATGGTTGGTGAGTCCTCCCTGCCGGAGGGGGACACAGTAGTGGAGATGGAGAGTGCCATTAGGGGAAACTCGGAGAGAGCCATTGAAGTTTCCCTCCTTCAAATAGTGGTCGTGTCAGATGATGCCGAGGAGATGTTGCCGGTCCATTCGGCAATCCTCCTGCCAGAGGCTAATCAGCCTCAGTCGCTAGCGGTGGGGAGTCCTTTGGCACTACACTTGGAAGAGGCCCCTGCTCAGGTGGTGGGGTCAGGAGAGGCAGGCGCAGCTGTCGATGCTCAAGTGGAGACGCCTGTTGAAGGGTCGGCAGAGGTCGGGGGTCCTCCTACCGAGGGTCTCTCTCTTATGGTACCAGGGGGTATCGTGGGAGAGACTGAGGTATGGGTGGAGTCTGCCGGGGATGAAGCAACATTTGGAGAGGAAGAGGAAGAAGAAGAAGAACCACTGAGCGAAGGGGACGCTCGGACCGAGGTTCCTTCAACTGGGGCCGAAGCATCCAAGGCCATGCAGGCTAAAGCTCTAATGGAGGAAGCCAAGCGGATGGCGGTTCCTCCGGTCGAAGTCCCTCAGGCTGATTTTTCGGCCATGAGTTCTCTTATTCATAGCCCAGAGGTGGATGACATGTTCGCCGCCTTGATGCGGTCTGTACTGCGCACGGGGGGGAGTTCCTCGACGGATGAGCCTGCAGTCGAGGATATTATTGAGGCAGCTTTCGATCGGTTCGGGGCACCGAAGGATGTCTACCTTCTCTCCGAAATTAGTAGCGTTGCTCTTATGAAGATCGCTACAAACTACGCCTCCCAAGTGAGTCATTGCACCAAGGTTGTAATTCTTAGTCGGCTGGTTCGGCCATAGTTTCTTACTTTTGCTTTTTCTGCAGAATGCTTTAATTATGAGGGCGCTGAATCGGTGCTTAAATTTGGCCACGGGGGCCTACGCTCAGGCTAGGAGGAAGGCGGCCGACCTTCGGACAAGGGTGGATTCGACCAGCTGGCTCTTCAGGGCCTTGGCATCCATTCAGGTGGACCTTGAGAAGATGAACGAGTCCTACCGAGCTACTGCCGAGACGGCCTCTTGGTTCGAATCTCAGGTCAAAGAGCTCCAGGGCTTTCGTAAACAGTCGGATAAGGCCTGCTTGGAGTTATCCCAAATCAAGTCTAAGCATGCCGACGAAGTCAATGCCATGCGGCTGCATTTTGATAAGAGGTGGGACCAGCTGAAGAATAGCCATGCCGAGAAGAAGAATAATTGGAGCAAGAGGCTCGAGGAGGAGGAGTGCAGGTGCCAATGACAACAAGATCAGCTTGCCAGCCTGAATAAGAAACTCGCCGATAGGGAAGATCGGCTGAAATGGCAGCATGATCAGATTGCCAAGCTTACCACTGATCTCAACCAATCTCGGCAGAAAATCGAGGACAAACAATCCTGAATCAGTGACCTCAAGGAGGGTCTCCAACAGAATAAAGCGGCCAAATTGAAGGCCCTGGAAAAGGTCCATGAGCTTAGCAATAAAATGGCTCGGCGGAAGGAAGATGTATAGTGTCTTCTCATTTACTTGTTTCTGGTGCCTTTTTGTTTCTGACCTCAAACGATCTGATGTTTGCAGATAGGCAAAATTGAGCTCGAGGTGCAGGAGCAATTTAAGGCCTTGAGGGCGGAGTTGGCCTTGAGTGCCAAATGAACTCCGAGCTTGGGAGTCAGTTGACCGAAGCTAATAGGCGAATTTCTTCAGCCGTGGATAAGTATAAGAGTTTCATCCAATTTTCCAAGGAACACAAAGAGGCTTGTGCTGATGCATTCCAGTTCGGCAAAGAGGAAACTCGGGCGAAGATCTCTTAGTGTATCCCGAATTAGATTTATCTTTTCTGGAGGCCGAGCTTTACGATACCCGTACCCCGGGGGCCGAAGAAGCAAATACGAGGACATCTCAGACGTCGACCTTGACACTATCCTGGGTCCCAATGAGGTAGTGGCTCCTGAAGGATGCCCTCAGCTTGCGGCCGAGGAACCCGAGGTTTCTCTTCCAACAATATTTGAAGTGGGCGAAGCGAGTCAAATCCCTCCAGATGTTACCGAAGAGGTCCCTGGGACCGACCCAAACCCTGATTCTTAAGGGTTGCTTGCGTATTTTTTGCTTTTTCAACTTGTAATTCGATCAAAACTCAATGAATGAATCTATAATCTCCTTCTAATTTATTTTATTGCTTTGGTCATTGCCAGAAACTCTTTTCGAAGGCAAACGAATCATAAGTGAATCGTGCTTTAAGGTTAGATTGCTTTCAGGAGTTCGACTTGAATATTCCGCTTAATTGAAGCCAGATTAGTTAATTTTGCCGATGTGTGAAATCGTTTGGTTTGCCATGGAATATTGTTCCGGTTCCGCCTGAAGCAAGTTGAATAATTTGAAATGCATAAGGAACTTGATTCGTTGAAGCATAGGATAGTTTGGCTTGAAATGGCCGAAACCTACGAAAGCACCTCGGTTGGGGCCGAGGTTAGATAGTTCGGTTTGTCCGAAGCAAAAAGTTGGTTCGCTTTTTGCCAGGGCGTATGAAATGGCTTTGCGATTTGCCGAAGGACACTTCATTTTTTACCTAGGGCATTTATTCCATTGGCCTTTTCCAACGCAAGTCCTTTTAGTGTACACGCTAAGTATTCGATCGTCATTGGACGACGTCGTTTTTCGAAGGGGGATTTCCTAGGCCTACCCATATCTCAAGGACCTGCAGTCAGTTTCCTGCATTTAAGGCTCTTAATTCAAGATCAGAGGAAAATCTTTTGCCTTGCACATGGTTTGGAAGGCACGTTCGGCACGCTTCAGAATGCGCCCTTTTCTCTTGACCTACCACATGGCAGCACGGCCAGGGTGTTTCAAATTCGAGGTTCCCTTCTTTGATGGTTGCTCCTTGTTTGTTTGTCTATAAAATGGGGAGATCGGACCGTGTTCGGCCATCTCCCAAGACCTTCTCCTTTCGTGAGTTGTAGGGGCTCTCATGGCGCCTATTCCATTGAGGTTGAGAGCGGGGAGATCGAGCTTCCCTTTTGAAAGCTGTTCATCCCAAATAGCTGGGGTGATGGAGAAGCTACTGAAGAGCAAGTAGTCCTCAAAGGAGGAATCTTGGAGGTCATATGGAGAGTGCATGAGGAGGCACACAGAGGTCACATGGGGAGCGCATATATGCGCTTCCTGTGTGGCCTTTATCACTTGCCATGGGGACCACAGGAAATGCAAAGCATTCGTATTCCCCATGGCTGACATGGAACTCACCTCCTTCCTCAATTTGGATCTCTCAGTTCATCCGCCTAAGAGGTCTTTTCTTGAGCGAGGAGGGAGGAGAGTGGTGTTGGTCTGCTGGTCCCCTGTCCATGTCGTTGGGCAGCGGCTAGCAGCCCAGCATTCCGCTTGGGGGAGAAGGCATCCTCGGCATCAGCATCCACAGGTCTTTGGCCTGGTTAGGATCCCTCAACATGTCCATCCTAGGGATCCATGGATGGCCTACTTTGCTCTTTGGCATTAACCAGTGGCTCAATGGAGCCGATTGATTTTTCTGATTTCTTTTGGTCGGATGCAGAACATCGTTATCGGCCGGAGCTGCTCAGCCGAGATTTTTATTTTATTTGTCTTTATTTCCTGTGCTATGACACACTTATAATGCCTCTCAGGAGGTTGTAATTTTTCATCAATAAAGAGTTTTTAACCTTTCTTCTTCGAATACTTATTTCTTCTCTTGATGTGGCTGTGTTGAGAGCTGTTCTACTTGTGTTATGCTTGCTGGATTGCAGCATAGTTTATAAGTCCAGCGGTGCTTTTGCTACTTTGTTTTTGTTAGGTATGATATTAGTCCTCTGCGGAGGAAGCGTTCACCTCTGTTTAGATCAGAGGGAGGCCTGGGCGGCCTTGTAAACTTATGATGCATACATGATCCTACTCGAGGGGATGAAATAGGCTTTCTCTTTGAAGGGAGATAACTCGTATAATCTTGCTGGTAAGTGGAGGAAGGTTATTTACCTCTGCCAAGTATGATAGGACGCCTTAGTCGCACTAGAGTGTCTGAGAAATCACCTAACTAGGCCGAAGCTTTAGACGATATCCAGAAATATATCTCTCGGTTTGGTCGAGGCTTCGGAGATTATCCAGAAATATATCACTCGGTTTGGCCGAGGATTCGGAGATTATTCAGAAATATATCACTCGGTTTGACCGATGATTCAGAGATTATTCAGAAATATATCACTCGGTTTGGCCGAGGCTTCAAGATTATATTTTACTTGGCGCGGCCAAGGTACGGAGATATCACTCGGCTCAGCCGAGGCTTCAAGATTATATTTTTCTTGGCGTAGCCAAGGTACGGAGATCGCTTAGCCTGGCCAAAGATTTAAGATTATATTTTACTTGGCGCGACCAAGGTACAGAGACATCACTCGGCTCGACCGAGGCTTCAAGATTATATTTTACTTGGCATGGCCAAGGTACAGAGATCGCTCGGCCTGGCCGAAGATTTAAGATTATATTTTACTTGGCACGGCTAAGGTACAAAGATACCACTCGGCTCGGCCGAGGATTTAAGATTATATTTTACTTGGCATGGCCAAGGTACAGAGACATCACTCGGCTCAGCTGAGGCTTCAAGATTATATTTTACTTGGCACGGCCAAGGTACGGAGATCGCTCAGCCCGGCCAAGGATTTAAGATTATATTTTACTTGGCGCGACCAAGGTATGGAGATCGCTCGGCCCAGCCGAGGATTTAAGATTATATTTTACTTGGCGCGGCCAAGGTACGAAGATCACTCGGCCCGGCCAAGGATTTAAGATTATATTTTACTTGGCATGGCCAAGGTACAAAGATATCACTCAACTCGACCGAGGCTTCAAGATTATATTTTACTTGGCGCGGCCAAAGTATGGAGACATCACTCGGCTTGGCCGAGGTTTCAAGATTATATTTTACTTGGCACGGCCAAGGTACAAAGATATCACTCGGCTCGATCGAGGCTTCAAGATTATATTTTACTTGGCGCGGCTAAGGTACGGAGACATCACTCGGCTCGGCCAAGGCTTCAAGATTATATTTTACTTGGCGCAGCCAAGGTACAGAGATCGCTCGGCTCTACCGAGGATTCAATGTGTAGTAAAACCTGCTTCTCATTGCAGCTTTCAAGGAGAATCATAAAAATGGAGATTTCGTGAATCTTTGAAAGTTAAATTTAATTTAATGAACATAGTAAGTCTAGTATGAGCGTACTTTTACTGGTGATATGCGCGGAGATTATCCGAGTTCCATGTCCGAGGAATAGATTTCCCATCCAAATCTTGGAGTTTGTAGGTGCCGAGTGTGATTACTTCCATCACCTTGTAGGGACCTTCCTAATTCGGGGACAATTTCCCTTGCTTCAGTGGCTTCGAGACGGATGCCTTTTGAAGCACCAGATCGCCAGGGAGGAAAAAATTTACTCGGACTCTGGTGGAGTGATAGCGGGCTACTCTTTGCTGGTAGGCGGCCATCCGGATTCGGGCTTTCTCCTTGACTTCTTCTACTAAATCAAGATTAGTTTGGAGCTGCTCATCATTAGATTCTTTTGAATAGCCTTCCATGCGAGGGGAGGAAAGTTCGACCTCCATAAGGATGACAGATTCTGTGCCAAAAGCCATCTTAAATGGGGTTTGTCTTGTGGGTATCCTCTCAGTGGTTTAGTACGGCTACAACACATAGTGAAGTTCTTTGGCCCATCTACCTCACGCTCGATTGAGCCGAGCTTTAATTCCTTGCAGAAGAGTTCGGTTGGTTATCTTAGCCTCTCCATTGGTTTGAGGATGTTCGACCGATGTCAGGCAATGGATAATGCCATGATCCTCGCAGAATTCCAGAACTTTGGATTATCGAATTGCTTTCCATTGTCAATGATGATAGTGTAGGGAAGGCCGAAGCGGCAGATGATAGATCTCCATACGAAGTCTTTAGCATGAGCTTCGGTTATCTGGACGACTGCTTTGGCTTCAACCCACTTGGTGAAATAATCAATTGCAACAAACAAGAACTTCCTCTGCCCCGTGGCGAGGGGGAAAGTGCCAAGGATATCCATTCCCCACTTGGCGAAAGGCCAGGGGGACAAAATGGAGGTCAGGTGTGCAGAGGAGAGCCTCTGGATGTTTGAGTGCCTCTGGCATGAATCATAGGCTCGGACGAGGTCATCAGTGTCTTTCTGCATCGTCGGCCAATAATACCCTTGACGCAACACTTTGTGGCATAGGGCCCGACCGCCGAGATGATTGCCACAGATGCCTTCATGAACCTTCCGAAGAGCATAATCAGCTTCTGATGGTCAGAGGCATTTGAGCAATGGCATGGAGAAGAATCGCTTATATAGCCGATCATCAATCAAAACATAATGAGATGACTGCATTTTCAGCTTTCTTGCTTCCTTTCTATCAGTGGGTAGCAATTCTTCTTTAAGGTACTTGTGCAGAGGATCAATCCAAGATGGTTCGGTGTCGACCTGCATCACCTGGTCAGCATCGATGATGTTGGGTTTCTCTAGGACTTCCAAGTGGAATCTCCGTTCGAGATCCATTGACTCCGTAGTCGCCAGGTGGGACAGAAGGTCGGCGCGCGCGTTTTAGCCCTTGGGATATGGATAATTTTAAATTCATCAGAACATGAGGATAAATTGTGCACCTTTTAGAGATACCGAATCATATTCGACTCTCGAGCCTCAAATTCTCCTTGCACCTGACCAGCCACCAACTGAGAGTTGGTGTATGCAATTAGTTTTTTGACCTTAAGCTCGTGGGCAATTCGGAGTCCGGTGAGCAGGGCTTCATACTCTGCTTCAATTGTTTGAAGCCGAAAAGGAGAGGCGGATGCCATATTCGAAAGTTGCACCCTCCGGACTGGTGAGGACCAGGCCGGCGCCAGAACCGCCCACACTGGAGGATCCATTGGCGTGAAGCAACCATAGGGCGCTGGGCTTTAGTTGTCCGAGGGCATCCGAAGCAGAGCCATCTTCAGGTATGGTGCATTCGAGGAGGAAATCCGCTAAAACCTGGGCTTTAATGGCTGGACAAGGTTGATATTGAATGTCGTGCTCACTCAGTCAACAGCCCATTTGGTCATTCTCCCCGATGCCTCTGTATGATGGACAATCGCCTTGATAGGTTGGTCGATCAGGATGGTGATGGTGTGTGCTTGGAAATACGGCCGCAGCTTTCGGACTGACGTTACCAGAGCTAGGACCATCTTCTCAACTCGAGTGTACCTTGTTTCAGCGTCTTTGAGTGATTTGCTGACATAATAAATAGGTTTTTTGACTTTGTTCTCCTCTCTAACTAGCACTGAGCCCATAGCATTTTCAGAGACAGCCAGATACAAGTCCAGCGT
Source organism: Calamus simplicifolius (assembly GCA_900491605.1). NCBI lineage: Eukaryota > Viridiplantae > Streptophyta > Magnoliopsida > Arecales > Arecaceae > Calamus > Calamus simplicifolius. The sequence goes on along the minus strand of UESW01001569.1, from coordinate 275,115 downwards.
TTCCCCTGGCTTCGGGCTACTAAGGAGAGGCGGTGAGCTAAGGTATTTCTTGAGGTCTTCAAAGGACTTCTGGCAATCTGGGGTCCATTGGAAGTTTTTGGCCGATCGAAGTGCTTTGAAGAAGGGAAGGCATTTCTCGGCTGACCGAGCAATAAAGCAGCTGAGGGCTGCTATTCTTCCAGTGAGGCGTTGCATGTCCTTGACTGACCCTGGCGGGCCATTTGCCATAGGGCTTGGATCTTCTGGGGATTTTCCTCGATGCCTCGCTGAGAGACCATGAAGCCAAGGAATTTCCCAGAGTTAACCCTGAAAGCACATTTAGTGGGGTTGAGCCTCATTTGATACTTTCAAAGTATGGAGAAGCTCTCCGCGAGGTACTCGATGTGCTAAGATGCCTCCTAGCTCTTTACTAGCATATCATCAACATACACCTTCATATTTCGATCGATTTGCTCCTTGAAGACTTTATTGACCAGCCTTTGGTAGGTGGCACCTACATTTTTCAAACTAAAAGGCATAACCCGGTAGCAATAGATACCTCGGTCGGTATGAAGGCAGTTTTCTCCTCGTCTTTATGCCATTCGGATCTAATTGTAGCCCGAATAGGCATCCATAAAAGTCAGCATTTGATGGCCTAGGTTGAATCCACGAGCTAGTTGATCTGCGGAAGAGGGAAGCTATCTTTTAGGTAGACCTTGTTGAGGTTGGTAAAGTCAATGCAGATCCTTCATTTGCCATTTGATTTTCTCACCATGACTACATTCGCCAGCCAATCGAGATAATTAACTTTTCGAATGAATTTGGCTTTGATGAGCTTGTCTACTTCTTCTTCGATAGTCTTTTGGCGCTCAGGGGTGAAGCTTCTTTTCTTCTGTTTGATTGGCTGAAACGTCTTGTCCATGCTGAGGCGGTGGACCAAGACGTCTGGGTTGATTCTGGGCATATCCGATGCGGACCAGGCGAAGATGTCAGCATTCCTCCGAATGAATTCAATCAATTCTTGCCGTAGCTTTCCTTCTAGCTGTGACCCGACCTTTATGGTTCGGTCGGATCGGGTTTTGTTGAGTGGTACTTCCTCCAGTTCTTCGGCTGGCTCTCCTCGTTGCTCAGTGAAATCTTTCCGAGCATCCAGCCCGTCCACCTTGGGCTTTCTGGACTGAAGGTCGGCGACAAAGCAATGTCGAGCTATGATCTGACTTCCCCGGACAACCCCCACTCCCCATTCGGTGGGGAACTTCATGGCGAGGTGGGGAATGGAAATGATGGCTTTAAGAGATACCTGCCCCGGCCTGCCGAGGATGGCATTATAAGGGGATCAAAGCTTGGTCACGAGGAAATCCATAAGCACGGTAGCCACACGGGGCCAAGTGCCAGCTCGAACTGTCAGAGCAATAACTCCTTCGGGGATTATAGAGTTGCCTGTGAAGCCCACTATGGTGGACTCCACGGGTTGGAGGCTTTCTACCCGGAATTTCAATCTCACAAAGTCATCAAAATACAGAACATTAACAGAGCTTCCACTATCAATCAAGATGCGGTGTATATCATAATTGTTCATATTCAAAGATACAACCAGAGCATCATCATGGGGTATTGTACCTCCCGAAAGTCTTCATCAAAGAAAGTGAGCTCATCAACTCAAACTTTCTTCGGCGGATTTTCCTCCTCGCTTGGCCAAGAAGATGGGGAGCTGGCCATCGCTATCACATTGACATTGCTGATAACCGGGGGATTTGGCGAAGGAAGCTGGCGAGGCTCTGGTTGGCGATTCTCCTCATTGTCGGCTCAGGGGGCCCTTTGAATCGGTCCAGTCTGCCCCTTCGGATTAATCGCTCAATTTCATTCTGGAGCTACCAACAGTCCTTGGTGTTGTGCCCATAATCCCGGTGGAAGCGACAGTACTTGGTCACGTCCCTTCGAGTTGCATTGCCTCGGAGAGGAGGAGGCCGGGGAATCTGGCGCTCGATCTCCATCAGGATCTGCACTCTTGGTGCGGTGAGGGGAGTGTAGCGGTCGAACCTTCGAGCTGGACTTCGGGTTCGATCTCGAGGCGGCAGCAGAGGAACTCTATGATGGCGAGGTGGGCTTGCGCGACGGTAGGTCCGTTGCTTGTCCGAGCCCTTTGCCTCCTTCTTCTTCAGCTGCTCGGCCCGAGCTGACCTCCTGGATTCTTAGACCCTGGCGTACTTATCCGCCAGGGACATCATGTCCGAAAGGCTTTTCGGATAATTAACTTCCAGGGCCAAATAGAAGTCTTCTTCCTTCGACACTCCTCCAGCCAAGGTGGACATGGCCACTTCGTGGTTGAGATGGTCGACTTCCAGGAGGGCTATGTTGAAATGACCCAGGTAACTTTTCAACGATTCCCCCTCTCTCTGTTTAACCTCAAAGAGGGAATCGGATCTCCGTCACTGGTGACGGCTGCTGACAAACTGGCTGATAAGCAAACAGCTCAGTTCATCTAAAGAATCAATGGAACCTGGCTTCAAGCTGTTGAACCAGGTTTGGGCAGATCCCCTTAGAGTGGAGGGGAAGGCTCGACATAGGATCGCATCTGACGCTCCGTGGAACATCATGATGGATCTGAAGCTGCTCAGGTGGTTATCAGGATCGGTGGATCCATGGTACGGCTCGATGGTAGGGAGCTTGACATAAGGGGGAATCACTTCCCTCATGATCCTCTCGGAGAAAGGGATGCCCTGCTCCACTTTCGGTTGGGAAGGAGGGGCTTGTCTGGTGGCATCTAACTCCTGACGCCATTCTCGATGCATCTCTTGCATCTGCTGCATGATCCCTTCATCCAGAGTGGTAGGAGGGATCGGGCGATGGGAAGACGGTAGAGATGTCGAGTCCTGGGAAGACACCGGAGAGGGGGGACGAACCCACCGAGATCTGAGCGGGCTCTTTTCTCCAGCTCGCTGTTGTGCTGGCTTTGCTTTCGCGGGCTGGTGATGATAATCCGCTGCTTTTGGCGGATTGGAAGAAGAGATCGCTAGTGGAACAGGGACAGTGGCCTCTTCGTGAAGCTGAGGAGCAGGGATGGTAGGGCCAGGAATCGCCTGGAGCTCCTGGACCAGCTAGATCAATGCCTAGACCTGCTAAATCAGAGTGGTGAACTGGTCCAGTGTTACTATCGTTGCCGGCGGCGAAGAAGTTTCAGCTGGCGGTGGTGGCGGAGGTGCCGCACCGCTAATTGGATCAGGCCTTTGGGAGGCGGCCTGGTCTTGAGCCTCGGATGTGGCTCTCTTTCGATTGGCCATTAGAAGACGCTTCTTCTGTTTTTTTGAGTCTTGTCTCCTAGGTTACAAGTTTATGGGACTTGAAGGCCCTTCCTCTAGCGCCAATCTGTTGCAGTGGAAACCCGTTCTCTGACTTGGGTGCGCTCTGGCTTCGGGTCCAAACGCCGATCTTGATGCCCGGGGTGGAACCTGCAAGACAGTCCGCGCGCGCAGAGGATTTCCTTGGGGTTGTCCTTCGCGAGGGATCCTCCGATGCCCAAGTTAGTAGAGATTCACAACAAGCATATGTGAGGAAAAGACTCTCACAGAAGAGTTTCCTCAAATGGGTTTTTCTTCCGGGAGCTCCGAGCTCTGTGGGAGCTTCAATGGAGTTTTTCAGTATGAGAGTCAGTGAATGAATGCGTACCTGAGAGGTTTGAGGGCTGTGATATTTATAGGCGATCATCTGATTCCCTGGGCGCGTTGTGGGGGTCCGAAAACTGTTGTGATTCGAAACAGATTCGAATCAAGTTTGTTACAGGACCAGTAAGATCCGTATCTTGTCAGTTAGAGGATCGACGGCCAGGAGAGCTGGTTGATGCTTTGAGATTTAACGATCATATAGGTTCTAGGCCACTCTAATGGCCCTTAAGCCGCTTCTGGCATGATTCTCTGTTTGGAATCTTATTCAGTTATTGTGAATCTGAACTCTCCCTCGTCGGATTCCGCAGAGATATTCGAGTGCCTCGGTCCGGCCGAGGCGAGGAGCAACTTGGTTTTCCGAGGTATAGAATGACTCGGTCTGTAGAAGGCCCGGGTTACCGAGGTATGGACGGTTTGGGTTGCCGAGGTATGGACGGCTCGGATTGCTGAGGTATGAGAATGGCTCGACTTTGCTAAAAGCGATTCGGCTGCGTCGCTTGGTGGTTGTGATAGCTGGCTGGCAGGGTGTTGGGATTGGACTTGATCCAATTGTTAATATGTGCGGGTATTAATGTAATGACAATTTTGCCTCTCATCACATCATAATATTATAATGATATATAATATTATATATTAATATAGGATCTATTAGGTTATGGTTGGCTGGAATGGATTTACAATGCTGAATGGAACGAGGTCTAAATTTTAAATTCTTCCTAATAAAGTATTTAGATTCCATGTGGAATAAGGACTGAATTCTTTTTCCTTCGAAATAAATTCTATTGATTCTGATTTCGAATCCAGAGGATCATTCGCGTGAACCAAACTGACTATTAATTTATAAGATATAGTAGCAATTAAGGGCGGTACCTCTATAGGTTGTTTCGTAGTATGAGTCATGGAGTCTTACTCTTAAAAGGATTTAATTTTTATATATATTCTAATTTTTGGATTGCAGATATGGCTAGAAGTGGCTCAAGCTTCATGCCTTGTCCTGTGCTTAGCTCAAAAAGTTTTGCCGACTTCAAACTAAATTTAAACCCAAAATATTTTTTAAAAAATAGACGTGATTTTGACCTAAGTATAAGTTCAGACTTGACTTAAAACCTAATAGAATGGATTCATAATAATTTATTTGAGCCAAAAATTGAATCAATAGATATATGTCATTCATTAAAAAATCCATTAATGATGAATGCGTGGTAACGGTTTATTAGACATCCAAAATTTATTAAAACTTGATAAAAAAATATAAGTCATTGCTAAAGTGTAATTTGTTAAGAGGAAGACATGGTGATAAATATCTTAGGAATTGCACAAGGGCTTTTGATGGTGTCAGAATTTAGGGAAAGCTCATATTTAAAATAAAATTTATCAGAAAAGCTCATAAACTTTTGATAAGTACAAAGTGTAAAAAAATAAAGAAGTCAGATTTCATAATATTTATAGATGTGCTCTAGTGAATAAGTATGATATATTTTATTAAGCTAAAGAATAAATAACTGCATTTTTTTTTGTCTTTATTTTTCATTTATATCACCAACTAACTATCGTAGAGATTAAATATTGTAAAAATTCTCTAAAAAGATCGATGACGCCTTGATCCAGGAGCAATGATTTAATAAATATTTTTAAAATTTATTTGTAAGAACGTGGGTCATCGACTTTGGCCCATGACAACAACGTGGTTGATCCAATTTGAACTTCCCAGCAAATATGACGGGCCGTGACCGGGCCCTATTTGGTAGCGCAAAAGTGGGCTGGCCCAATCCCGGCGATATTCCCATTGAACAGGAAACGAGTTTCCCCGCTACCGAAGTTTCCTTTGGGATCTCCTCACCGCCTCCAGTCTTCCAGCCGATGGTAGCTTCCGTTGCCGCTAGGCTACTCGGTTCCACCGGCGCCCTCCACCGCCACGGCCTCATCGCCAAGCGGCCGCCTCTCTTCCCCCGCTCCCTCCGAAATCGGAACCCTAGAAACCTCAGAAAAAATGGTGATCCCTCTTTGATCTCTTCCGTCCTCTCGTTATCCTCCTCCGCCCCCTTCGCCACTTCACCACTCCCTCCTCTCGGTTCCCTTCTCTCCTTCTCCATTTCCCGCGTATGCCCTTCTTTTCTCCCCAAAGAACGCCTCGATTGCTTCAATGCCGATCTAAAGGAAGGATTTTTACGGTGGGATCGGAGTTGGGAGAGCTTGGATGGGAGAGATCTAGGGTTTTGTGCGGGAAAGGGGGCTGCTTGCAGGGTGGTGTTGCTGGGCTGGTTGGGTGCGGAGCAGAGGCACTTGAACAAGTACGCCGAGATGTATAGATCCAAGGGGATTAGCCCAGTGCGGTTCCTCGTGCCGGTGAAGGACGTCGTTGGGTTCGACTTGGGGAGAAGGGTCGAGGGAAGGATTGCTGGATTGGCTCAGGAGCTGGTTTCGTGGTGCTCGGGGAGGGACAAGGATGGGAGGGAGCGGCATTTGCTCTTCCACACCTTCAGCAATACTGGGTGGCTGGCGTAAGCGTTCCTTCAATAACTTAAATCTTAGAAATTACAAATGTTGGAATTATGCAGCCTTATTTGTCATCTCCATCCTACAATTTAAATAATCCAAATGCCCATGCGATGTATGCTGATAGGATCCTGCAAGAACAAAGCATAAAAGTGTATTGAGTCAAAATGACACTTTAAGATGACATTTTTTTTAATAATCTAAGTATGAGAATAAAAGCTTATTTGTTTGAATGCTGTACATTAAAAGGCACGATAGTTGAACAACAGAAAATCCCTTGAAATTATTGTTTATGAATGGAAGGAGGATTGAACAACCTGTAATCAATCATACTCTAAATATTATTCAAATAGATTCTGATGGAAGAAGAAAGAGAGAGCCAGAGTATCCTCTTGATACATTGGCTTTGATGATACCCTTGTATCATAACTGCCATTATCAATACCATTATGCATGGTTATAACATTATGTTAGACCTGTTTCAGCCAGAAACTGGACCAAGGTACGTGCGTGATCAGACCATGCACATACGTCGTGTCATGCTATAAGCTCAGGTGATCAATTGCCAAGTTATGATGCTAGAGGAGTTGGTTACAATGATGCATGAATGTTTACTTAAGTCTTCTGGTTGACTCCTGGTCTTGTGGGTTTAAGTCTTAATCTTGTGGGTTGTCTTGACATAACTTGAGTTGTTGTGAGAACAATGAGTGGTTAAAGCCTTTAGGAGATGGTCAATGCTCTTATGGTGGTTGTTTATTGGTGATTGTAAAGATAGTAGATTTGATGTGAATAAAGTTAGACAAAGCACAACTCTAGCCGATTTCTGACTTTGACTAGAATGTTATTCACTTAGGTAGTGTTTGGATGTCAAAAGGTTATTACAGGAATTGGAATACGAATTCTCTAGGAATAGTTTATTTCTCTTGTTATTCCAGATTTCTGTTTGGTTTGAAATCTGGTATTTCACCTTATTCTAGTGCAATTAATGCAGTGTTATTCCAAATAGTATTTGGATGACATGGGAATAAGCCTGTATTCCATTAAGAATAGATAAAGATTTTTTAGAAATTTCAAAAATACCCCTGACCAAATGATAAGAAAAAATAGATTATCAATTTATTTATTAATATAATTACTCAAATAAATTATTTTTAATTAATTTATTTATTATTATGATCTATTAAAAGTTTGAATGTTATGTACATATATTAGTAGTAGTTAGCAAGAGAAAAGTGGATTATACCATTATCTTTTTGTGGTGGACATTGTTATGTACATATATTAGTAACGGTTAGCAAAGGCTGCATCTTTTTCTTCTTTATATTTAATATCATAAATTTTTTCGATAAAGGGGGTAATAGTTAATTTTTTTTTTTCAGCCACTGCCTTTGGAATACGATAATTGGGAATAGGGCTATTCCATAAGGGATCATGGAATACAAATTCTAGAATAAAGACGTTTGATCAGAATACCAATTCCTAGGGACCCACTACCTTTTTTATGCATGTTTGGGAGAATAGGATGGAATAAGGCCCTATTCCAACAAGGAATAGGACATCCAAACACTACCTTAATCATTTCTTTTAAGCTTCTTATTCTTCTCAAGCCTCTCTCTTGCACTTGTAACTTGGTATCGAAGCCAAATGGTGAGTGGCACCCAACAAGGAGAGAAGAGAGAAGTTAGAAGGTGATATGCATCATGAAAGCCTGCAATGCTTGGATTCTAGGCTAGAAGCGACCAGGACTCCATTTTTAATTTTAATTTCTGGAAAAAAAATTAAATTACAAGGGATACGACTTAAGATAAGCTCTATCTACCACCTTCAAACTGATGGGCATATTGAGGTGGTTAGCCATTGGCTTGAATTATATATTCAACACTCTGTTAGTCAACAACTACAATAGCAGGTCCACTATTTATTATGGGCAGAGTGTTGTTACAATACGACTTATCATCAGTCTGCCAGGATGGCACCTTGGCAGGCTCTATTTGGATATCTACCTCTTAGTATTGCAAACTATTTAATTGGAACTTCTCTAGTCGCTGAATTTGGACAACTTCTCTAGTTGCTCAGCTGGACAGGGAACTCTTGGTGCGTGATGAAGGGCAATCAAAGTCAAGCTCAGAATCAAATGAAGCAACAAGGAGTTGCTCATAGGACTCAATGTTGGTCATTGGTGATTGACTTTATTTGAAACCTGCCTTATCATCAAGGCACCTGGTTTTGTTGGGCACACAAAAAAAGACTTGCTAGCAAATATTTGGTCCTCATCAAATAACATTAGAAAGTTGGCCCCGTAGCCTATTGCTTAACCGGAGCATCCAATTGCAAACTTCACTCCATGTTACATATTTCATTGCTTAAACCTCAGGTGGGACCCATGGAGATTCCATTATTTATCTCCCTCCTTTTGCTGATGATGGCCTTCCTTAGATGAAGCCCCAAAGCATTTTGGATTACAAATGGGTTGAGAAGGGTTTGAAGTATATCATAGAAGCTCTAGTTCAATGGAAGTCACTGCCATTGGAGGATGTCACATGGGAAGAGGTGGAGCAATTCACCAACAATTTTTCACATTTGAACCTTGAAGACAAGGTTTGTCTAAAGCCTGTGGGGGAAGGGGGTGTTGCCGGCCTGAGTGATAAATTTGTTCAAATTGAAAACAAGGTATGTGCACAAGTAAACCATGCATGGATGTGATGCCATGCTATAAGCTTGGGCAATAAAGCTCTAGGTTACAATTGCTAGAGGAGTTAGTTATAATGCTACCTAGATGTTTACATCATTCGATTGTTATTATACATGGCCTTATGGGTTGTTTAGCCACAATTTGAGCTGCTGCAAGAATCATAAGTGGTTACATTCATTAGGTGATAGTTCCAATTCTCACATTAGCTACTTATTGATGATTGTATAAATAGTAGGTTTGATGTGAGGAAAGTTAGACAATCTCAAATCCATTTAAACTCTTGTGTTACGTTCCAGAGTTGATTGGAATGTCAGAGTTTCGCTTAGGCATTTCTTTTAAGCTTCATATTCTTCTCAAACCCCCATCTCTCGTTCACTTGTCACATTAATAAGACATTATTCTCAAATATCTCATGGACATGGTTTTTAATCAGTTATTATCTATTGTGTTGATATTTATCGCTGTTATACTGACATGTAATGTCAGATTAAAATGGAATGGTAACACCATCTTTTAGCGGAGGAATAACAACATTATACTCAACTCATCTAAGCCTTTTTCCAACCACATGGAGTCGGCTACATGAATCTGCTTCCTTTACTCTGCTCTATTCAGGACTAAGTCGACACTCAAAGTATAATTAGTTATATGTTTCTTATTTTTTTTTTTCATGTTAGTTTAGGTCTACAGAAATAACAACATTATAAAGATTAAATTTATATACTTGATGTTTTTTTATTTTATGCAATTATAGCATAAAATTCTTCAGGCAATTGTCATGTAAACTAATGTTTATTATGACTTTGGTGTTGCCCTGTCTCTTGAGGCTTATATTTTCACCTAATAGGTGCCAGCTTACTAAGCTGGTTAAGTCTTTGATATTTGAACCAAATAACTTGGAAACAAATCCTGCCTGCACCAGGATTTAAAGAGTTAGAGGGTTGCAGAAATTTGAAGGAGGGCTTAACAGAAAAAACAAGAAAACTCAATAAATGCTAAAAATAATAGAAGAGAACATATCATGATGAAATGGTATAGGAATATGCTAATCCTGCCCATATCATCAGAGAAAAATCAATTTGATGAGGCTCTGTATAAATATTATTGGGGTAGATAAAAGTTTGTAATGCTTTGATTACAATTATATATATATATATATATATATATATATATATATCCTATACAAATTTCCGTATCTTGTGGCTCATGAAGCATAGATCATGTAAAAATAATTTTGGTGAAATTTCTTGAAAAATGGAAAAGAAAAAACATTTTAGAAGAAGTAAACAGGATACAACTTGACTTATAAGGAAATAAAATATAGCACACAAATCATAGCTTTCAAAGAGAACCAAGCTTTAAATTATATAATTCCAGAATGGGTCTGAGCATGCCATGGGAGCTATTGGTTCCATGGCTAAGAATTGTGCAGCTGTGCACCATGGGTTCATTTTGGTAAAATTATTCAGGAATCTGAATCTATTGGATTATGGAGTTGCTTTGGAGAGGTTATCGTTTCATATTCAACGGGGAAATGTTTTATTGAGTATGGGATGGAAGATGATCAAAGGGCTTTGATGCATGAGGAAAAGGCGTGCTTTAGAGTTTATATGGGTCAGATTTTTTTTTTTTTTTTTTTTTTGAAAATTCTGGCGGAACTCTATTTTCTCTTGAAATAGGAAAGAGAAGCAGTGTTTGACTTGGCATAGGAGCCTAGCTCTGTGAATTTTGTGCTGCTGAATAAAGAATTTCCTCATTTGTAAGATAGCATCATGTGAAAGAGAACTCTAGAGTTCAAATTCAATCCTAAAAGTGATCAAGTTGAGACACCTCATACTCAGTCACCATTATCCATATTTAATCGTGCCTGTAGGGCATAGAAATTAAAGTTTGGAATGGATTTCCAGCTTGATTTTTTTTAAAAAAAATTCATGAATTTGGTAATTTCTTGGCCTTTGATTGCCCTAGCATATTACATATAATGCCAAGTCTTATTGCAGTTGAACTCCTTTTTTGAAGCTAGACTCCCCAATTGTGACTATCCATTTTTTGGGTTTGGGAGTTTGTGGTCATGCTTTAACCAGAGTCCCCAACGCAATAACAAGAGAAAAAGAAAAAAGAAAAAGCCTCCATCATTTATTGACCCAATATCTTCTCCATGTGAAGCGTGTCATGATGGTCTTTGATGCTTGCACATGATTGGATGTAACAAATCTTGTCTGTATAATGTGAGAGCCTTCATACATCTGCTAGCAATCGAAGCGTGTATTTTTCACTTTATAGAAATACAAGAAAAAATGATGGAAAAAAACTTAATTTCAACCATTTCATCAATCTGTGAGATCAGAATTGTCTATTAAACACAACTTTCCTCTAGTAGTCATATAGATTATACATGCCAAATACTAGTATATATAACTAAAATAAAATCATATTCATTACCATTAAGCCTTATCTTGAGTATTCATGAGTCTTGTTCACCAACAATTACTATTATGGCTGCCTTTGGTATTATTGCCAACTTTCCAAATCCTTGCTCACAGCTTCTGGCATGTTACTTTAGGTGTTTCCATCCTTCTCCTTAATCCATTGGCAAAGATTCGATTATCTCTCCTTGTTGGAGCCTTCTCAAGATTTTACCATACATGCTTATACCACCTTTAATTGATCCTCCATTGTTTGTTCTAAGTGATGTAAGTCAGTCTTTGTGCATGCCCATATTATCGTAGATTTTGTTATTGTTGCAAGTTTCCAAATGCCAATCTGGATAAGATGCCTAAATCATTATTTTATCAATGTTTTAAATAATGTTTTTAAGTATCTACCCATATTGAGCAGATTGGGATGTATCTTGCAAACCAATGAGGTTATGACATGGGGACTTGACACTTGGCACACTCCTTCATGACACATGTAACAGCTACTATACCGAGCCTAATTGTGCATCATGTCTCATTATGGGGGAAATTATCTTTGTATAAAGAAAGATTTAATATCTTTGCATCTTATATAAAATATAGATCTTAATCGAGAAGAATTGGAAAAAAAAAAAAGGATTCATGATGCAGGCCCCAATTAATTTGGGACTAAAGCCCTATTTGGATTGATTGTTGGGGCACCTTTGAGGCGTGTTGGCCAGCAGATATGTGAGATAGCTGTTGACCAGCAGTTGGGGCCAGCAGCTAATCCAAATAGGCCCTAAGGCTTTGTTGTTGTCGTCGTCGTTTCAATTTAGGGGCACAATATATTGGATCGACCTATGGTGGTAATTTATTGGTATGTGGTCCTATATCAAGACTTAAAAGGCAGTTTTGTTTCATCGATAGGTAGGAAACTGCATCATGCTTTTGGTGGAAGGTGGGTGCTAATGCCTCTATGGTTTACTAAGTACAAAATATAAAAGCAAAGTAGTAACTAGAATATAAGAAAGAAATATGAAAGGAAATAAATCTAAACTGTAGAAACAATTTTATATATGGCCTGCTTTTAATGTAATATGACAGGTTAAATAATATTACTATATGAAGCATCTAATAAATTGGCCGTTGAAAAAGAATTCTCAGCTATGACAAGTTAAAGGCATCTAGCAGAGTTACCACATGTCAGTACGAATATCTTGAATATAAATAGATAAGTGAGGATTTAGGACAAGCGAAGTTATCAGATGTAACTAAGTATGATTTTTCTTACCCGTGATAGAGCAAGTGGGGTTTTGCAATTTGTCTACCTGGCAAGCACGATACCTTATGTGTCCCAACTCATACTCAACCAGCCTTGAAGTATAATCCAATCTTTGTCTGCCTAAGCCAAGGTGAGTTGCATTGTGACTTGCTAGGTCACTCCCTTGCAGCAGCACAATTTTTCTGTGACTTTTGATTGGGCCACATCTAGATTCATATTTATTAGTATTTCAATACCATCCACTGAAATAATTGTATATTCTGCTCCCTCAAATTATTTTTCTATTTTTTTACGAATAAAGCTTTAGGTACTCTTTGCTTTGACTTGCAAGAGCCACTTTTAATAGGAAAGGACAACTTCTATTTTACATGATTTGCAGTTACGGTCTGGTACTTGAGAATTTGCGATCAAGGACTGATATTATCGAGAAGATCAGTGGATGCATTATTGACTCTGGACCTGCCCCAGTGATAAGTCCTCAGGTTTGAATTGTGATTTCCCCTCCCCATGTTGTAAGGCTGTAGACTATGCTGGATTATTGGATCAGAAATACAAGCTAACAACACTAATTCAAACAGAGAGGGTTCTGTAATTGAAAAGATAACCTAGTATTATTGTTGAGTACTAGAGTTATGTTTTACATTACTTCTGTATAAAAGAATCAAACTCTCTCTTTTTACAAATATCTTGATAAAAAATCTCAAATGGATTTGGTTTGTCAAACAAAAGTAATTCAATATTTTGGCATAAGAAAATTGTATTATGATTAATTCTGTTCTAGTAAAAGCAGTTATGAGTGAATAGTAGCCATGGTTTGACTTGTTGTTGTTGCTGTTGTCATCATCATAATCGTTGCTGTTGTCATTGATGATGATGATTTTCTTATTTTGTGGATGAACACTGACCTTAAGATTTACTTTTAGTTCTAGTACATGTTGCTTCAGAATTATACGCCATTTTTTTTCTTATTTTCCTTGTTAAAATTCCATGCCATCAGTGTATTAAGAACTTGTGCTCAGTAACCTTTAAAAGTTCAGTACCTCTATTATTTCACAATGAAAACTGTTTTGAACACTGTTTCATTGTTTGATTTGCTTTCTGATGATCCATATTATTTCTTGAAATTCTTTTTAATTTAATTTATGTTGGCAGCTCTGGGCTGCAGGATTTTGTGCTGCCTTGCTGAAAAAAGGGTGCTCATTGACGTACTCTCCAGTGAAATCTATGGAAGGAGGAGAACTGAATGGTGATCCCAATAGATTACATGTGAAAGGCATCAGACCACGATTGATTGAAACAATTGTTTTGTCAATTTTAGAAAAGTTCTTCTCCATAGTTTTGATTCTGCCAGATGTAAATCAGTAAGTCGTTTATTATTCTATTCTAAACTGTGTTTCCTGTGCCTGCATGTCTATTCTGAATTGAGTCCTCCTTAATGTTCTTAGCTGGATGTATATGTAAGTGGCTGGTGATTATCTTCATTTAACCATGTGGTAGAAAAGATGGATTCCTTTAAAATGTTAGCAAATGACTACAATGTATTTTATCATGCAAAATTCTATCCAAAAAGTATCTGGATTCTATGGAATTTTTATGAGGATAATGACTAGGTGGCTGTTTCGCTGTAATTCCACATAACAACTGAAACTTTCCTTTTGGATTAGTAAATTATTCTTTGGTGTTGTTTCAGGAGGCTGAGCAAGGTTATCTCCTTTCTATCAGCGAATCAACCACTCTGCCCGCAGCTCTATCTTTACAGCTCAGCTGATAAGGTAATTCCAGTTCACTTAGTTGAAAACTTCATCATGGAGCAGAAGGCACTGGGAAGAAATGTCTATACCCATGATTTTGGCACATCACCGCATGTTGACCATTTCAGGAGATATCCTCATATATATTCTGCTAAAGTTTACGAATTTATTAAAGAGTGCTGTCCTGCGGCAGTTTGACCTGACTCTGGTTTACAGCTCCAACTATTTTGATTGGGACTCATTTCCCAGTGAGCTCTTGATTCATTTCAGAGCTTAGGAGCTTAGGAAATAACAAACTCTCTCTTCTTCTATCTTATGAGTGGATGTAACAGGTAATCTCCAAACTAATTCGTATTGATTTTTATATAACTTCTCAAGTTAGATTCTAAATGTGAATCTTATCTAATGTGTTCACCTTTTGTTATCATAATGTTCCTCCTCAGTATATTGTGGAAGCTCAAAAATCCAGTACCTTTTCAGAATGCATGCAATTTGTTCTCAAAATTTAGCATGCACTTCTTTATTTTACATTATGAATTTCTTTGGCTTCTAGTTTTCAACAATCTAATTGGTTAATTTTAAAGTTGTAACATAATACGGAAATCTGATTCAGAATCACTTAGTTTATTGAGACTCTTGGCTTGGATCTTAATTGTCAGATCTGTTCTGCAAAATTCTTTACATACTCTTGTGCATATTGCACCCCTTCAATAAATTAGACATGGGATGAATATTTGGTGATTTTGCATTTTGCTTGGATATTGTTAACGAAGCAAGTGAAAGTCATTAATTTATTTTAACTTCTCATTTTTGAGAAAAATCAAAAGTCTTACAATCTTGTTACTTAGCATTGTTACTTACATGAGTACATTGTGCTGGAGGGACAAAAAACTAGAGAGAAAATACTGAGAACATTGTCTAGCATATGGAGATTGGAGAAGAAATTACAAATTTGTTACTCTTCTTCTGACAGTATCTTTTGTATTCTGATTTGCTTCAAACGTCAATGATGCTCCTGTGCTGGGACCTACAGTATGGCCACGAAAAGAGGCAGATAGGATGCCAACAGGTGGTCGAGAGGGATTAGAGTTCTGATGATCTCTTAAAGTTGGAATTTCATCGGTCAACTTTCAAAATGATTCTGTTCTTTCTTTTGTCTTGGGAGGTGGTTCACCTCTCTATCCTGCAAAAAAGCTATCAATGCGATTTTGATTTCTTGTGAATATAATAAGATGGATATCATCTTTGTATCTGTTCCATTATATTCATATGCAGGTGTTGTATTGGATTTTGATGGCACATTGGATTTCCAGCATTTGGGTGCACATAAATTGTCTAGTCTGTTGGATTTGTCCTGGCATGGTTGCTTTTTTGTCCAAGAAATTATGTATGGGTTCTGAAAATGGAGGTGATCATGTATGATATGTTTTATCACAGTACCGTCTGGCAGCAAGTTAACAAGGTTTGACCTCAGTTAAATTGCTTTTAGCTATTGATTTGTCATAATCCAACCAAATTACCATGTAGAAGGTTTATAAATATAGGATTGAAACCTCACTTTGTAAATTTTGATGAGGTCTGTGCCTCTGTCATGTCCCTTCTGGTTGAGTTTAGGAGTAGTTTTTTTAAACCGGGCACCGGTTTTAAAACAAAGAGGTGGGAACAAAAGATTTTGTCAAAATGGTGTTAAAGTATAAAACGTCATTTCAAATGACGTTTTCTACTTCCACGTCATCATCCCCTGGCTCGGCCCCTTGTCAGCAGAATGCTGACGAGACGATTAGAAATCGCTACTTGAAGTGGCGATTTCATATCGGTTGAAATCACCCTTTGAAGTGGCGATATCAAGTGCAAGTGAAATCATCACTTGAAGTGGCGATTTTAGTTCAGTTGAAATCCCCACTTCAAGTGGCGATTTCTATAGATTTTCTCACAATCCCTTCTTAAACGTTCGGAGCCTCCCAGCGATCCTAACCCTCTATTATATTATCTTGTTATACCTATTATCTTGATAATAGGTATAACAAGATAATTCTGATTGTTATATCTATTATTTTGTTATAGATAATAGATATAACAAGATAATATAGATATAATAAGATAATTCTAATTATAAGATAATTTTGATTAACAAGATAATAGATATAACAAGATAATTCTGATTGATACTGAATCATCACCATCTAACTCCTCTTTTGATTTGCTAGAAGATTATGCGAAGGGAGATATCCGTAGCGTTTAAGTCCCCAGAGGAAATGAAGTTCGTAAGAAAGTTGTCACTTGGAGTGGCGATTTCATTTGAGTTGAAATCGCCACTTGGTCTGGCAAATCAAAAGAGGGGTTAGATGGTGATATCAACTCAATTGAAATCGCTACTTCAAGTGGCAATTTCTATCCCAGCCCCGCTGACGGGATCAAGCCAGGGAATGATGACGTAGAAGTAGAAAACGCCATTTGAAATGGCATTTTCTACTTTAACACCATTTTGATAAAATCTTTTGTTTTCATCCCTTTGTTTTAAAACCGGTGCCTTTTAGCACCGGTTTAAAAAACTGCTCTGAGTTTAGATCTCCCAATTTCATTCTGGCCGTGGTTGGCAAAGCTGATTGAGGCTTGTGGACCAAATTCTACACGACTCACTAAATTGTGTTCTGAAAGCAAACTAATGTGGGAAACTAATCTATGCGAAAAGAACAAATTGTGGTCCTCTCTCCACTATACAAAGTTGACAATAAAAAGGAAAAAACACTATGGTATCTCTACCATACAAAGTTAAAAATAAAAAGAAAAGAGTACCATAATTTCTCTACTATACAAAATTAAAAATAAAAAAAAGGAATAAACTATTGTTATCTCTTTATCATACTCTACTCAACTAAGTCTTTTTTTTAATTATATGAGGTCGGCTATATGAATCTGCTTTCTCCGCTTCATTTTGCTTTATTCAGAACCAAATCGGTATTCAAATTATAAATAATTTTTTTAATTATTTTTATTGATATTAATTTAGGTCTATCTCTATTTTTATTATGAATTGTTAAAAGATTACTCTTTTTAACTGAAATATCCGAAGATCTATGATGTAAAAATAAAAAGTTATAAATAAATATATACACACTATGATTCTCAGCTAATTATGGTATCAGACACCTAAAATCTTTTCTCTTAGTAGATGGCAATTGTTAATAGATGACACTTTATTTTGGCTTCAATGAATCTAAAATATTCTAAGAAATCAATAGATTTTGAATTTGTTTGAAAAAAAAAATCAACCACCCAAGATCTTAAGGCCTAATTACTATGACAGTATGACTAAATATATTTTTTTCTAGCATGTTTTTTTTTTTCAATAAGATAAGCGTAAGATAGCACTTTGTTTTCTCATAAATTATAACTAAATTATAATTCCGTAGAAATTAATTTGTAATTCATTAATATTTTATTTTAATTTTGTATAAACTTTTACGGACAAGAAATACTATATGTGCCATCTTTCTGGTATTGAAAATGGCTTTGGTCATAATTATAGGCACAAATAGCAACAAAGTTGAGAGGACTGGCAATGGAGAGAAATTTGACTTTTTAATTTTGTTTTATATTAGAAAGAAACTTTCATAGGAAGAATAAAATAATATTCCTCTAAAAGCTATAAAAGCCATGACTTCGTCTTTAAAATTGCATATCATGCACTACAGCAAAATTCGCAAGAGGTGATCTGAGTTATTTTGTAGTCATTTACAGAGATAGAGAGAAAGTAAACCTACTAACTAAGCATGTGGGTTAAGGCAAGATTACGTCAACTTTTGATATATTGAAACTTAATTCAACCAAACTCATCATTTATGACTCCAAGCGATCAAGTTTGGACTACTAAAATCTTGATGAGGGATAAAATTATCATTGCATTAATGTCTGTGCACATCGACAATTGAATCGAGACCAATCCCAATCCTAACATCCTATCGGCCAGCTGTCACGTCTGCAAAACGGCGAAGCCAAACCGCCTTCAGCAGAGTCGGGTCCCCCCAACGAACCGAGCCATTCTATACCTCGACAGACCAAGCCATCCTATACTTCGGCAAACCAAGCCATCCTATACCTTGGCAGATCGAACCATCCTATACTTTGGAAAACCGAGTTGTCCCTCGCTTCGGCCAGACTGAGGCACTCGAACAACTCTGCGAAATCAAGCGCGGGAGAGTTCAAATTCATGATAACTGAATAAGATTCCAAACGAAGAATCATGCCAGAAGTGACCTAAGGGCCATAGAAGTGGCCTAGGGCCTACATAATCGTTGAATCTCAAGGCATCAAGCAACTCTCCTGGCCGTCGATCCTCTAACCAACTCTCTTGACCGTCGATCCTCTAACTAACAAGATATGGATCCTACCGGCCTCGTAACAAACTTGATTCGAATCCGTTTCGAATCTCAATAGCTTTAGGACCCCTTGTGATGCGCCCAAGGAATCAGATGATCACCTATAAATACCACGGCCCCCAAGTCTCTTAGGTACGCATTCACTAGCTCTCATACTAAAAAACTCCATTAAAGCTCAATTAGAGCTCTAAGCTCTCGGAAGAACACCAATCTAGAGGAACTCTTCTGCGAGAGCCTTCTCCTCATATCTGCTTGCTGTGAATCTCCATTGATTTGAGCGTCGGAGAGTCTTCTGCAGAGGGTCACCCTCAAAACATCCTCTACGTACGGATTGTCTTGCAGGTTCCATCCCGAGCGAGAAACCGGCGTTCGAACCTGAAGTCAGGGCGCACCCGAGTCGGAGAACGGATTTCCGCGGCAACAAATCTAAATTATGTCAAATAAAGAAACGGTTTGCCCAAAACCTCAAACTTACTTGCACATTAAAAATTTGATGTACATTCAAAGAATTCTTCTACGGTTTACAGAGCCTACATATCTATCGAAAAATTAATTCAGTGACTGATTAGGTTGTTGTCTGAATGATTCATCATTTTAAATTTTAGAGTTAAAAGTAAAAAATTTGTATCCTCTTATTTTTATACAAATTTTATTTTCAAATATATCGAATTTGGCTCGCACTAAAGTCATGTGATCATTCGTTTATACCCAACAAAAAGAAAAATTTTTCTACTCTTTTTTTTGGAATGAACAGAGATGTATGACTGTCCAACTTAAAATTGATGATTAATATTTAAAAATCTATATTATTAATTAATATTTACATCATAAAAAATATTTTTTAATAAAATTTTATATCAGTTATGTTGCTGCGAAAATCCATTCTTCGGCTTAAAGATAGTACACGTCGGGATTCAAGTAGCACTCTTCCATCCGGGTGGACCTAAAAGGTAGTCCTCACGCAAGAATCACAAGGGATGGTCCCTACGAAAGACCCTCCGATGCCCAGGTCAATGAAGATTCTGAGCAAACAGATGAGAGGAGAAGGCTCCAGCAGAAGAATCTTCCTCCTTGGTGTTATTTTTTCAAGAGTTGCTAGAGTTATTTTGTTGAACTTAAATTGCCTTCGAGAACGTACCTGAGGGGTTCTCGGTGTAACATCCTAAAAATCTTGTAATTTATTGGTAATATTAATGGTATTTTTTTATTTGAAATGAAAGTTGGAGGGTTTCAATGAAGTGTGGGTGTATTGGCCATTTAATAAATGTAAAAAGGAGAAATTTATTGAGTAAATGAGTATATTTTTTAGTACTAATGAGTTTTGCTTTAAGAAGTTGAGAGATTTAATTTTTAATAAGCTTAAATCACAGGAAAAATCAAGTTTAGTTTGAGTTTTACCCTTAAGTGTTATTTTTAGTAATTATAGTCGACTCTAATGGGAGTCGAGTCGACTCTAGCATGGTTTTGAACTTCCGGCATACTTTAGAGACGGCTCCTGCAGAAGGGGGAGTCGACTCTATTGGAAAAACAGAAGGTTAGCATTTCTGCCTCGTATTAGATTCGACTCTAATCTCTGCAGGAACCAACTCTAATTTTTGCGGGAGCCGACTCTAAATCTGTTAAAGCCGACTCTAAGACGGCAGATTTCTTGGGTTAAATATTGAGATTTTCATTTTTATTCCGTTTTAAGTCCAATTTGAGTATCATTTGAACCGTTGGATTTCTAAAATTGAGCTTTTCAAGTTGGTGGGATCTTTTCTTAGAAATGTTATATAAAAGTATCGATTTAAATAAAAAATGATAATATAGACTGCAAATCGATTAAAAATTGCTATGTCAGGGGCAAAATGGGAAAAGGCCTGATGTCAATTGCTAATTATGCTAAGGGCAATTTGAAAAAGAAAATCTAAGGGTAAAATATTATGGTTATGAGTGAGCCATGTATTTTTCAAAAAGTGTATATTAAGAGTGTTTGAGGGAAAAATAAAAATTTGGCATGCCTTAGCCTCTAAGTTATCCAAGACTTGGTCCCCAAGTCACTAAAGAAAAAAAGGGAAACATGGGTTCAGGCAGAAAGAAAGAAAGAGAGAAAGAAAGAAAGAAAAGAGAGGAAGAGGAAGAAGAAGAAAAGGAGAAAGAAAGAGGAAGAAAAAGGAAAGCTTGGGGTTTGTACTTGGCATTAGGTTAAGAGGGTTATTCCAGGGAGCCGAAAAATCGGAGTTGAGTACTAGTTAAGGAGTAACCTACTAAGGTGAGTGGGTTTCTCATCTAGCAATGAGAAGTTAATCTGAGCTAGTATAATGAGATTAATACCTAGTTGTTGTATGTTATGTTTAGTAGAGTATTATGTATGTTTTAAATCTGAGAAATGAGAACCTAGTATATGATATTCTGATAGATGAGTTTTGAACATGAGTTTTTAAGCATAAAGAAATAAGCATGAGTTTTGAGCATGAGTTTTAAGCATAAAGAAATAAGCATGAGTTTTAAGCATAAAGAAATAAGCATGAGTTTTGAGCATGAGTTTTAAGTATAAAGAAATAAGCATGAGTTTTAAGCATAAAGACATAAGCATGAGTTTTGATGAAGGGATGGTTGATGCATACATGGCATATTTGCATGATAAAGCTTTACAAATGGCATATTTTGATGTATGTATCATACCAAGCATCAGACAGCTATGGGGCTGATAACCCTTTAGACTGTATTGTAGCATAAGCATTGCACACTACTATTGAGTTGACACCTTCTTGCGATTCGATCGTACGATAAAACCTGGAATCATGGGTGAGTGCACGCTTGACCAGGCCAGAGGGGCAGGTTGTAAGCAGCTCGTGGGGGCATGAATCATAGCTCAGTAGAGCTGATTACTATATATATAGCCCGTGGGGGCAGAGAGGAAACCCGAGGTTCTAGGGTTAAGGAACAAAGCACTTTGCCAGGTGAACTGCATGGGTAAGGGGTGCCATTTGTGTGGGGATCCTGTTGCTAGTTACGCACCCAATGAGAGTACACCTATAGGAGGGCGATTGTAGGGTGGTACCTCAGAGGCATTACAAACACAGCCCAGTAGCATGAGATTTAAAAGTATATATTGTGATTTAAAAAGGGCCAGTGGACCAAGTAATTATCCCAAAAGGGGAAGTTTATATGAGATGCCAATGGGCAGGCAGATCCCAGTGGGAATCTGGGAATTTAATAAAGAAAGTCTGGGCTGTAGGTAAAGAATGCATATCTTCATATTGTAATACATGGGTTTTTTTAATCTTGATGAGTTATCTTTCAGTGAAAAGTTATTGTAGAGTATTTCAGTACTGGTATATTATTTGAAGAATAAGCTACATTTTACTTTATCTGATATCATGTTAAAAATATATTTTGAGTTATGCAAGCTATATAGTATCAGCATACGATTAAAAATGTAAGGTTATAGTTCTCTATTTCTCCATGGTTAGATGGTTATCCAGTCATTGGGACTTAGGTCTTATCCCTCTATGATTGATATTTACTTTCAGATCAGTGAGTATTTCTGCTAGGATCAAAGGATAAGCAGGACCGAACCCTTAGCTGGTGAAGCTTGCTTGGATGCAAGGTTGTATAGATAATAGCCTTGTATATTGAGATAGTATGGGATGATATTTGTATATTCGTATATGTGTATGTGTACAGTGAGATGTGGTAATGTATCAGACTTATTTGGATATGAATACAAGACTTATGTTTTGGAGAAAATTATGAGCATGATGTATGTACTTATGATTTTGATGTCGATTGTGAATGTGATCTTGTAAACTGCCTGAAGATGTCATGAAAAATATTATCTAAGCAGGTTAATGCTTAGTGTTGATTTGAGTGATGTGCATATATAATTGAGCTGATAATAAAAAGTTTTTAACATGATGTGTTTTTGAGTATCTGCCACTTATGATAATTTGTTGGGGTTCTCTAGCTCTTTATGGAGCACTACATAAAGACTAATAAAACTCTATCCGATTACCACAGGTATGCAAGTGTGCTGTCGGTGGCCTCAGAGAGAAGGGGAAGCTAACAAGTTTTGGTATCAGAGCCCTAGGTTATTATGTCCTAGGGAAATAAGTATGAGTATGAGTTTAGGATGATTGAATGATTATGATTACAGCTATTGAATGATGAAACCGATGTAATGAATAATATATTATAGGATGATTACTACAAAGGCATCTAGAGAGATAGAGCAATCCTCAGGCAGGGATATAAGCAGAGGTCAAAGTAGACCCAGAAGGTTAGTTATAAGAAGTCAAATTGGTAGAATGGCTTTTAATGATTCCACCAAACCAGTATCTAATGAGGCTAGAGTGAGGACATCTTCAGAGCAGATGCTAGAGTCTTCTTCACAGTCTGCTACCCCTATGCCAGTGGACCCATCTCGGGCACAGACTCAGAGGCCTATTATGCCAGAGCTAGTAGGCATGATTACTCAGGCTGTGGTAGCAGCTGTGGGTGCTAGTTCCAACCTTCCAGCTAAAAATTTGGAGGTTGTGAGGAATGTAAAAAGAGCCAGGAAGTTGGGGGCTCTGGAGTTCCAGGGAACTTCTGATCCTATTCAGGCCGGGGCATGGCTGTAGAGGATCAAGTGGGTATTTGATGTGATGGAATGCTTTGAGGAGTAGAGGTTGGGTATTACCACCTTTTTACTGGAGGGTAGAACCAAGAGTTGGTAGAGATCTATTTATAGCAAGCAGCCCCAGGGAGTGGAGTTATCATGGGAAGATTTTAGAAGAGAATTTCATTAGCAATATTATTTTGAGATTTATAGGGATCAGAAGAGGAGGGATTTCCTTAGTCTGACCCAGGGGAGGATGTCTGTGGCAGATTATGAAGCCACTTTTGTTGAGTTATCTCAGTTTGCTAGGGCCTTGGTGGCTGATGAGAGGGAGAGGTGTCGACTATTCCAGGATGCATTGAATCACCCTATTAAAGCCAAGATTCGTATGCAGACCTATAATAGTTATTATGAGTTGGTGCAGGGAGCATTCAAAGCTGAAGAGATTGAAAAAGAATATATGAGTAGGAGGCAGGATAGAATGAAAAGAAGTGCTCCTAGTTATCTTTCTGCTCCGAGAGGGACTTAGCCATTTAAGAAACCCCATAGGACTGGACAGTTTTATTCTGGTTTTAGAGCCTCTGGTGATGTGGGCAGAGGATCAGTATTTGTGTCAGCATCTAGCCCAGCGCAAAGGAAACCTTATGGGGGTGTGCCTCAGGTTGCCACCAGCAGGGTGTCTGGTGATGTAGGAGAGCGGGGTTGTCCTTCTAGTGGAGAGAGAAATATACCTCCATGTAATGTATGTGGGAGACTTCATTTGGGAGAGTGTAAGAGGGGCAATAAGGGTGTTATATTTGTGATGATTTAGGTCACCTGAAGAGAGGTTGCCTTAGGAGAGGGCAGCAGGCTGGTGGGCTTCCCCAGGGGCCAGTAGTGCCAAGGGGATAGCCTGGTAGGAGGGATGACAGTGGTGTTGCAGCTTTAGCCAGTCAGGTGGAGCCTAATGTTAATCAGCCAGAAGGGTCATCCAGTGTTTCAAGGGCCGAGGCCAAAGTATTTTCCATGATCAGGCAGGAAGCCCAGATTGATCCTGATGTGGTGACAGGTATGCTACCCATCGATAATCATGATGCTTATATTTTAATTGATTATGGATCTACGCATTCATTTATCTTATGTGAGTTTGTTAAGCATCTAGTTAGAGATGTGGGCCAGTTGGGTAGCCACTTGGTAGTATCTATGCTAGTAGGGAGGCCTTTTATAGCAGACCAAGTACATAGAGGTTGTGACATTTCTATGGAGGGTCAGAAATTAGCAGTAGATTTGATTCCTTTGAGATTGAAAGAGTTTGATGCCATTTTGGGGATGGATTGGCTATATGTGCATAAAGCCAGAGTAGATTGCTTGAGGAAGGAGGTAATGTTACAAACTTCTGATGATAGAGAGGTATGTTTTGTTGGTGATAGGAGAGGGTTGTCCTCATGAGTGATTTCAGCTCTGTCGGCTAATAGAATGCTAGCAAAGAGATGTGAAGCCTATTTAGCTTGTGCAGTGAGCCTAGAGGGAAATGGTTTAGAGCTAGCGGATATCCCTATGGTAAGGAATTTTTTAGATGTATTTCCTGAGGAGCTGCCAGGGTTACCTCCTGACAGAGGATTCGATTTCAGTATAAATCTAGTTCCAGATACCAGACCAATAGCCAGGGCACCTTATAGAATGGCTCCAGTTGAATTAAAAGAATTGAAAAGCCAGTTATAGGAATTATTGGATAAAGGGTTTATTAGACCCAGTATATCACCATGGGGTGCACCAGTGTTGTTTGTGAAGAAAAAGGATGGTACCTTGAGGTTATGTATAGACTATAGACAGTTGAACAAGATGACCATTAGAAACAATTATCCATTGCCGAGGATTGATGATTTGTTTGATCAGCTGCAGGGAGCAACAGTATTTTCAAAGATTGTTATGAGATATGGGTATCATCAATTAAGAATAAAGAATAAGGATATATCTAAAACTGCTTTCAGGACCAGGTCATTATGAGTTCTTGGTGATGTCATTTGGCTGGACAAATGCTCCAGCTGCTTTTATGGGTCTGATGAATCAAGTATTTCAGGAGTATCTAAATAAATTTATGATAATATTCATTAATGACATCTTGATTTATTCAAGAAGCAGTGAAGAGCATGAGTAGCATCTGAGGATAGTTTTACATATATTAAGAGAAAAGCAGTTATATGCAAAGTTTAGTAAGAGCGAATTTTGGCTGGATGAGGTAAAGTTCTTGGGACATGTATAGTTTCAGCCAAAGGTGTTGGCCCAGATGGCAACCCAAGAGGGGGGATGAATTGGGTTCTTTAAAAAATTTAACACTTTGAAAACAATTGCTTAAAGTGAATGTGCACAAGTGGAATGAATTAATGAATGCTAAGCACAATATGATGAAGAGAGAGAGAGAGAGTCAAAGGCATGACAAACACAAAGATTTATAGTAGTTCGGTGTATCTCACACCTACGTCCACTCCCAAGCAACTCTTGGGTCCACACTATAATCCCCTGATTACAGTTGAATTGTTTTACAAGCTCACAACTCTAACTTGTTGTTTTACACGGGGTCACAATGAACCCAGCTGGTTTTCACAGGTTCACCAGCACAAAACCTTAACCCAAGATAAACTTAGTTTGTCCCAAGGTAAACTACCTCAACTAATTCAATCCCCCTGATTGAATTAGCAAACAACAATTCAAAATAAAGTTTACAGCAATTAACAGCTCTTTAAATGAGCAAACATGCAATGTAAATAAAACAAGATTAGAAAAGCCTGTTTGAAGCGATTTGAGGTTGAGCTTTTCTTCTTTTCTTCTTTTCCTCTTCTCTTTTGAATGGTTGAATCAAGCTTCAGCTCTGATTCTTGACCGAAATCTGTTGGAGAGAACTTTGAGGAAATAGGGCTTTTGCTCTTCTTCTCTTCTCCTTTGAGAATCCTCTGAATTTGAACTTTTTAGGGCTTGGTATTTCTCTTGAATCTCTCTTTGATTGACTTGGACTCAGAGATTTTTCTCTCTCTTTTTCACTAGAGACTTCTCTCGATTTTTCCATTATTTTCTCTCTATTTCTCCTCTGTTTTTCGAACGGATGAATCCCTCTATATATAGAGTCTTAATCCAAGATTAGGTGAGAAAATAACCATTACAAAGTACCTTGGATGATTCTCCACGCAAGAAATATATCCGTTGAGAATTAGGTGGAAAAATATATCCGTTAGAGCTTATATGACACTTTTGAAAATCGTCCTTGACATATTGGAGTCGGCTCCAACTTTTCATGTGTTGGCTCCAGATCGTGTTTCCATAAATAGTAAAAAAAATTCGACATGGAGTCAGCTTTGACTTTGCAAAGTGTCGACTCACAGCTGACTGGAGTCAGCTCCCGATTTCTGAAGTATCGGCTCCAAGAATTGCTTCGAAAATATAGTCTCTGTAACTCAGGTTAGAGTCGGCTCCCGAAATCCATGTGTCAGCTCCAAACTTCAGGTGTCGGCTCTGAAACTCTAGGTGTCGACTCCGAACCGTACCAAAAATATAGAACTGTTCTGATATGCTCTGGAGTCGGCTCGAAAGGTTCTAGGTGTCGGCTCCAAGTTCTGAACTTAAATAAATTCCATTGAAATTCAATTCAAAACTGATTTCTAAGTATCATTTGGATAAATAACCTATCTTAATCACTGAAACACTTATCAAATTTATCAGTAACACAATGAATATACTCATGGCTTTTGTTAATCATCAAAATCATTAATTAGGTAAATAATTTCTCAATAATTTTCCCAATAATCTTCCCCTTTTTTATGATGACAAAAACATTGAGTATATGCATAATCAATTAATGCATAATTGTCAAAATATTTAAATTAAGGTTAAGCTCCCCTTAATGAGGTAGTTCCCCCTATGTTGATGCATAGGTTAAGTTCATTGAAATGGTATGCATATCTTAATGCCATTTGTTATTAATTGTCATTTAACATGTATATTCAAGTAAGTGCCATTTTCTTATAGCTTAATATCCTTTTCTCCCCTTTGCATGCATATACATATATCATCTTCTCTCCCATAACATTGATGCATATAAATATATGATATTAATGTCAAATGCATAATGCATATACGTAAACAACATTTCTCCCCTTTTTTGTAATCAACAAAAAGGTTTAGAAGGTGCCATTAAGGCTTAAATTAACATCAATTATAGGAGTTGAATAATTCAAACATCAAAATCAAAGATTAGCTTAAAATTCAAGCAACTTAATATCAAAATTCAAGTATCATATTCATTGAGTACTGAAATATTACAACAAAATGTTCATTTCACTAAACTTCATTACATCATTCAAAATGCAAACAGAATCAAATTACATCATAAAGCAAACTAAACATCAAAATCTAAGAAAATCTAAGAAGTCTCTTAAGCTCTTCTAAGATCTTTCCCATGCCCTCACTTTGTATCTTCATAAAATCTTTTAGTCTACTGTCAATAAAAGCAGCTGCTATAGTAACTTTTTCTTGTAATCCATTACACTTTGAATAAGTATCAGAATCTCCTCTAATGTCCTTGATCTTCTCAAAGATTTGCATTAAATCACATTTCAAGGACTCAAAGAAGTTCCAAAGGATGATTCAATTCTATTTACTTTATCTTCCAAGGAGTAATACATCTCCCTTAAGTTCAAAAGTCTACTATCAAGTTCAACTTTCATCCTTTCCTCATGACATGCAAAGAGTTCCTTTAGCTTTACCAACTAAGCATCAGAAAAACCAGTAGAAGTATGAGCAAGAGAAGTAGGAGCTGGTGCAAGTGCTAAAGGTGCAGGACTCCTGGGGCCTGGTGAAGTATGCCTCACTGAAGGCTTTGCCTCTGATGTACCAGGGGCCGCAGTATCCATCTCAGCTGCTATCATCCAGATTTCCTTTCTTTCCCAGTCCACTGATTTTCACGAAACCCATCCGGTGCAGAGTAGCCTTATTATAATAATCATTGTGTCTCAGGCTCTTTAAAGGCTCATTATCCAATATATTCACACCTTGGCTTTGAAAAGTCATAATCAGAATCATTCCATATGGTAGTGTTGACCTTTCTTATTGCCTACCTCAGTCCATATACCAAATCATCATCCAGGTAAGTTTATTGGCTGACCGGTCAATATACTATCCATAACTACAACATCTCTTTCAGATACATACTCAAAACGATCGGTCTTTGGGAATAAGATCCTGCTACAATATTATGTAACAATCTTAACTCAAGGGGCAACTGGTTAGCCCTAATTTCTTCAAATTCAGTAACATCCCTACTAAGAATCCTTGACAGTGCTCACCTCTTGCACTATGGGCATTGGCAATAGGTCCAATCACAGGAATTTCTAACAAACTTCCCAAAATTTCAAAGTAAGGTGAATTCTTGTTCCTCTCACAAACTACAAGGCCTCCATCTCCTCTAGATAAATTGAGATAAAATCCTTTAACAAGGGCGGGATAAGTAGGAACATCTAAAGAACATACCTTCTCCCATCCCATTTCTTTAATCTTGCCTACCAAGAGAGAAACCCTCATCTTCAAAGAATCCGAAGTCCACTTTTCTACCCATGGTAATAATCTTTCCTGCTAAAGATCTACCTGTGGTGAAGAAGGACAGGATGGCACTAGGAGTGGAGGACAAAGATGAAGAACTCGAGCTGGACGAAGGTTGACGAGCCGGACGCCTCTAGTCCTCTTTCCTATCGTCACAGCCACTCCAAATATCGATCCTCGACGCTTAGGTGCCATAGAATCTAGGAATGATGGATTTGGAAGATTCTAGGATTTTGAAAGATTTTGAGAGAGTTTGGAAGTGAATAGGGGACGAATAGGTGTCGACTCTGCCCTAAAATAGTCAAATTGGGACCACTTGGTGTCGACTCCCGCAAAGCGGGTGTCGACTCCAAGTCGCTAACACAGTTAGCGCCCGAAGTAGAGTCGGCTCCGGAAAGGCGGTGTCGGCTCCAAAATCTCAGATAAAACAGGAGTCGACTCCACTAACTAGGTGTCGCTCCAAGACAGTTTCAGTGAAAAAATAAGAGTTTCAAGAATCCAAACTTGTCAAAGTCAATCAAATTTTGGATAAATCAACTTTGGAATGTGGTGAATCAAATGGTTCAAATATCTAGATAAATTGTCCTTAAGATCATGAAGAAAATTAGGAAAAATTGATTGAATTCTAATAGTCATTCTTAAGGGTTTCAAAATCATTCCAATGGGTCACAAACTCCTAACTCTCCTCTAAGATAACAAAATCTCTCTTCACTTAAGGGGTTTTGTAAATATGTCAGCTAATTGTTCATCAGTACAAATATAATCAAGACAAATGTCATTATTAGCTACATGTTCTCTAATGAAATGATATCTAATTTCAATGTGTTAGTTCTTGAATGTTGGATTGGATTTTTAGTTAAGTTTATTGCACTAGTGTTATCACATCTAATAGTGTTTTATCAAGTGTTATGCCATAATCTTCAAGTTGTCGCTTAATCCAAAGGATTTGAGCACAGCTTCCAGCTGCAACATATTCAGCTTCAGCAGTAGATAATGCAACCGAATTTTGCTTTTTGCTAAACCAAGAGATTAAGTTACTTCCTAAAAATTGGCATGCACCACTTGTACTTTTTCTATCTAATTTACAACCAACATAATCAGAATCAGAATATGCAATCAAATTTAGTGTTGAGTCTCTAGAATACCATAATCCTATATTTTTAGTTCCACTTAAATATCTAAGTATTCTTTTTACAGCAATTAAGTGAGATTCTTTAGGTTCAGACTGATATCTACACATAGACAAACAGCAAACATAATATCAGGTCTACTTGCTGTTAAGTAAAGTAGAGATCCGATCATACCTCTATAATACTTTTGATCAACAGGCTTATCGTCTTCATCTTTATCCAATTTGCATGAAGGACTCATTGGTGTTCCAAGAGGTTTGATATTCTATTCCAAACTTCTTGAGAATTTCCTTTGTGTACTTTGTTTGGTTGATG
The DNA here is from genome assembly GCA_900491605.1 of Calamus simplicifolius. Lineage (NCBI taxonomy): Eukaryota > Viridiplantae > Streptophyta > Magnoliopsida > Arecales > Arecaceae > Calamus > Calamus simplicifolius. The sequence goes on along the minus strand of UESW01001569.1, from coordinate 244,880 downwards.
AAGATTCCTCTCTCTTTCTTGTTTGATTTGTAGTCCTAGGAAGAAGTTGAGTTCTCCCATCATGCTCATCTCGAATTCACCCTGCATTAACTTGGCAAATTCTTGACACAAAAATTGTTAGTAGCACCGAATATAATATCATCTACATATATTTGTACTACTAATAAATCTTTATCTTTTCTTTTAAAAATAAGTTTTATCAACATTTCCTCTAGAAAAATCATTTTCAATTAGAAATTTTCTTAACCTATCATACCAAGCTCTAGGTGCTTGTTTTAAACCATAAAGTGCTTTGTGTAATTTAAAAACATGATTTGGAAAATTCATGATCTTCAAAACCTGGTGGTTGTTCTAACAAAAACTTCCTTATTTATAAATCCATTTAAAAATTTACTTTTAATATCCATTTGAAATAAATTGATGTTCATATGACATGCAAATGCAAGTAATAGTCTAATTGCTTCTAATCTAGCTACAGTGCAAAAGTTTCATCAAAATCAATTCCTTCTTCTTGATTATATCCTTTTGCAACTAATCTAGCTTTATTTCAAATTACTATACCATTTTCATCTAATTTATTTCTAAATACCCATTTAGATCCTATAACCAGAATGACCTTTAGGTCTATCAACTAAGGACCATACATTATTCCTAGTAAATTGATTTAATTCCTCTTGCATAGCTAACATCCAATTACTATCTTTTTTGGCTTCTTCAATGGTTTTAGGTTCAATTTGAGATACAAATGCAAGATGATTATTGATATTTCTCATTGATGATCTAGTTCTTACTCCTTGAGATGGATCACCTATAATCAATTCCTTTGGATGACTATAGGCATATCTCCAATCTCTAGGTAAGATCTACCTCATTATGATTAGTATCAATAACATCAACCTTAGGTGAATCATTATCTTTAGCTTCTTGTTCATGGTCTGAAGATACATCTATATTTAATTTCTCAATATCTCTCTCAAGCATATTTGTATCTTCCTCATCATCAATCTTTTCAGAACTTGATCTAAAGACTCATCAAAAACTACATGAATAGATTCTTCTACAATTAAGTTCCTCTTGTTAAATACTTTATATGCTTTACTAGATGTTGAATATCCTAAGAATATGCCTTCATCAGATTTTGCATCAAACTTCCCAAGATTGTCTTTACCATTATTATGAATGAAACATTTACAACCAAATGCATGAAAATAACTAATGTTTGGTTTTCTATTATGCCATAATTCATAGGGAGTCTTTTTAAAAATTGGTCTAATTAGGCTCTATTTAAGATGTAAATGCCGTGTTTATAGCTTCCGCCCAGAAGTACTTTGGGAGTTGGCTTTCACATAGCATGGTACGGGCCATGTCTTCTAAAGTCCTATTACGACTCCATTTTGTTGGTGTTCTAGATGCAGAGAAATTATGATGAATGCCATTTTCAATGCAAAAATTTTCAAATAGATGATTTTCAAATTCTTGCCATGATCACTTCTAAGAGACACTATAGTAGTATTTTTTTCATTTATGACTTTCTTGAAGAATTTTAGGAATATCGAGAAAGTCTCATCTTTGTGAGCTAAAAACAATACCCAAGTGAATCTAGAATAATCATCTACTATCATAAGACCATATTTCTTTTCTCCTAGACTAGTGGTTCTAGTAGGTCCAAAAAGGTCCATGTGAAGTAGCTCTAGTGGCCTAGAAGTGGAAACAACATTTTTAGATTTGAAAGAGTTTCTAGTTGTTTTCCAAATTGACATGCATCACAAATTCTGTTATTTTCAAAATCTAGTTTTGGAAGTCCTTTAACTAAATCCATTCTAATTAATTTTGAAATTAGGTGTGTGCTTGCATGACCTAATCTACGATGCCATAACCATCCAATCTCATTTACATTAGCATTATCAGCAACTAAGCAATTATTACTAGTAGATAAATTGTCTAAATCAATTAAGTATACATTGCTATTTCTATTTCCAATAAATACAATGCTATTGTTAATGGGATTAGAAACAGTGCAGATAGAAGCTTCAAATGAAACTTTGAAACCTTTATCACACAATTGGCTAATGCTAATTAAATTATGCTTTAAACCATCAACATATAAAACATTCTCAATAAAAGTGGATGGAGTTATTTAAATTTTACCAAATCCCATAATTTGACCTTTGCCATTATCTCCAAAAGTAACAACTCATCTTTTATTTCAAGGGTGATGATTGTTCCTTGTCACCCATCATGTGCCTTGAGCAGCCATTATCAAGATACCACTTTTGTTTTGATCTTTTGGCCACAAGACACTCCTGCAAGATAATCAAATCTTATGTTTAGATACCCAAGCTTTCTTGGGTCCTTCATGGTTAGTCGCAATAAAAATTGTTCCTTTAGGAACCCATATTTTCTTTCCTTTAATATTTAAATTCTTATTAATTTTCTAAAATTGTATTCATATTTATGTTCCTTTTTGTTGCAGCAATAACATGAAACATCATTTTTGGTTGTTTTCTTAATAAAGAAATTGTTTACAAATTTTTGTTTCATGTGAGGTCTATAACCTAATCCGGCTTTATCAAAAACTGCTCTTTGATTACTTAAAAGTAAATTTAATTTTTCTGAGCTATATGTAAATTTATCAACAATGTTTTTATACTTATCAATTTCTTTCTTAAATTAATGTTTTCATTAGAAATTGATTCTTTTTTTTTTGAAAACTTCCTTTCAGATTTTAAATTTTTAATTTTAAAAGTTAGTTCATTTTTCTCTTTGAGAAGATTTAAATTTTCAGTTTTCAAAGATTTATTTTTCTTCTCAAAACCTTTGAAATCACTAACTAGCTCATTAAATGCATCATATAATTCATCAAATGTAAAATCATAGGGGTTTCAGAACTTCCCTTTGTCGTTTGCCATGAAGCAAATGTTTGCAACCTCTTTTTGTTCTTCTTCAGATGAGATTCTTCACTATCACTCCAAGTTGCAACATATGGCATTCTTCTTCTTCTTCTTGTAACCCTTCTTTAGTTGAGGACATTCAGATCGAAAATGCCCCGACTTTTTGCATTCATAACATGTCAAGGGTTCTTTTTCTTTTCTTTATCCTTTCTTTTTCCTTTTCTCCTTCCATTTTAATTCATAATTTCCTTTTGGAAGGGTCTCCTTCTTTGCATAAATTTCCTTAAATTCTTTGCAAGGAGAGCTGTTTCATCATTTTCTTCCTCGCTGCTGCTCTTATCATTTTCTGCAGCATTAAGTGCAATTGTTCTTTTCTTCTTGGCTTCTTCCTCTTGATGCTGCTTCATTGTCAGCTCATGGATCATCAAGGATCCAAGTAGCTCCTCCAAAGGTAGAATGTTTAAGTCTTTGGCTTCTTGGATTGTAGTTACTTTAGCTTCCCATGATCTTGGAAGAGATCTAAGAATTTTGCGCACCAATTCAGAATTAGTAGTATAAGTCATACCAAGACTTTTCAAACATTAACAATATCTGTAAATCTAGTGTACATACATGTGATTGATTCAGTTTGTTCTATGCTAAACAATTCATATTTGTGCACTAGAATATTAATTTTAGATTCTTTTACTTGGTTAGTACCCTTATGGGTAACTTCTAATCTATCCCATATTTTTTGGTAGATAAAGAAGTAGATATGCGATTAAATTCATTAGCATCTAAAGAACAATATAAAACATTCATGGCTTTGGCATTAAGCTGAGCTATTTTTCTATCGTTCTCATTCCAATCCCTTCGGGCTTAGGAACTATTGAACCATCTACAATGTGTGTGGGTGTGCTAGGTCCATTTGTAATGACCTCCATAATTCATAGTCTAAAGCTTGAATGAAAATCCTCATTCTTGCTTTCCAATATGAATAATTAGAGCCATTAAACAAAGATGGCCTATTAGTGGATTAACCTTTAGCAAAAGATGAACTAGCTTGTGTTGCCATTTGGATCTTTAACTCTTGATTGTTAGATCAAATAAAAATGAGCACAAGCTCTGATACCAATTGTTGGCCCAGATGGCAACCCAAGAGGGGGGGTGAATTGGGTTCTTTAAAAAATTTAACACTTTGAAAACAATTGCTTGAAGTGAATGTGCACAAGTGGAATGAATTAATGAATGCTGAGCACAATATGATGAAGAGAGAGAGAGTCAAAGGCACGACAAACACAAAGATTTATAGTGGTTCGATGTATCCCACACCTACGTTCACTCCCAAGCAACTCTTGGGTCCACACTATAATCCCTTGATTACAGTTGAGTTGTTTTACAAGCTAACAACTCTAACTTGTTGTTTTACATGGGGTCACAACGAACCCAGCTGGTTTTCACAGGTTAATCAGCATGAAACCTTAACCCAAGATAAACTTAGCTTGTCCCGAGATAAACTACCTTAACTAATTCAATCCCCCTGATTGAATTAGCAAACAACAATTCAAAATAAAGTTTACAGCAATTAACAGCTCCTTAAATGAGCAAATATGCAATGTAAATAAAATAAGATTAGAAAAGCTTGTTTGAAGCGATTTGAGGTTGAGCTTTTCTTCTTTTATTCTTTTACTCTTCTCTTTTGAATGGTTGAATCAAGCTTCAGCTCTGATTCTTGACCAAAATATATTGGAGAGAACTTTGAGGAAATAGGGCTATTGCTCTTCTTTTGAGAATCCTCGAAATTTAAACTTTTTAGGGCTTGGGATTTCTCTTGAATCTCTCTTTGATTGATAGACTTGAACTCAGAGATTTTTCTCTCTCTTTTTCACTAGGGATTTCTCTCAATTTTTTCACTATTTTCTCTCTATTTCTCCTCTGTTTTTGAACGGATGAATCCCTCTATATATAGAGTCTTAATCCAAGATTAGGTGAGAAAATAGCCGTTATAAAGTACCTTGAATGATTCTTCATGCAAGAAAATATATCCATTGAGAGTTAGGTGGAAAAATATATCTGTTGGAGCTTATCTGGCACTTTTGAAAATCATCCTTGACAGGTTGGAGTCAGCTCCAATTTTTTATGTGTCGGCTCCAGATTGTGTTTCCATAAATAACAAAAAATAATTCGACTTGGAGTCGGCTCCGACTTTGCAAAGTGTCGACTCACCGCTGACTAGAGTCGGCTCTCGATATCTAAAGTGTCGACTCCAAGGATTGCTCCGAAACATAGTCTCTGTAACTCATGTTAGAGTCGGCTCCCAAAATCCATGTGTCAGCTCCGAAACTTCAGGTGTTGGCTCCGAAACTCTAGGTGTCGACTCTGAACCGTGCCGAAAATATAGAACTGTTCTGATACGCTCTGGAGTCGGCTCGAGAGGTTCTAGGTGTCAGCTCCAAGTTTTGAACTTAAATAAATTCCATTGAAATTCAATTCAAAACTGATTTCTAAGTATCATTTGGATAAATAACCGATCTTAATCCCTGAAACACTTATCAAATTTATCAGAAACACAATGAATATACTCATGGCTTTTGTTAATAATCAAAATCAATTAATTGGATAAATAATTTCCCCAACAAAGGGTATTATGGTAGATCCTCAAAAGATTGAAGCTATAATGAATTGAGTATCACCTACCAATCAGACTGAGGTGAGGAATTTCTAGGGCTAGCAGGATATTATAGAAGATTTATAGAAAATTTCTTGATTTTGACTTCTCCTATGACTAAACTACTTAGAAAGAATATCAAGTTTGATTGGTCTAATGAATGCCGGATGAATTGAAAAAGAGATTAACCTCAGCCCCAATTCTAATACTCCCTGATAGTACCAGTGATTATGTGATCTATAGTGATGCCTCATTGAAGGGTTTGGAGTATGTTTTAATGCAGAATGGGAAAGTTGTGGCTTATATATCTAGACAGTTGAGATCCCATGAAAAGAATTACCTCACCCATGATTTGGAGTTAGCTACTGTTATATTTGCATTGAAGGTTTGGAGGCACTACTTGTATGGAAGAAGGTGCCAGATATTTACTAATCATAAGAGCTTAAAATATATTCTGACCCAGAAGGAATTGAATTTAAGGCAGAGAAGATGGATTGAATTGTTTAAGGATTATGATTGCACTATTGAATATCATCCAGGGAAAGCTAATGTTGTGGCTGATGTCTTGAGTCCAAAGTCTATGGCTATATTGGCTTCTATTAGAACAGTACAGCTACCTTTGGTGATTGAGTTAAGGAGGTTAGATGCAGAGCTAGCTATAAAAGAATCAGGAGCCTTGCTGGCTACTTTCAAAGTGAGACCCCAGATGCTAGAGGAAATAAGAGAAGCTCAGCTGCTAAATCTACAGTTGCTTAAAGCTAAAGATTTAATTCAGAGTGGTTCTCATTCAGAGTTTTCTGTTAGAAGTGATGGGATGTTATTATTCAAGGGTAGAGTTTGTGTGCCAACTGTGGAATCAGTGAAAGATCAGATTTTAAAGGAAGCACATAGCTCAGCTAATTCAATGCATCCAGGTAGTACTAAAATGTATAGAACTATCAAACAGAATTACTGATGGAATAGAATGAAAAAGGAGATAGCTGAGTATGTATCTAAGTATTTGGTGTGTCAGCAAATTAAGGTTGAACATCAGTGTATTGCTGGCAAGCTGCAGCCTCTATTTGTGCCAGAGTGGAAATGGGAGCATATAACTATGGATTTTGTTGTAGGACTCCCAAAGACAAGAAGGGGCAATGATGCTATATGGGTGATAGTTGATAGATTGACTAAGTCTGCTCATTTTCTGCCTGTTAAGATTGCCTTTACCTTTGATAAATTAGCAGAATTATATGTGCATGAAATTGTGAGTAGGCATGGTGTGCCAATATCAATTGTATCAAACAGAGATCCAAAGTTTACATCTCAATTTTGGGTAGAATTACAAAAAGCTTTGGGGACTAAATCGAGGTTTAGTACAGCATTTCATCCCCAAACTGATGGTCAGTCGGAGAGAATCATTCAGACACTGGAGGATATGCTGAGAGCTTGTGTCATGAAATTTTTTGATAGCTGGGATGATCATCTACCTTTAGTAGAGTTTGCTTACAATAACAGCTACCATTCTAGCATTGATATGGCACCATATGAGGCCTTGTATGGGAGAAAATGTAGAACTCCAGTATGTTGGGATGAGGAGGGAGAAAGGAGGTTGTTAGGCCCCGAGTTAGTGTAGCTTACAGCATATCAAGTTAAAATCATAAGAGCTAAATTAAAGGCAGCCCAGAATAGATGGAAGAGCTATGCAAATAAAAAGCATAGAAAGGTAAAGTTTGAGGTTGGAGATAAAGTATTTCTGAAGGTATCTCCTTGGTGAGGTATTATGAGATTTGGAAAGAAAGGCAAGTTAAGTCCTAGGTATATTGGACCCTATGAAATTCTGGAAAGAGTTGGGACACTAGCTTATAGATTGGCTTTACTTCTAGAGTTATCTCAGATTCATAATGTATTTCATGTATCAATGCTTAGGAGGTATGTGCCGGATTCTTCTCATGTGATTCAGTTTGAGACTATAGAGTTACAGGAAAATTTATCATTTGCAACGGAACCAGTAAAGATCTTGAGTAGGGAGATTAAGCAGCTCCGCAGTAAAAGAATTCCATTAGTTAAGGTGCAATGATTAAATCATCAAAAAGAGGAGGCTACATGGAAGCGAGAGGATGAGATGAGATTGAAGTACCCCCACCTATTTGAAAATATATCTAGCTAAATTTCGAAAATAAAATTTCTTAAGAGGGAAAGAATTGTAACATCCTAAAAATCTTGTAATTTATTGATATATTAATGATATTTTTTTCATTTGAAATGAAAGTCGAAGGGTTTCAATGAGTGTGGGTGTGTTGGCCATTTGATAAATGTAAAAAGAAGAAATTTATTGAGTAAATGAGTATATTTTTAGTACTAATGAGTTTGATTTAAGAAATTGAGAGATTTAAGTTTTAATAGGCTTAAATCACAAGAAAAATCAAGTTTAGTTTGAGTTTTACCCTTAAGTGATGTTTTTAGTAATTAGAGTCGACTCTAATGGGAGTGGAATGCACGGTTTTGAACTTCCGGCATGCTTTAGAGTAGGCTCATGCAGAAGGGGAGTCGACTCTATTGGAAAAATAGAAGGTTAGCATTTCTGCATCGTATTAGAGTCAACTCTAATCTCTGCAGGAGCCGATTCTAATTTTGCGGGAACCGACTCTAAATCTGTTAGAGCCGACTCTAAGACGATAGATTTCTTAGGTTAAATCTTGATATTTTCATATTTATTTTATTTTAAGTCCGATTTGAGTGCCGTTTGAACTGTTGGATTTCTAAAATCGAGCTCTTCAAGTTGGTGGGATCTTTTCTTAGAAATGTTACATAAAAGTATCGATTTAAATAAATAATAATAATCTAGGCTATAAATCGATTAAAAAATGCTATGTTAGGGGCAAAATGGGAAAAGGCCCAATGTCAATTGCTAATTGTGCTAAGGGCAATTTGGAAAAGAAAATCCAAGGGCAAAATATTATGGTTATGAGTGAACCACGTATTTTTTAAAAAGTACATGTTAAGAGTGTTTGAGGGAAAAATAGAAATTTGGCATGCCTTAGCCTCTAAGTTATCCATGACTTGGTCCCCAAGTCACTAGAGAAAAAAGGGAAACGTGGGTTCAGTCAGAAAGAAAGAAAGAGAGAAAGAAGAAGAAGAAGAAGAAAAGGAGAAAGAAAGAGGAAGGAAAAGGAAAGCTTGGGGTTTGTACTTAGCTTTAGGTCAAGAGGGTTATTCCAGGGAGCCGGAATATCGAAGTTGAGTACCAGTTGAGGAGTAACATGCTAAGGTGAGTGGGTTTCTCATCTAGCAATGAGAAATTAATTTGAGCTAGTATAATGAGATTAATACCTAGTTGTGGTATGTTATGTTTAGTAGAGTATTATGTATGTTTTAAATCTGAGAAATGAGAACCTAGTATATGATATTCTGATACATGAGTTTTGAATATGAGTTTTTAAGCATAAAGAAATAAGCATGAGTTTTAAGCATAAAGAAATAAGCATGAGTTTGAGCATAAAGACATAAGCATGAGTTTCGATAAGGGGATGGTTGATGCATATATGGCATATTTGCATGATAAAGCTTTACAAATGGCATATTTTGATGTATGTATCAGATTGAGTATCAGACAGCTATGGGGTTGATCACCCTTTAGACTGTACTGTAGCATGAGCATTGCACACTACTATTGAGCTGGCACCTTGCGATTCAATCATACGATGAACCCCAAAATCAGGGGTGAGTGCACACTTGACCAGGCCAGAGGGACAGGTTGTAAGCAGCTCATTGGGGCATGAATCATAGCTCAGTGGAGCTGGTTACTATATATAGCCCGTGGGGGCAGAGAGGAAACCCGAGGTTCTAGGGTTAAGGAACAAAGCACTTTGCCAGGTGAACTACACGGGTAAGGGGTGCCATTTGTGTGGGGATCCTGTTGCTAGTTACGCACCCAATGGAGTACACCTACAGGAGGGCGATTGTAGGGTGGTACCTCAGAGGCATTACACACACAGCCTAGTAGCATGAGATTTAAAAGTATATTGTGATTTAAAAAGGGCCAGTGGACCAAGTAATTATCCCAAGAGGGAAGTTTACATGAGATGCCAATGGGCAGGCAGATCCCAGTGGGAATCTAGGAATTTAATAAAGAAAGTCTGGGCTGTAGGTAAAGAATGCATATCTTCATATTGTAATACATGGGTTTTTTTAATCTTGATGAGTTATCTTTCAGTGGAAAGTTATTGTAAAGTATTTTGTACTGGTATATTATTTGAAGAATAAGCTACATTTTACTTTATCTGATATCATGTTAAAAATATATTTTGAGTTATGCAAGCTATATAGTATCAACATACGGTTGAAAATGTAAGGTTATGGTTCTCTATTTCTCCATGGTTAGATGGTTATCCAGTCACTGGGACTTAGGTCTCACCTTTCTATGATTGATATTTACTTTCAGATCAGTGAGTATTTCTGCCAGGATCAAAGGATAAGCAGGACCAAACCCTTAGCTGGTGAAGCTTGCTTGGATGCAAGGGTGTATAATGATAGCCTTGTATATTGAGATAGTATGGGGTGATATTGTATATTTGCATATGTGTATGTGTACAGTGAGATGTGGTAATGTATCAGACTTATTTGGATATGAATACAATACTTATATTTTGGAGAAAATTATGAGCATGATGTATGTACTTATGATTTGATATCGATTGTGAATGTGATGTAAACTGCCTGAGGATGTCATGAAAAATATTATCTGAGCAGGTTGATACTTAGTGTTAATTTGAGTGATGTGCATATATAATTGAGCTGATAATAAAAGTTTTTAACAGGATGTGTTTTCGAGTGTCTGCCACTTATGATAATTTTACTACTACAAGAAAATAAAATATTGCGACGCCCAAATGCGTCGCAATTGCGTCGCTAAACATGCTATTGCGACACATAGCGACGCAATGACGGCGTCGCTCAGATGTCCGTCGCAATACCCATTTGTCGCAATTGCGTCGCAATATTGCGACGCTCGCGACGCAACATTGAGTCGCAATTTGCGACGCATCCAAATGCATCGCTAAATGAAAATTAATTTTAGTATTAAAATATATTTAATATTGCGACGTACTAAATTGCGTCGCAATATTGCGACGCATCTTGTTGCATCATAATATTAATAATAATATTTTGATATAATAGCGACGCAACTTGAGTCGCTAATGCATCGCAAATAATTTTTTTTTTAAAATATTGCGACGCAAGGTCATTGCATCGCAATATTTATTAAAAAATTTTAGATATAATAGCGACGCAATTTTAGTCGCTAATGTGTCACTATTAAATTTATTTTAAATTATTGTGATGCCAGGTCATTGCGTCGCAATATTTAATAATAATATTCGAAAATATTAGCGATGCAATTTCAATCGCTAATGCATCGCAAATTAAATTTTTAAAAAAATAAAAAAATTAAAATGGTTAATACATTTCGTTAAATCTAAATATTGATAGAAACATTTTTTTACTCAATCCAAACAATAATAAATTTCTAAAAATAATTCATATATTAAAATTTTGAAGTTTTTACAACATAAAAAAAGAAAAGAAAAATACATCAAGAATCTGGGCGATCACGTGGAGGCTGTGGAGGCTGAAGACTCTGCGACAAGCGGCTAACCATATCCCGCAAATAATGCATCTCATCTCGCATGTCTGCAATCTCCTGATCCCGGCCTCGCATACGATCCTCAAAATCCTGCTCGACCTCCTGGCGAACCTCCTCTGCAATAGATCTGCAAAGGTCGTGTAAACGCTCGGAGGAAGATCACCAGAACTCGCGAGCTGGAGGCCTAATGGGGAAAATATGTAGAAGCTCTAGTGCCCAGACCATAGACCCTGCGGTCTCTGGGCTGGGCACCAACAACCTCCAAAAATACACGCCGACTCTCCTCTGCTGAGAGTTCGACGGGCATCTCCCCCATCAGTAGAGTCGACCTGCGATGCCTAGGAGCGAAGCTCCTCGACTCGTGTCTTGAAATTATGAAATCAACAATAAATGAGTTAATAAATTTCTCGAAATAAAATTTTAGAAATTAAACAGATACTACATAAATCTAATTTCTTAGTGCAACCTCCCGTGATCGCGTGTCGACCCAGGAACCGTCCCTCCTGGTGTGTGTCGCCCTGAATAGACGAAACTCACCAGGATCTCCGCCCTCCTGCTCAGACTATAACAAAAAAAAAGATATTAATACAAATATTTGTAAATAACTAAAATAGTAATTAAAATATTTATGTTTTCTTACCATACGCTGTCTGTGCTCCTGAATCGAAATGGAGCCCGAAGTATGGTGGGAGAGACCCGTGCCAGGACGCCCTTCAGATCGGCGGTTCATGCTGGCTGATGCGGACCTCCTGCCAGCCATCGGACTCCCAGGCCTGCTGCCACTCGTGCCAAATACCCTCTGGCACGTGCGCAGGATGCGGACCTGATGACCTCCAACGATGAAGCATGTCGGAGTATCGGCATTGCGTCAGAGCCTCCCATGCTGCCCTAATGGCATCATGCTGGCAGGATCCCACGTAAACTTTTTCTGCATTAAAATAAATAGTTAGTTTCTGAATTTATTAAGTTTAAGAAATTTTATATCACTGATAAATTGTATTTAATAAGTTTACCTAAACTCAGAAAAATAAAACTCCCTCGTGGCTGGAGATACGTGGCGCCAATCGTAGCCACTGGGATCTGCACGCCTCTGAAATATGGCGCTGATGTGGCTGGATACATGATGCTGCTTAATGATTCTGTTAAAAAAATGCATGTTTATAAGTAATTGACTTAAAAACATAAACATATATTTTTAGTATATACTTACATCCCCTGAGCATCAAGTCGAAGTACAGTGCGGCCGATGGTAGAAAAACTCTCGGAGGTATGTGCCGATCGGCTGGATGGTAATACTGCTGGAGAGATTGAAGGCTGCGCCATTGCTGGAGATCCAAACTCTCCATCTCCGACGCTCATGTGATCTGATGTAGCAGGGCTACGTCCCTGATCACTCCGTCTGTCCTCGGTAGATCTACCTCTGCCCGTCATACTGAAAATACTAAAGATTCACACAATTAAATTACGATTAATGATTGACTATGTAAGAATTTAACACTTATAAAAAAAAGTTAAATTTTAAAAAACCTCTATGTTTAATCGGTGTCATTTGTTTCGTGAAATGTGGTTCAACATCCGATGCCGTATCGGATTGCGAATCAGTTTCATTATCATCGGAAGGAAACCGAACATTTGCATCCGCAATTTCTTGGACATCACCATTTGGATCTCTAAGTGATGTTTCAGGAGCCCTTGTGTCGTCCTCAATTGCATGCATTTCCATCTCATCCTCTTGAAATGCAGGGCACTCGGCTGATTGACTTGATGAACTCTCCTCTAATACGATTGTTGAACGTGGGACGATTTTAGAAAACGGCCCACCAATCTCGCTTGTCATTGCGCAAACTTGGATATCCGCAGTAAAAGACTTGCTGAGCTTGGGATGCAAGGATGAATGGGTCATATTTCTGCAATCTTCGTCGATGGTTCACTTCAACCAAATTGTAGTCGTTATGAACCCTTTTGCCCACAGGAACTATCGGATCAAACCAATCACAACGAAACAATACGGTTCGTTTCATAGGTCAACCGGGATATTCAACTTCAACCACCTCTACTAACTTTCCATAATAATCCTGCATATTGCTCCAACACTTTCTCCTTTCACACACACGCCCCAGTTCTGCGTGCCTCTTGAAGCTGCTAATCGTTCAATCTAAAATTTGTACCCATTTACAAAATAGCCAGTAGAGGTTGTTACGGTCTTCAATGGCCATTGCAATAGACATTTAATGAAAATATTGTCGGTTGTGGACCATGGACCGTTGACCTATAAATTAATAAGCTATTGACATCCAATTCAAAAAATAGCCATTATCGAAATTGATTGAGTGATACTACTCACAAATTCATAAAAACCAGTAAGCAAACTCCGTTTCTAATTTCTGCCCAATTGCAACTTGACTGATGTCGGGATTCATCTGTCGTTGTCTATCACAAAACATCCTTATGGGATGAAAAGGATGAAAACTATGTTAGAAATTAAATATTGTGGTATATGTAATTTAAATTAAAATTTCCAATTTAGCATTGAAGTATACACTTACTCAATATATGGATCGACTTCTCTACAGTTCATTAGGATGTAATAATGTGCTGCATTATACTCCATATCGCTAAGATTTCTTGACTTCTGCCCACCAAAGGAACGGCCGATAGCTTTAAAAATTGACATTTCTACCGTCATTAGCTTCTTCTTCGTCCACACATACGTCATCGTTACGACCATGATTTCGGCTCCTCGTGTGGACGTGACCCTCAAAGTAATGTGAGGCAAAAGCTGAAACTTCTTCGACCCAAGTGTGCATTGCATATAGAAACCTTCAACCCTTGCCTTATTACGCACATTATTTTTTAACTTCTTAAGATACCTATATGTAAAGTTGCAACAAAAAANTTGCATATAGAACCTTCAACCCTTGCCTTATTACGCACATTATTTTTTAACTTCTTAAGATACCTATATGTAAAGTTGCAACAAAAAATTAACCAATTTTTCAAGCAATGAAATAATATTTGAAATGTCAACATATCTTAATGATGTATATATTTACCTCTCGAAAGGATACATCCAGCGATACTGCACGGGACCAGCTATGCTCGCTTCGTATGGCAAGTGAACCGGTAAATGCTCCATTGAGTCAAAAAAACTGGGAGGAAATATTCGCTCAAGCTTGCATAAAATAATTGGAATTTCCTCCTCAAGCCTTGCCATGGATGCAGAAGTAAGACTGCGGCAGATAACTCCTTGAAGAATAAGCTGAGCTCCGTAATTGCCTTCCAGACATGTTGCGGAAGCAACTCACGAAAAGCTATAGGTAATAACCGTTGCATGAAAACATGGCAGTCGTGACTCTTCATGCCGAACAACTTGAGCTTATGCATGTCCACACACCTACCGATATTTGAGGCATAACCATCTGGAAATTTTAACCCTCTAAGCCAGTTACATAAAACTTCTCGTGAATTTCTGTCAAGAGTGTAACATGCTTTAGGATAGGTCCCATCGGCACTCCTTCTCAAATCACCTCTTCTGCAGTACTGATTAAGTTCTTCTCTTGACTTTGCAGTATCTTTTGTTTTTCCCGGGATGTTTAGCACCGTGTTAAATATGTTATCAAAGAAATTTTTCTCGATATGCATAACATCCAAGTTGTGCCGGATGAGATTTGTGCTCCAATAAGGCAAATCCCAAAATATACTTCGCTTCTTCCAGTTATGTTCTTTACATATACGGCCATTTATTCTATCTGCATCCGGTTCCCATGCATACATCAACCCCAAATGCTCTATAGAATCAAATAGATCCGTGCCGGACCTAACCGGTTCGGCAAATTTTGTGACTGCTTTGTTCTTCCGGAAGGCGATCAAGTTACGCCTGTAAGGATGATTTGGGGGCAAGAACTTCCTATGGTTATCAAACCATGACTGCTTACCACTCTTCTGCAATGTAAATGCATCCGAATCATACATGCAATGAGGGCATGCCAGACGTCCAGCAGTGCTCCAACCAGACAACATTGCATATGCCGGAAAATCACTTATTGTCCACATCAAGCAGCTCTCATTAAGAAATTCTGTTTCATAGAAATGTCGTAGGCTACGACTCCTGTTTCCCACAACATTTTCAATTCGGCCACCAACGGTTGCAGAAAGACATCAATCTTTTCCTTTGGATTTGATGGTCCTGGAACCAAAACGGTTAAAAACATTGCAGTATCTTTCATGCACTTCCACGGAGGAAGGTTATATACAGTCAGTATCACAGGCCAACATGAATACTGTTGCCCCGCTTGACCAAATGGTTGGAAACCATCGGTACAAAGACCTAATCTCACATTCCTTATATCTTCAGCGAAATCAGGATGATTTTCATTGAAATGCTTCCAAGCCTTTGAATCTGATGGATGCCGCATTTCATCCTCTTTAGATTCATGTTCGGCATGCCATCTCATATCAGCAGCTGTTGCCTCAGATCTGTATAATCTCTGCAGGCGTGGGGTAAGAGGAAAGTAATGCATCCTCTTGTAAGGCACACTTTTCCTCCTACTTGTACCGGCTCCTCCTTCGGTGTTTTTGAACCTCGATTGCCCACAAATCTTACACCATCTCAGCTCTGAGTCTTCACCCCAAAATATCATACAATTGTTCAAGCAACAATCGATCTTATTAACTGGGAGCCCAAGCCCACGCAACAACTTCTTTGTTGCGTAAAAACTGTCTGCGGCAACATTGTCATTTGGCAAAATTTCTTTGATTAACCCAGCTACAGAATTGAACGCCTTTTCTGATAATCGATGTTCTGCCTTAATATTCAACATTCGAGCAGCTGTAGAGAACTGGGAATGACCCTCACACCCAGGATACAATTCTTGATTTGCAGCACGCAACATATCATAAAATTGCTGTGCTTCTGGATTTGGTTCTTCCATAAATGTATTCTGATTGAAGTCATTACCCGATGCATTCATCACCATTTGTTCATATGTGTTTAAATTCACAAATGGTTCATCTACGGGAATTGACTCTTGTTGGCCTATAACAGCTGGAATATCCTCTGGTTCACCATGACAGTACCAAACATAGTAATCAGGAACAAACCCCTTCTTACACAAATGCACCTTAACAGTTTCCACATCTCTGTAGGCTTTATTCTGACACCTGTGGAAGTTGCATGGGCACCTAATCCTAGGGCCATCCATCCAGTCAGGTTGGCTACATGCAAATGCGATAAATTCTTCCAATCCATTCAGAAAATCTGGATTAAGCAAGCCATCTTTTATCCTTGCATACATCCACGAGCGAGCCCCGCTCATTTTTGACCGACTTATACAAAGTCTGGTAAATCATTAAATGAAACCACAAAATAAAACTATATTAGTATTACTAAATATATAACTAAATTATTTCTTGGTCACAACTAAGGTTAATAACAACCATTTAAATCATTTATAAGTAACCAATTTTTTTTAGGCAACTAAGGTCCCTACCATGCAAGGGCGAGCCACGGCTACGATCCTTGGCGTGCTAGCAAGGACCGATGCACAGGTTCATGGCTAATGGGAGGGCTTGAGTTTGGCGTGCTAGCAAGTGTCTTAAATAATTCTACCTTCACTCCATGTCTATAAGGTAAGGCCCTATCCCATTCAAGAATATTTTTTGTGATATGTTATTCTGCTATTAATTATCATCGATCGGTTACATTGAAATTTCGGCAGCATTTCCCCATATGTTCTCCTAAATGTGTGGTATATAAGCCACACTAGGAGAACGTATGAGCAAATACAAACCAAAATCTCACCCAACGATGATTACTAGCAGACTAACATGTCGCAAGAAATATTCCCAAACTGTCCACCAGGACAATTTGAGAATTTGCAAGACTAAGGCTTACAAATTCTCAAACGGGTCTAAAGGTTAAAGTGCTGTGATTATGGAAGTCCGAAGACAATCGAACTTATGCTTGTTATTCTTAACTTCTTGTGAATTATACATGTAATCACTAACTTTTTAAGATTATTGTGTCAAATACAAATGTTTGCGAATACTAAAATGTAAATCATTGAAACTACTAATTTGTTGCTGGAAATTAAATAATATTACAACAAGACTTTTTATTTAGCATTACATAATTTAATGCATCATTTAGTTTGCAGCAGAATATAAATAATCAAGACATAACAAATGTAAATAAGTACAAATGCACAAATACTATTGCATAAACATTCTGCTTAAATTAATTATTGCATAAACATTATGCAAATTAAATAATAATACAACAAGACTTCCTATCTAGCATTACAAATATTATTGAATAATCAAGACATAACAATCAGTCTATCCAAACAGCTCCGTGGCCCCCCCTAACTTTTTTTTTTTTTGAGTGACAGTGGCCTGGCCAGCCACGGCAGAAAAATTTTTTTTTTTGTGACAGTGGCCTGGCCACCGTGGCCAGGCCACTGCCGGCCACGGCAGCGGCCGTGGCCGCCTTGTCCGGCCGCGGCCACGGCCGTGGCCCGACAAGAAAAAAAGGGGGGGGGGGGGGGTTTCCCCCCCCCCCCTGTTAAGAAATTTTTTTTTTGTGACAGTGGCCTGGCCACCGTGGCCAGGCCACTGCCGGCCACGGCAGCGGCCGTGGCCGCCTTGTCCGGCCGCGGCCACGGCCGTGGCCCGACAAGAAAAAAAAGGGGGGGGGGGGGGGGTTTCCCCCCCCCCTGTTAAGAAATTTTTTTTTTGTGACAGTGGCCTGGCCACCGTGGCCAGGCCACTGCCGGCCACGGCAGCGGCCGTGGCCGGAGAAGACGGCCACGGCACGGCCGTGGCCGGACAAGAAAAAAAGGGGGGGGGGGCGGGGGGGTTCCCCCCCCCCCATGTTAAGAAAAAAAAAATTTTTTTTTGTGACAGTGGCCTGGCCACCGTGGCCAGGCCACTGCCGGCCACGGCAGCGGCCGTGGCCGGAGAAGACGGCCACGGCAGCGGCCGTGGCCGCCTTGTCCGGCCGCGGCCACGGCCGTGGCCGGACAAGAAAAAAAAGGGGGGGGGGTTTCCCCCCTCCCCCCTGTTAAGAAATTTTTTTTTTTTTTGTGACAGTGGCCTGGCCACCGTGGCCAGGCCACTGCCGGCAGCGGCCGTGGCCGGAGGGAAATCATTAAAAAAAAATTTTTTTTTAGAGTGTGGGGGCTTACCTTGGTCGAGAGAAGAAGCCGGAGTCGGATGAGAACGCCGGGGAGCCGGAGGACCACAGGGGAGGCGCCGGAGCAGCGAGGTGGGAGCCGGAAATTTTTAGAGCACGGCGGCGGCTAGGTCAAGACGGGGAAGAAGAAGAAGAGAAGGCTGGCTTATATATAAGTAATTAGCGACGCAATAATTTGCGTCGCTATATGGTCGCAATATTTTTTTTAATTTATTATGTCTTAGCGACGCATTAGTGCGTCGCTAATCCATCGTTAATATGGTTTTATTATAATTTTATGAAAACATAGCGACGCCAATAATTGCGTCGCTAATGCGTCGCTAACTTGGCGCCAACATCCGGCGGAAATTTATTTTTATTTTCTAAGAATTGCGTCGCTAAGGCGTCGCAATATTTTTTTAATATTTTAAATTGATTAAAATAATAACTTATTACAATAATTGCGACGCAAGCAGTGCGTCGCAATAATTTTTAAATATTTTTAAATGATAATATTTAAAATTTATGATAATAATTGCGATGCAAAATTGCGTCGCAATAATTTTTTAATATTTTTAATCAGCTATATGTATTTTAATAATATTGCGACGCATGTTTGCGTCGCAATATATTTATTAATACTGATAAAAATATATATAATTGCGACGCATATATTTCGTCGCAATATTTGTTTATTTTTTTTAAAATGCATCGCTAAGGCGTCGCAATAATTTTTTAATATTTATAAATGATAATATTTATAATTAATGTTAATAATTGCGATGAAAAATGCATCGCAATATTTTATAAAATTTTTAATTACATAAATTTATTTTAAAAACATTGCGACGCAACTTATGCGTCGCAATATTATATTTTTTTATTTATTAATACTAAAAAAATTGTATTTACTAAAATAATTGCGATGCATATTTCGTCGCAATATTTGTTTATTTTTTCCTAAAATGCGTCGCTACGGAGTCGCAAAAATTCTTAATTATTTATTAATGATAATATTAATAATTTATGATAATAATTGCGATGCCTTATTGCGTCGCAATTTTTTAATATTTTTAATTAGATAATTGCGACGCAAATTATGTCGCATACTGATTGCGACGCATACACGCGAATCGCATCCGAATTTGAATATCTAAATTTGATCCGACGGTTGCGATCGATCCAAGCCCTGATCCCGATATTTGCGGAGATTTTGCGATCGATCCAAGCCTGATCCCGATTGACCGATCTCGGAAGATAAATCGATTGATCCCGATTATAATAATTTATCGATTGATCCGATCGGCCACGAATTTTCGGTCCGACGATCCGACGGTTATCGATCCAAGCCCTGATCCCGATCGGCCCGATTTGCGAATGATCCGAATCGATCCAAGCCCTGATCCCGATCGGCCACGACCGATCCGGAATTCCGATCGGCGATCCGACGGTTGCGATCGATTGATCCCGATCGGCCACGACCGATCTAATCCGATCGATCCGACGGTTGCGATCGATCCAAGCCTGATCCCGATTATTTGCGATGATTTTTGCGATTGATCCCGATTATCGTCCGATGATCCGACGATCGATTGATCCCGATCGGCCACGACCGATCTCGGACCGTGGCAATCGGTCCGATCGGCCGACGATCGATCCAAGCCCTGATCCCGATCGGGGAGACGATCCGATCCGATCGATGAACGATCGGATCGACGGTTGCGATCGATCCAAGCCTGATCCCGATCGGCCACGACCGATCTCGGACCGTGGCGATCGGTCCGATCGGCGACGATCCGACGGTTGCGATCGATCCAAGCCCTGATCCCGATCGGCCACGACCGATCCCGGACCGTTGCGATCGGTCCAAGATCGCTGGCGATCCGACGGTTGCGATCGATCCAAGCCCTGATCCCGATCGGCCACGACCGATCCCGGACCGTTGCGATCGGTCCAAGATCGCTGGCGATCCGACGGTTGCGATCGATCCAAGCCCTGATCCCGATCGGCCACGACTGATCTCGGACCGTGGCGATCGGTCCGATCGGCAACGATCCGACGGTTGCGATCGATCCAAGCCCTGATCCCGATCGGCCACGACCGATCTCGGACCGTGGCAATCGGTCCGATCGGCGATCCGACGGTTGTGATCGATCCAAGCCCTGATCCGATCGGCCACGACCGATCCCGGACCGTTGCGATCGTCCAAGATCGGCGACGATCCGACGGTTGCGATCGATCCAAGCCGTGATCCCGATCGGCCACGACCGATCTCGGACCGTGGCGATCGGTCCGATCGGCGACGATCCGACGGTTGCGATCGATCCAAGCCCTGATCCCGATCGGCCACGACCGATCCCGGACCGTTGCGATCGGTCCAAGATCGCTGGCGATCCGACGGTTGCAATCGATCCAAGCCCTGATCCCGATCGGCCACGACTGATCTCGGACCGTGGCGATCGGTCCGATCGGCAACGATCCGACGTTTGCGATCGATCAAGCCCTGATCCCGATCGGCCACGACCGATCTCGGACCGTGGCAATCGGTCCGATCGGCAAAGATCCGACGGTTGTGATCGATCCAAGCCCTGATCCCGATCGGCCACGACCTATCTCGGACCGTTGCAATCCGTCCGAGATCGGCGATGATCCGACGGTTGCGATCGATCCAAGCCGTGATCCCGATCGGCCATGACGATCTCGGACCGTGGCGATCGGTCCGATCGGCAACGATCCGACGGTTGCGATCGATCCAAGCCGTGATCCCGATCGGCCACGACCGATCTCGGACCGTGGCGATCGGTCCGATCGGCGACGATCCGACGGTTGCGATCGATCCAAGCCCTGATCCCGATCGGCCACGACCGATCCTGGACCGTTGCGATCGTCCAAGATCGCTGGCGATCCGACGGTTCCAATCGATCCAAGCCATGATCCCGATCGGCCACGACCGATCTCGGACCGTGGCGATCGGTCCGATCGGCGACGATCCGACGGTTGCGATCGATCCAAGCCCTCATCCCGATCGGCATGACCGATTCCAGACCGATGCGATCGGTCCGACATCGCTGGCGATCCGACGGTTGCGATCGATCCAAGCCATGATCCCGATCGGCCACGACCTATCTCGGACAGTTGCAATCCGTCCGAGATCGGCGACGATCCGACGGTTGCGATCGATCCAAGCCGTGATCCCGATCGGCCATGACCGATCTCGGACCATGGCGATCGGTCCGATCGGCGATGATCCGACGGTTGCGATGGATCCAAGCCCTGATCCCGATCGGCCACGACCGATCCCGGACCGTTGCGATCGGTCCAAGATCGCTGGCGATCCGACGGTTGCAATCGATCCAAGCCCTGATCCCGATCAGCCACGACCGATCTCGGACCGTGGCGATCGGTCCGATCGGCGACGATCCAACGGTTGCGATGGATCCAAGCCCTGATCCCGATCGGCCACGACCGATCCCGGACCGTTGCGATCGGTCCAAGATCGCTGGCGATCCGACGGTTGCAATCGATCCAAGCCCTGATCCCGATCAGCCACGACCGATCTCGACCGTGGCGATCGGTCCGATCGGCGACGATCCGACGGTTGCGATCGATCCAAGCCCTCATCCCGATCGGCCATGACCGATTCAGACCGATGCGATCGGTCCGAGATCGCTGACGATCCGACGGTTGCGATCGATCCAAGCCCTGATCCCGATCGGCCACGACCGATCTCGAACCGTGGCGATCGGTCCGATCGGCGACGATCCGAGGGTTGCGATCGATCCAAGCCCTTATTCCGATCGGTCACGATCGATTTTGGACCGATCGCTATTTAACATAATTAATTTTTTTAAATATTGCGATGCAAAGGGTTGCATCATAATTTTTTAATATGATAATTATATTATATAAAAAATTAATTTTAATTATAATAATTACGATGCAACAAGTGCGTCGCTATATTAAAACATAATTTCCCTAATTAATTTTTGGCTTATTACGTCGCTAATGCGTCGCTATTTAACATAATTAATTTTTTAAAAACATTGCAACGCACTGTGTTACGTCGCAATTATTTTTTCTCATATTTATACTTTATAAAATTTAATTTTATTTAAAATAATTGCGACGCATTTATTGCATCGCTAAATTAAAAAATAATTTTAATTTATTTTCTAGTTTATTGCGTCGCTAATGCGTCGCTATTTAAAATATTTAATTTTTTTCAAAACATTGCGACGCACTGAGTTGCGTCGCAATATTTTTTTAAATATTTATACTTTAAAAAATTTAATTTCATTTAAATTATTTGCGACGCAATTGGTGCGTCGCTAAATTAAAAATAATTTTTCTAATTTTCTGGTTTATTGCGTCGCTAATGCGTCGCTATTTAATATATTTAATTCTTTTAAAAACATTGCGACGCACTGTGTTGCGTCGCAATATTTTTTTTCGATATTTAAATTTTATAAAATTTAATTTCATTTAAATTATTTGCGACGCAATTGGTGCGTCGCTAAATTAAAAATAATTTTTCTAATTTTCTTTTATTGGTCGCTAATGTGTCGCTATTTAACATATTTAATTCTGTTAAAAAATTGCGACGCACTGTTGCGTCGCAATTTGCGTCGCGTCGCGTCGCTATTTAACATATTTAATTCTGTTAAAAACATTGCGACGCACTAAGTTGCGTCGCAATATTTTTTTTGATATTTATATTTAATAAAAAATTAATTTAAAAATATTGCGACGCATTATTTGCGTCGTAATATTAAAAATTTAATTTTTTTTAATTTTTGGTTAATTGAGTCGCTAATGCGTCGCTAATTGCGTCGCAATATTTTGTTGTCACAGAGGCGTCGCAAAGTGGTCGCAATTTAGCGACGCATATTTGCATCGCTAAATTTGCATCGCTATTTCAGTATTTTTTTGTAGTGATTGTCCCAGTCAACGTACATAGATAAAGTGCTAAAATGGTTTAGCTTGGAGGAATCCAAGTAGGGATTCCTACCGGTATCACATGGAATACATCTCTCTAAGGACATGAGTCCTAAGACTCAAATAGAGAGAGAGCACATGAATAGGATTCCATATGCCTCAGCAATCGATCCATCATGTATGCGATGCTATGTACGAGACCCAATGTTTCTTATGCATTGAGTATCACTAGTAGATACCAGGCAAACCCTAGAGAGAAACATTGGATGGTCGTCAAAAATATTCTTAAGTACTTACGAAGGACTAAGAATATGTTCTTGGTTTATGGAGGACCCAAACTCATAGTTCAGGGTTATACGGATTCTAGTTTTCAGTCTGATAAAGATGATTATAAATCTCAATCAGGCTATGTATTTACACTCAATGGCGGTGCAGTCAGCTGGAAAAATTCCAAGCAGGAGACGACTGCCGACTCTACGACCGAAGCTGAGTACATCGTAGCATCAGATGCAGCAAAAGAAGCGGTTTGGATCAAAAAGCTCATCACTGAACTTGGTGTGGTTCCAAGCATTGCTGATCCAATACACTTGTATTGTGACAACAATGGAGCTATTGCGTAAGCTAAGGAGCCAAGGTCTCATCAGAGGTCCAAACATGTTTTCAGGAGATACCATATAATTAGAGAGATTATTGGTAGAAATGATGTAAAAATAGAACGAGTCCCTACTGAGGATAATGTAGCTAATCCACTCACTAAAGCCCTGCCGCAGCAGAAGCATGATAATCATGTTAAGTCACTCGATATTAAATACATGGGTGAATGGCTCTAGTGCAAGTGGGAGATTGTTAGTGTATGCCCTATATCCAATTGGATTGAATGTTGTATACATTCTATGAATACAAATCAAATAAAATGGTTTCTTTATCTATCTAGATGTCTTTTATTTGATATATTTGTCTGTGAGATAAAGTCCAATAGAATGTGAACCGTGCATATGAAATTTGTAATAGAGATTACAAATTATGAGATTCAAATTGCACGTTATGGTTGATTCTTTAAACTTCCCTAGTCGATGTGTGGATGGGACTGGACACCATCGAACACTGTGAGACTAGCACACATTGCATATCCTCACTCTTGGGGTGAGCAGCTAATTTCACAAGCTGAAGTATGAAGATACTTGGATAGGTGTGTGGATGCTCGTTATTGTAACGATGCATTAGATGACCCGAACAGAGACCCCATATGGATACTCTATATAGTGTCAATGGTTGATCTCTAATGACGGTGGTGTGAGTGATCCTTTGACTTGAGATCTTCATTGCATCTCATGTGTGGAATGTCATGCTTTGACGGCATCCAAACGTCGCTCTAGCCATGGGTGGCAAATATGGTGTCGGTTGGGTATGACATGAAGCACATGAAGATGGTGTTTGATCAAGACAGATTCGTCTTCCTTGATAGAAAGGGTTATATCCACGGCCACTTGATGGATTAAATTGATTGATAAATCCTTGCAAGGTTGAGTTGGAATTTGAAATGGTTTCAAAGTTCTAATTCATATAGTCAATTTTTCCTGAGATCAAGTAAACAAAGATCAATTACAGGGTTGATGCATTCCATACCATTGATTGATATGGGATATGTGACGAAAGGATTTGATCATACGGTAACCGTTCATGGACAGGTGTTGATGGTCACGTCAACAAAACCTTTAGCAGTTGGGTGGTCATGATGCTTTGCTAAAGGCCTCTCATGATCTATAATCATGTTGTTGAATTAGACAAAAAGTTGTCCAATCATTCCTAGGGTCTATGATTAGGACATGATTATTGCCAACATGTTAAAGGGCCTAATGGATCATACGCATTATGGAGAATATTAGATGAATTAAAATGAGAATTAAATTAGATTTAATTTAGATAAGATGATCAATTAAATAATTGGGTGTGACCCAATTTAAAGAAGATATAATTATAATGGATATGATTCATTATAATAGAAGGAATGTTAAGGAGAAATTATTTGTACATATGATGAACAAATAATTGGATACCGATATGTGACTTAATTCATGTGATGGATGGCTCTGATTATTCAGGTATGGATGTCCAATCTTAGCCATGTGAAGATGGAATCATGCCCATGGGATGAGGCATAGATTCTTTACGGTTCGATGATGAACATATAAATTAGGGCATGTAGTTATGGGATAACCAACTCCTAATTTCAAAGGCTGAGATTGTGACACTTGGATTAATCTTACCATGAAGATGGAAGTTTCTTATCATAAAGATGGGAGGAGTTTCTTACCATGAAGATGGGAGTTTCTTACTATAATGATGGAAGTTTCTTACCATGAAGAAAGGTCTCTTCCTCTTTGGAACGTCTCATTTTCAACCTATAAATATAGTTCCTTCCTACCAAGAAAGTAGAGCATGAGAAGAAAAGATTAGACTTTTCTTCAAAGATATGGGATTCAAGAGGCGCTAGGACCCCTCTCTCTCTCTCCTATGGTGTCATCTTCATACCTTGGAGGTCTTCATCCTTTCTTCTCTGCGTGGATCACCGTTAGAGGCCGGACACGTGGACGGCTAGTGGCAGAGATTAACCGGCTTCATCCTCATCTACATCGATAAAGGACTCATGTATGAATAAAATTAGATTTTATTTGAGATATAATGAATTTGTTCCTAAGGATCCTGGGCATCTGGAATTTTATATTATATCTTCCGCAATTTATATGAATTTGATTCATATCTTGTATACATAATTTCCATCACTCATAGAATGCATGATTCCGATCAACAATGTACCCTTAATATATAAGAGGGATCACTTGTAGGTAATTTTGCATATAACCATAAAAATCAGAGGAAATTACTTGTAAGATGGATAGTTCAAAATGAATTACCTTTTAGTTTATCTGAATCTTATAATTTTGAACAATATGTTCAATTAGGCCTACAACCTGTTTATAGAAGAACTAGTAGTCATACCTTTAGAAGAATGGCTACAAGTATAACAAACTTTTTAGCAATGAAACAAAGTTTAACTGAAAGTCTCTCAAATTTAAATGTTAGAATTTCTTTAACTTCTTATATTTAATCAGCATCATTATATTGATAATGATTGGCAACTAAAAAATAAATTCTTGCTTTTCGTGCTTTTGATTTTCTGCATTCGGGACAATAAATTTCAAATGTTATTTATCAAACTGGATGCTCATATAATATTAATAATAAAATAATGTCAATTACTTTTGATAATGCATCTAATAATAATTCTACTGTTGCATTATTAAATGAATCTTTGCATCCCATTTTAGATGGATAATTATTTCATATTAGATGTGTATGTCATATATTAAATCTTTTTGTTCAATCTGGCATGAACATAATTCAAGAGGTTATTTCAAAAATTAGAAATGCAATTTCTTTTATTCATACTTCAAGGTCAAGACTTCAAGAATTTAAACAATTATGTGTAGATCATGGTAAACATTTTAAAAAATTTAAACTTGATGAAATTACTCGTTGGATTAGTACCATACATGATGCATATCCTTATAAGAACTTATTAAGTGCTTAAATTAATGATCGTGGATTAGTATTTACATTGACTGAACTTGATTGGCATCAAGGTAAAATTTTAGAAGATTTTTTTGTGACTTTTTATGATGCTACAAATGTTCTTTCAGGTATTTATTATCCAACTTCTTATTCATTTTTACAAAAAGCATATGTAATTAGTAAAAATTTAAAGAATATAGATACCATGAAGTTTTAATGCCTATTATATGTAATATATAAACTAAATGGAATGAATATTGGAATAGGATATGTCCATTGCATAACTTAGGTGTTGTTTTTTATCCTAAAATTAAATTAAATGGCATAAATTTTTTAATTGATCAATATTGTGAAAACATGAATCAAAATCTTGAACCTGCTAAAGATGAGGTAACATGACTTCTTAATGATATTTATGGTTTATATAATGACAAAATTTATGGATCTAGAATACATGCTCAAAGCTCTGTTTCTTCTTCTAGATCTCGTTTGTCATCTATTTTTTCATTCATTAGAAGATACACACATGCTTCGTCTTCTTATCTTTAAGTAATGAACTCGAATTTTATTTACAAAACGATCTTCGTTCTGCATATGGTGAAGATCAAATAGAAAGTCTAGATGTATTAACTTGGTGGAAGAGTGTTAGAAATCAATATCCTGTTATGTCCGCCATTGCACGAGATATTTTAGCTGTGTCGATGTCCACAGTAGCATCGGAATATGCTTTCAGTGCAGGTCGACGTATTCTGGACGAAAAGAGAAGTAGGATGACTGGCAAGATAGTTGGATGCTGAGGCGAGGCTTCAAGATAAAGGTGAACATAACTTAACTAGCGAATATGATGATGACACAAATACTACTTATATGAGTGAGTCATCTCTATTTGTATAATTATATATTTTTATTTTTTTAATTGTTAAAATGAGTCATCTTTATTTTTTTCTTCTTTCTTATTGTATTATGTTCTAGAGTCAGACCTAGCCCCTACCATTTTGATTTTTAATTAATAAATTGGTAAGGGTCCAAACCTCCCACCATTAAGGTAGCTTCATATTAATAAATTTCTTTATTCCTAATAATTTTTAATTTATAAAAAAAATATTTTTTTAAAATTTTTTTATCAAGCCCTTATGGGCTGATCATGTCGTGCCTTGCATGGCCCAGACCAACATGGTTAATCGGACCGTATCAGGCATGGCCCATTTCATGCCGTGCTCAATGCCTACCTCTAGTTATTGCATTAACATCAAATATAATAATTATTCATTTAATGAATATTTAATATTTTTAATATATATATATAAATTAAACCGTAACAATCTGAAATTATAGGTGGCGGACGATGCTGCTACTTGTGCTGTTTTATGCTCAGACGGCTGTGATGATGTTAAATTGGAGAAGCGCATTTTAAGCGGTCCTATGCGAGACATGGGACGGGATTCAGCGTTCCATGTACGAAACTTTCAGGGGGCGCTTGGCAGGTAATTTAAATGGGATTCGTTAACCATATTTGATATATATTTTAATAAATTAATAATAATTTAAATTACATATTACAAAAAATATAATAATTTGATAAATTATTTTTAAATAAAATTATTATTTTTTTGATCATTTTTTGCTTGCTATCATTTTTTATCGATCTGATTGAAATCTCAATATTGAAGGTCACATCCCCTTTCGCATAGGTGCATCCATTGTCTAACGATTTAAAAATTTTCTTTCCATGCATTTTTCACTTGTCACTTGAAATATTATTTATAAATATAAATTTTTAAATATTATTATATATAAATACAATTTTTTTAAATTAATATATAATAATATATAAATTTTTAATAAATTTAATTTAATAATATTTTAAAAGTTTAATTTTATATAACTGATAATTTATTTGTTTTAAATATATTAATTAATATTATTGTTACATTATTTATGTGCATACTAAATATAATAATTATTATTTATTTATAAATAATTATTTATATTATCATTCATTGTTGCTGACGTTGCATGAAACGTAAAGTCTTAGACATGATGCGAGGCAGCCTTCGCATCAAGAAAGCCGACGATGGGTTGTGTAAGAGCGCTGTCGATGGGATATGAGCAGGTTGACCACGTAACTTGCTGTCATCCACGCGATATAAGCGCGGATTTGGATGGTTCTCGTTCGCTCGCCGTCCCAACTTCCGCCCCGGCATGGCACACCTCACCACTCGCGTCGGACCTTTTCTCCTCTGCTCGCTGTAGACACGTGGATGTCAAGGAAAAACTGACAGCTCGTAAACAAAGGCGTCTCCCACCACTGGATCTCGACGCCGGCCCCTCCTGTGCACCGCACCGAACGGACGGCTCCAATCTTATCCGCCCGCTTTTAGCCCGTCGCGACGGGATCACAGGTCAGAAAGCCGTGGGGGTCCGCGGTCGAAATTGGCTCAGGTGCCGCCAATGGTACGGCAACTGAACGAGTAGCCGCGGATCGAAGGAGATTCCAAATCCCACCTCACCTCCTACGATCCCCGACGTTGGATCCGCTGCAGCCGTCCGATCCTCCACCGACTTAAATCCAATGGCAGACATCGCTCCCAGAGGCGAAAATTTCCAAACCCTAAATGGGTCCGCGTACTCGTGCGGAGAAGCCATGTGGCATCCAAAGCCACGCGTAAGGTCAAGCACGAACCGGTCTCGTCCTCGCGACTCGAGAACTTGCAAAGAATGAAGAGGGAAACAAAATATAAAATAGAATCCTACCGTCACCGGGTATACGCCGTTGTCGCTAGTTCCTCTCTTGTCCATCTCAATCCATCCATAAATACCTCACGGTCCTCACCTCACCTTTGCCCTCCAAGTTCGTCCCATCACAAGATCCCTTTCATATGTCTAAGAGAACCAGCGTCCCACACTCCTCTTCGATAGCCCTCGCCCTCCACTTCTCCAGAGAGATGAACACCAATTTCGATTGGGCAACTGTGATAACTCTTCTAATAGTATCATATTGAAAAATTAAAAATTAATTTAATAATTTATAATTGATTAAATAAAAAGGATGGTTATGATCAATTGATCATGACTAACTTAGTTAAGTGATTTATAACCGATTAAATAAGAAGGATAAGATATTAATTGAATTTTTTTTTAAACTATAACGACCTAAATTGGTGTGGACCGTCAAGAAACTAAACGGGGCTCGTGGGCCCGTCGTACTCGTTACAGCGGTAACCGAAATAGAAATAATTCTAACCAAAATCCCCCCGCTTTATTTCTCTCCTTTGTGCTCTCGTCCCCAGATCTAAAAAACAAAACCTCCCGTTACTTTTCTAATTTTCTAATCTGGAGATGGGTCTAAAAGGATTCGTGGAAGGCGGCATCGCCTCCATCGTGGCCGGCTGCTCGACGCACCCGCTCGACCTCATCAAGGTTCGCATGCAGCTCCAGGGGGAGACGCTGAGCCCGCCGGTCTCCACCCTCCGCTCCGCTCTCGCCTTCCACCCCACCGCCTCCGCCACTCTCCCGCCGCCTCCCCGCCCCGGTCCGCTCGCCGTCGGCGCCCAGATCCTCCGCTCCGAGGGCCCCACGGCCCTCTTCTCCGGCGTCTCGGCCACCGTCCTCCGCCAGGGCCTCTACTCCACCACCCGCATGGGCCTCTACGACATCCTCAAGGAGAAGTGGTCCCCCGCCGGCGACGGCGGCGCCCTCCCGCTCCACCGCAAGATCGCCGCTGGCCTCATCGCCGGCGGGATCGGCGCCGCGGTCGGGAACCCCGCCGACGTTGCCATGGTGCGGATGCAGGCCGATGGCCGGCTCCCGGCGGCGGAGCGGCGGAACTACAAGAGCGTGGTGGACGCAATCTGGCGGATGGTGAGGAGCGAGGGGGTGGGGAGCCTGTGGCGCGGGTCGGCGCTGACTGTGAACCGAGCGATGATCGTGACGGCGTCGCAGCTGGCGACGTACGACCAGGCGAAGGAGGCGATCCTGGCGCGGGGCCTGATGGGGGACGGGCTGGGGACGCACGTGACGGCGAGCTTCGCCGCCGGGATGGTGGCGGCGATGGCGTCGAACCCGGTGGACGTGGTGAAGACAAGGGTGATGAACATGAAGGTGGAGAAGGGGCGGCACCACCGTACGCCGGAGCGCTCGACTGCGCGCTGAAGACGGTGAGGGCGGAGGGGCCGATGGCGCTGTATAAGGGCTTCATCCCCACTGTCTCTCGCCAGGGCCCTTACACGGTTGTGCTCTTCGTCACGCTCGAGCAGGTCCGGAAGTTCGAAATATATAGATTGTAATCTTCACTCCATATCAGTGAACAATAGCTACGTACCGATATAGAAAAATCAAGAATAGCTGCAATAAAAAAACAATTGCCCAAAATGATCCTGAATAGCCATATTTGCATTAGCTTCTTTTGGAGTAATCAACCTTGATGGGGCCAATAAACCCTATGGGCAACCATGATTCCACTCGGATCGGCCTTAGATTGTGGTTTTGGCCTTTGCATTCATCAACTCCAGCATTAATCTCGATATCAGCATCAATTCTATAGTTTGTCTCTTCACTGACATCAAAGTCGATCTCTTCACCGATGCCAAAGTTGGTCATGACCTTCGGTCTCAATAAGCACAACCCCACCAACTGACTGTGACCATCACGCTAATTTGGCCACCCAGACTACAACCCTAGTTGGCCACCCAGACTACAACCCTAGTTGTCCTCTACGACTCCAAATCGGCCTCAGCAACCACTAGCGAATGTTTGACTCCATCGTTGTCCATACATCTTTCCCTCCATCGTTGTCCATACATCTTTCCATTATCTGCATACGACAATAGACGTACGATATGAGAAACATGAACATGAAAGGATAGGTCATACCTGTGTTCTTTATTGGGGAATAAGCAACAAGAAATAACACATGATTTAATAATAGGTCATACATGTATTCTTTATTGAGGATGAAACCCGATAAAGTCGGTAAACGATTTACCATTAGCCGGACGTGTGGCCTCTAATGGTAATCCACTCGAAGATCTTTGGATAATGTTCTCTCAGGATTGGATGATAACCTTCTTGCGAGGGGTGCTAGCGCCTCTTTTCTTTTCAATTGATTTCCCAAATCAAGAGAGAGAATAATTTCTTGATCAAGATCAAATCTTGATCAATCAAGAGAGAAAATATTTCTTGATCAAGATCAAATCTTGATTTATCAAAGAAAATAGTTTCTTGATCAAGATCAAATCTTGATCAATCAAGAAAGAAAAGATTTCTTGATCAAAATCAAATCTTGATCAACCAAGGAGAGAAAGCCTTCCTTCAACAACCCAGGAAGAGGAACGTGAGAGAGAGAGGAGCTTTCAACCCTTTAAGAGAGAGAGGAACATCCTAGAGAGAGAAAACGAATGTTTTACAAAGAGAAAGTGGATGTTAGGCATCCAAAAGAGAGTAAAAAGAGAAGTGGGTATCTCTTCCCTTTTTATACATGAAAAGGAGGTTGTATGGTTCCATAAAAAGAGGTATTTTATTTCAACTACCTAACCATTCAACCATATCAAGTTGATAACAAATTATCCTAACAAATTTAGGATATTTGCTATCATGATAATGTTAGGATTACAACCACCAAACCATATCCCTAAAAATTAAAAAATTGGTTATTCCATGCAACCAACGTCGCAACCTTGAATTCGGCTTCATAAGGGGGTTCCCCCTTCATGACGTGGAGATGGGTCATGTCCATCACATGGGCATGGATCCATCCTTCATGTGTCATGATCTCAGCCCTCGGTTTAATTGAATTTCCATGAATTAAATCATGCCATCATATGGACCCAATTAAATACCATATTATTAATCTAAATTAAACTAAGCCATCCATCACATGGATCAAGCCTAATTAATGGATTTCATATGTACATCTCATGTATAAAAAGTCTCTCTCTTGAACACAAAATTCTTTTCTTTATGATGAATCATATTCATCGATTTTATGTTCTCTCATTAAGATTGAGTCAAACCCAATCCTAATTAATTGGTTATCTAATTTGAATTAAGTCCAACTTAATTTCCATTTTAACTTCATCCAAAATCTTCTTAATGCATGTGACCCATTAGGTCTCTTGACATGTTGGTAATAATCATGTCCCTAATATTAACCCTAAGGATGACTTGATCAACACCTTGTCCAAGTCAATTCTTTAACAAAATCAACTTTTTGATTAAGTCAAAGAATCCATGATTATAGATCATGAGCAGCCTCTAGCAAAGCATCATGACCACCCAAGTGTTAAGGGTTTGTTGACGTGGTCATCAACACCTATCCATGAACGGTTACCGTACGATTCAATCCCTTCGTCACATATCCCAAATCAATCAGTGGTATGGAATGTGTCAACCATGTAATTGATCTTTGTTTACTTGATCTCAAAAAAATTGACTCATATGAATTAGAACTTCGAAACCATTTCGAATTCCAACTCAACCTTGCAAGGATTTTCAATCAATTTAATCCATCAAGTGGCCGTGAGATATAACCCTTTCTATCAAGGGAGACGAATCATGTCTTGATCAAACACCACCTTCATGTGCTTCATGTCATACCCAATCGATACCATATTTGCCACCCGTGGTTAGAGCAACGTTTGCATATCGTCAAAGCATGATATTCCACACATGAGGTGCAATGAAGATCTCAAGTCAAAGGATCACTCATACCACCATCATCAGATATCAACCATGACACTATATAGAATATCCATATAAGATCTCTGTGCGCATCATCCAATGCATCGTTACAATAACGAACATCCACACACCTTATCCAAGTATATCAATACTTTAGCTTGCAAAATCAGCTGCTCACCACAAGGGTGAAGATATGCAATGTGTGCTAGTCTCATTGGCGTTTGATAGTGTCCAATCCTGTCTACGCATCGACTAGGAAAGTTTAAAGAATCGAACCATAATGTGCAATTTTGGATCTTACAATTTATAATCTATATTACAAATTCCATATGCACAGTTCGCATTCTTTTGGACTTTATCTCATAGGTTAAATATATCATATATATATATATATATATATATATATAAATTACATCCGGATAGATAAAAAAACTAATAAATTTGATTTGCATTCATAAAGAAATGTGTACAAACTAGCATCTTATCCGATTGGATTTAGGGCACACACTAACAGAACATATTTGACAAATGCCATAATGGCCGTCCATGTCTTGTAAGCCTGCAGCAATCGTCCAAATCAAGTGGCATCCACCATCTCTGCTATGGCATCCCACTCGAGACCTGATCCACCAATCATGCATCCATCCACTCTGATGGAACATAGCCTGCAACTCTAGCATACCACCAGGAAGCAAGCCCCACTATTGCTGCCCCTATCATAAATGCTCTGACATATGGTTATATCTCAAGTCTCGTAGACATCAATAAAATGGGTAAACCCTCGATAAGGTAGGCTAAGCTAAGCCCAAGTAAGGCACTCAAGCCCTTATACGCTCACACAAAGAGCACTTCTCTAAGCCTCTCTCTCTCTTTCATTGTCCAGAGTACTAATTTGAGCGTCGAAGGATTCCCATCAGAATCTTCGGTCCCCAGGACTTTTGTAGGCTCTCGATCGTGTGAAGCCAGCCAGAAGATCCTCGGCATGTCGAAGAAGGCGATCAGATGCTCGCGGATATTCGAGGAGAGTGATTTGACGTCAACAAATCTATCAAAGTTAATTTTTAAAAAATCTAGCTAAGAGAGTACCCAAGAGATATATTCTCATAAAACATCTTATATTATTTTTTAGATTCAAAGAACTAAGAGGGATTATGGGTAGATGCAATACCTAATGATCAGTTAATTAGTTTCTTTTGCTAGTTTTTAATTCTTCAATTTTGCTAGTCCTTTATCTGTGATAAACTTTATTTGATCAAAGTCTTGAACTTAAGGTTTCTTTTATTTAATTGTTTAAACATATTATATATATATATACTTAAATCAAATTCATGTTTTAAGGGTTCTGACGAAGTTTTATGCTGGCTGTCAGCAACCTAACGCAACCCTCCTTCTTTACCCGGGCTTGGGATCGGCCTTGACGGAGTAGTTATGGGTTTGCATCAAGAATCTACCTTAAGTCTATATCTTTTTGTATTAGTTATGGATGAATTAACCAAATATATTCAAAATGATATCCCATGGTGTATGTTATTTGCAGATGATATAGTATTGATTGATGAAACTAAATTTGGAGTAAATGCTAAGCTAGAGATTTGAAGAGAGACTTTAGAATATAAAGGTTTTAAGATTAGTAGAACTAAAACTGAATACATAAAATATAATTTTAGTGAGAGTGGAAATACAAATGAAGAAATAGTGAAGATTGCAAGCCAAGAGATAGCAAAGAATGAAAAAATTATGTATTTGAGATCCATTATTCAGCAAGAAGGTGAAATAGGTGAAGATTGAATCATAGAGTTAAAGCATGATGAATTAAGTAGAGAAATGCTTCAGAAATATTGTATAATCGGCACATCATATTAAATTGAAAGAAAAATTCTATAAAACTATTATTAGGCCAGCTATGCTATATAGAACAGAGTGTTGGGCAATATTGAAACAATATGTGAATAAATTAAGTGTAACAGAAATGCATATGTTAAGATGGATATGTGATAAAACTTTAAAAGATATAATTAGAAATAAACATATAAGAGAAATGATAGGAGTAGCCCCAATTGAATATAAAATGAAAGAAAATCGATTACGGTGGTTTGAACATATACAACATAAACCTTTAAATGCTCTAGTTAGAAAGAGTAATCTTTAACAATTCATGGTAAGGATAGAGGTAGAGGTAGACTTAAACTAATATGAGTAGAAATAATTAAAAAAGATATAACTATTTATAATTTAAATATCAACTTGATCCTGAATAAAGCAGGATGGAGGAAGCATATTCATGTAGCTGACCCCATGTAGTTGGAAAAAGGCTTAGATGAGTTGAGTTGAGTATATTTGTACTTGAACCATTGGTTAGTTAAATTATATGTTTTAAAATAGCTTGCATACCTTTATAGGGCTGATTGTCATGATCCAGACTGATGCTAAGGTCTGGGGCGTAACAATTATAATGGTAGGGATTGTTTGAATTGGAGAGAATGGAGGAAAGGAAAAGAAAATGAAGGAGAAAGGCCATAAATTATTTTGTTTGGGAGGGAAATAAAAGAAAAAGAGAAAACGAATGAAAGCAATGTTTCCCTTGTTTCTCTCTCAATGAGAATAAATTTATTAATTCCCAAATCGAGGGGTTACATTGGAAGAAAAAAACGTTTAAGTTTTTTTTTCTAAAAGACCAAAATATCCCTTGATTCCCTACTCTTCATTCTTTCATTCCTTTATTTCCTACTCTTCGTTCTTCCATTCCCACGAGCACTAGGGTTCTCAAAACTCATTTCTTGCAATGAATTTCTACCTCCTATTCTTTTTTCCATTTAAATTCATTGAATGCTTATATATCATATGAAGTGTGAAGGAGTATAATTATCACATAACTCTTCCTCTTCTTTTTTCTTTCCTTCTATCTAAATAAGATAATTGATATCATATTTCTTTCACTTTTCATCTTTTCCAAACAAATGAAGGGAACAACCCTTCCTTCCCCTTTCTTGCCCTTTTATTTATTTTCTTCTTTTTACTTTCCCCTTCCTTCCCCCTAAAGATCCAAAGAAAGCCTTAAGTGATAAACATCCGTTTGTAGAATGGTGCCTCAAGGACTAGGCACACAATTTTGACCAATGTTCTTTGAATGAAATAATTCAATAGCATTTCCCATAGCCTGTTACACTATTTCCCTTGAAAGTAAACTCACTTTGAGCTTTCCAAATCTATTATAAACGATAGCAAGTAGAAGTTTGCAATTCCTGCATCTCAAGGTGCCAAGGATTTAGAAAAAGGAAACCCATATTTGATGAAGAGCAGAAATTAAGAACCTTAAATTGTTGCATGCAAAGCCAAACCTAAACGGACCCTCCATGTTTGAAAAATAGGCGGTCAAGAAATTCTACCTCTCTCTCATAATGTTGGCAAATATGAGGCACAAATGACAATCAACTATTGCATAACATCCAACTAAAGAGAACCTTTTGTTAACATTTCAACTTCTAGGTTTTCATCGCTTCAGGTTTTTGTTGTCTATTGCGGCCTCCCTGTAGAAGAACAATGATCTCTCCCAATGGTATGGTGGTCTTATATCCATTGGTCCAATAAAATATCTCTTTAGTCTGTTCTATATATAAGAGTGCTGATGATTTTCTTCACTAAACCCGCAGAAAAGATATCTTCCAACAAACTCTGATTCCTCGGATAGAGATTAGATTGTGTAGAAATAGAGTCTAGAGCAATAATATTATAAGGCATCGATCTTCTGTTAATAGGGATAGTTGAGAACCATGGTGGGGAAACATCATTTATAGCTTCTTTCATTCTAATGGACAATAAAAGATTCCAACATAGTAGAGGTACGACTTTACAAATGGCTTTCCATGATGAAGAAGCATTTTGAGGAGGAAAGTAGGAGGTTCAATCATCAAAAAATTTATATTTAGCAAAAAAGACTTTTGGACATGAACAAGATGGGTGGAGCAATAACATCTCAGCTGATCGTCTAAAAGAGCATTCCCCCAAATAAAAATGTTTAGAATTCCTAAATCATCCTCTACCTTTTAGTTACGGGTAACCTCCTATTCTATCATATGAGTAGAACATTTATTGCTTTTGTGTCCTCATAAAAAATACTAAATAGTATAATCAAATCAAACTAAAAAAACTTTTGGGCACCACAGCATTTGAAATAGTATAAATAGGAATAAAAGGCAAAACTGACTTAATGAGTGTCACTTTCTGTAACCCCCA
This sequence comes from Calamus simplicifolius, assembly GCA_900491605.1. Lineage (NCBI taxonomy): Eukaryota > Viridiplantae > Streptophyta > Magnoliopsida > Arecales > Arecaceae > Calamus > Calamus simplicifolius. The sequence continues at coordinate 207,129 of UESW01001569.1, read as the reverse complement.
GTTTTAATTATGGACACCTGGCATCTCCTATTGTCGCTTATGCTACTGGCAAGACTCCCGATTTTTACTTGACCCAAAGGGTCACATGGGAGTTTAAAAGGTGATGGAGGGTGACTCTTTTCTTCATCCCTGCGTGCGTCTTCGTAAACCTCCTGGCCATGCCAGATCGGGAGAGAGAAAGGATGAGAGAGAGAGAGGGGAGTTTAAGGGAGAAATTAGAGGATGAGAGGGAGAGAGAAGGGCTGACCGCGACGGCAGCCGACTCCGGTCCGGCCAACGGTGGCCGGGCCGCCTCCAATTAGCCGGCCGTGCTGCCGGCACGGTAAAATCCACCCGGAAAGACGAAAGAGAAAGAGAGAGGGAGAGAAATTGAAGAGAGGGGGAAGGAAGGGGTGGCCGGCCGCGGCGGCAGCCGGCTCTGGTCCGGCCAACGGCGGCCGGACCGACTCCAATTCGGCCGGAGTCGATGCCGGCGCAAACTGCGTTGCGCGGGAAACGAAAGAGAAAAAGAGAGAGAGGGAGAGAAATTAAGAGAGAGAAGGGGGGTGGCCGGCCGCGGCGGCGGCCGGCTTCGGTCCGACCGACGACAGCCAGGTCGCCTTCGATTTGGCCGGCGGCGGCCCTAGCCGCCAGATCATCTCATCCCCTGTTTCGATTGAAACAGGGGATCTGGGAGGAAGACAACGAATCGGGCCAGCTGGGCTGAAATTCCATGGGCCTGTTGGGCCATTCCAAGAGCCCTTTTTGGCCAGGGTTTTGGACCCTATAATGGGCTGAAATAAAAATAAAATTATGGCCAGATTCAGGATGAATTTTAGTTTCTTGGGGTAATTTTATTTCCCCATTTGGACGCTTTTATTGGGAGATATTCAAGCCCAAAGTCGGGCCCGTGGATTAGTTTGGGTAGAGTTGTAGGAGTCTTTTATTATTCAGATTTTAGAGATCTAATTATGAAAAATAATTCTGTAGGTGCCCAGTTGTCCAAGTAGCTGATTTATCATTTTGGAGTTGCGTATTGAGGTAAGTAAGCCAAATAGAATAATTTTATAAATTATAAATTGTGGTATTTATAGTTTTATGCATACGTATGAAATTGAGTTTTATTGATTATTTTGGAAATTGGTAAACTGTATCATGAGTATTTAATTGAATATTTGCTATAATAGTTGGTATTAATTTGCAAAGTAATGGTTTATTGTGTTTATGCCAAATGTGATGTATATGTTTATTTTTAACTTTGCAAAGTTAATTGGTTACATGCAATGATTAAGAACGTACAAACCACTGTTTATGTGATATGAAAAGATTATGCTTATGATGATGCATGATGTGTGATATGCATATATAATGATGACCCTAAATTATATTTATATGTGTCGCCGCGGTTCTCCTATGATGTGGCATGTAGAGGCCAAACACATCTAGAGGATGTGCTCTTTGATGATGATATGGCATGTGGAGGCCACACATCTGGGGGATGTGCTTGATTGGCGATGATATGGCATGTGGAGGCCACACACATCTAGAGGATGTGTGCTGATTGATTATGAGGTGGCATGTGGAGGTCATACGCATCTGGAGGATGCGCTATGACTGATGATGATATGGCATGTGGAGGCCACGCATCTAGAGGATGTGCTCTGACTGATGATGATATGGCATGTGGAGGCCATATATCTAGAGGATGTGCTATGATTGACGATGAGGTGGCATGTGGAGGCCACACATCTAGAGGATGTGCGCTGATTGAGGTGTAGCAGGGCCGTGGGACATATAAAATATAATATAAAAATGATCATATAAACAGTGGGTTGTTTACGATGCATTTTCTGGTATTTATTGTATAAGCTTTCAAATTAATTGAGTAGTGATATGCCTGTTATAATAGCATGATAAATGCATTTGAATTGGAAGTTTATGAAATTATGACTTGATAATATCTTGATAAGATATGATGATATATGGATATTTTATATTATTAGTATAGGCTTACTTATTGAGTGTGAGCTCATGTAAATCTCACAATATTTTTCAGAGCCTCAGGATTGAAATGGATTTATGGGGTAGATGAAGCTTCTATATAAATCAGTTCTTTTTATATCATTGTAACCCCAGTATTGATTGTGTGTAGGGCTTGTAGCCCAAACTTATATTTATGGTTTGTGTTAAGTTATGGATTTGAATGGCCTAATTATAATTATTGCCTTATGTTGATCAATGTAAATTTCGGGATGCCTTGCATGCCCGGCATGCGGCGGGTTGTCACCCTAGCTCAAAATTTTGGGTCTAGGGCGTGACAGCTTTTGTGGTATAGAGCCTAGGTTTTGATCTTAGGGACACATACATGATGACACTTTAGGCAAATTAATAGGATGACATTGAGACAATTATCACGTTATATGAACTTTCAGACCTTATGTTTTGAAAGCCTGACATGAAAAAGTTTACCATAATTTATCAGGAGATAGGAATGACTCGTCACACTGAAGCCAACAAAATGATGAAGGTTCCCAGGTTGGAAATGTCGGTCAACCAGGAGGTCAGGAAGCTACTGGAGGTGCTGCCCCTGTCAATCCAGTGGGGCTGATCATCAGCGACTCCAGACCGAGATGCTTCAGGTTCTTTCGGGCATGGCTCAGTCGATGCGAGACATGCAGCATCAGATCCTGCAAGCTTTATCCACTCAGTCTACCACTTCTGCCCCACAGACTCAGCTGCTCCCACTGTTCCGCAGACTCAGCATGCCCTTATTATTCGCAGACACAACCTGCCCCTACTGTTCCACAGACTCAGCTTGTCCCTCCTGCTCCATAAATTCAGTCATCCGTACCTACTCTATCCATACCATTGACCCAGCCTACTCCACCTCAACCCTGGGTAGGGATTGGCCGCAGCTTTGCAGATTTTAAAAAGTTTGCCCCTACCCCTTTTCTGGATCCACCAACCCTGTTGACGCTGAGCGGTGGGTGCGAGACATGGAGAAGGCTTTTACGGCCCATGGTAGTCAGGAGATGGAGCGGATCAGATTTGCCACCTATCTTCTTCAGGGAGAAGCTTATGATTGGTGGTTAGTGGAGGAGCAGCGTCGGGGTGGTCGGTTATTTCTTGGGGAGAGTTTAAGGAGGTATTTTTTGACAAATACTTTCCCAGGAGTGTGCAGCGGCGGATGGAAACAGAATTTCTTAAATTGGAGCAAAGGAATCTGTCTGTGGCCCAGTATGAAGCTGAATTCACCAGGTTGGCCCGTTTTGCTCCAAGTATTGTGACAAATGAAATGGCCAAGATCACCAGATTCACTGAGGGACTGCGACCCAAACTGATGCAGGCAGTCAATGCATTCGAGCTACATTCTTATAGTGCTGTGGTGAATAAGGCCTTAGTGATTGAGAGGGATATGAATACAGTTCAGAGGGATTGGGAGCAGCAGGAAGAGGAAAGGGTCTACTTCTGGTCTACCCCATGCTCAAGCCAAGAAGAAAGGTGCACATCAGGCCCAGCAGGACAAAGGAATAGGGAGACCCGCTACCACCACTGTGGGTATTTCCACTCAGGAAGACCTTGCCGCGGTGGGTCGGGTGCCTGCTTCCTTTGTGGAAAGACTGACCATAAGATTGCCACCTGTCCTCTTCGAAGAAATCAGCAGCCCTCTTCCAGTCAAGGGATGAGTCAGCAGCATCAGCAACAGCCACCGAGGACCCAGGGAAGGGTCTTCACTCTCACTCAGCAGGATGCTGCCGCCTCTAATTCTGTGGTGACAGGTAAACCATTTAATTTGACATCTAGTATTACATTCTTATCTAGTGCAATGCATTGATAGTTAATTATAATATTAGGTTAAATATTTAATGTTAAAACAAATTTTACTTATGTTCAGGAATGATTAAAGTAGGCACTACTTATGCTCAAACTTTAATTGACCCGGGTGCCACACATTCTTTCATATCTGACACATATCTTGACAAGAATGCATCATTGACGCCCGTTCCTCTAGAGCAAGAGTTGCATATTGCTTTTCCAAATGGAGACATTATGAGGGTTGACACAGTTTGCAAATCCTGTTCGATTGTTATGGAGGATAGGAGGTTGAATGCTGACCTAATTGTTCTTCCACTGAAATTCTTTGATGTTATTCTTGGAATGGATTGGTTGGCCTCTTACCTGCTTTAGTAGACTGCTTCGGGAAGACTGTCAACTTCAAAATTCAAGTCAGCCTGAGTTTAGTTTTACTGGTGGTCAGAAACAACTAGCCTCAGTATTCATATCAGCGCTGCAGGCTGGAAAGTATCTGATGAATGGTGGTCAAGGATTTCTTGCTGAAGTCAAGATCTTCAGAAGGAGGAGATCAAGTTGGAAAATATTCATGTTGCCCAAGAATTCCTTGATGTTTTCCCTAAAGAATTGATGATTTGCCCCCAGATCGGGAGGTTGAATTCTCCATTGATTTAGTTCCTGGAACTGGACCTATATCTAAGGCCCCTTACCGCATGGCCCCGGCAGAGTTAAAGGAATTGAAGGATCAATTGCAGGAGCTTCTTGATCGAGGATTTATCAGACCCAGTGTTTCTCCTTGGGGTGCTCCAGTTCTATTTGTTAAGAGAAGGATGGAAGTCTTCGGCTCTGCATTGATTACCGAGAAATCAATAAGGTAATAGCGGAATAAGTACCCTCTGCCGAGGATTGATGACTTGTTTGATCAACTCCAAGGAGCCCGGATATTCTCAAGGATTGATCTTAGGTCAGGTTACCATCAACTCAAAGTCAAAGAGGGGGATGTGCCTAAGACCACATTCAGAACCAGATATGGCCACTATGAGTTCTTGGTAATGCCGTTTGGTTTGACTAATGCCCCAGCAGCATTCATGGACTTGATGAATAAATTTTTAAGCCATTCTTGGATCAGTTTGTGTGGTTTTCATTGATGATATTTTGATCTACTCCAAGAGCCATAAGGAGCATGAAGATCACTTAGGATTGTGCTACAGATTCTTCGGGAGAAGAAGCTTTATGCCAAGCTGCAGAAGTGTGAGTTTTGGTTGGATCAAGTCTCTTTCTTGGGTCATATAATCTCTAAAGATGGCATATCTGTGGACCCAAAAAAGATTGAAGCTATCATTAGCTGGAGCCGACCTTCCAATGTGGCAGAAGTCAGAAGTTTCTTGGGGCTAGCTGGTTATTATCATAAATTTGTGGAGGACTTCTCTCGCATTGCTCTACCCCTAACTCGCTTAATCCAAAAGCGAGTGAAGTTTGACTGGACAGAGGAGTGTGAGAAAAGTTTCCAGAGTTAAAGCAATGCCTGGTGTCAGCTCCCATCCTTGTTCTTCCGACAGATTGAGGGATTTACTCTATATACGGATGCTTCTCGGAATGATTGGGATGTGTCCTGATGCAGAACGGAAAGGTATAGCCTATGCCTCCCGACAGCTGAAGCCTTATGAGCAGAATTACCCTACTCATGATCTGGAGTTAGCTGCTATGGTTTTTGCTTTGAAGATTTGACGTCATTATCTTTATGGAGTGTCATGTGATGTGTATACATACCACAAAAGTCTAAAATACATCTTCACACAGAAGGAATTGAATTTGAGGCAGAGAAGGTGGTTGGAACTATTAAAGGATTATGATCTGAATCTGCATTATCATCCTGGGAAGGCCAATGTTGTGGCTGATGCCTTGAGCAGAAAGTCCTCTTCAGAGTTAGCTGCTATGATTACGTCCCAGCCTCACATTTTGAGAGACCTTGAGAGGTGGGAGGTTGGATTGAGAGTTCAGCAGTCTGATGGGATTTTTGCAGCACTTGTACTTCAGCCGACTTTAGTTGACAGAATCAAGTCCTCCCAGATTGAAGATCCAGATCTAAAGAATTAGGGAAGCTGTGCAGTCAGGAGTTCAGAAGGAATTTTATATCAAGGATGATGGATCTCTGAGATTTGAAGGTAGACTTTGTGTGCCAAACATTGGGGAGCTAAAGGCCGAAATCTTGAAAGAGGCTCACTACTCTCCATAAACTGTGCATCCAGGTGGCACTAAGATGTACAGAGATTTAAAGAAAAATTTTTGGTGGAAGGGCATGAAGAGGGAGATTGCTCAATATGTAGCCAAGTGCTTGGTGTGTCAGCGAGTGAAGGCCGAGCATCAAAGGCCTGTGGGACCTCTTCAATCTTTGATGATTCCTCAATGGAAATGGGAAAAGATTACTATGGATTTTGTGACTGGTTTGCCTAAAACTCTCAGGAATAATGATGCAGTATGGGTTATTGTGGACAGACTAACAAAGTCAGCTCATTTCCTACCTTTCAGAGTTGGGGTCTCTAGTGAAAGATTGGCTAATTTATATATTGAGCAGATCGTGAGACTCCATGGTGTTCCTGTATCTATTGTATCGGATCGGGATACCAGGTTTGTGTCTCAATTCTGGAAGAGTCTTCATAAGGCCTTGGGAACCAAATTAAACTTCAGTACTACTTATCATCCCCAGTCAGATGGACAATCAGAAAGAACCATACAGATTCTAGAGGACATGTTGCGAGCCTGTGTGATGGACTTGGGTGGTGCTTGGGATAATCATTTACCTTTGGTGGAATTTGCATATAATAATAGTTACCAAGCCAGTATCCAGATGGCTCCATTTGAGGCTTTGTATGGTAGGAGGTGCAGATCTCCTTTATGTTGGGAGGATGTGGGAGAAAGGAAATTGTTAGGCCCTGAGGTGATTCAACAGACAGTGGATAAGGTGCATTTGATCAGGGAGCATCTTCGTACAGCTCAGAGCAGACAGAAGAGCTATGCTGATGTTAGAAGAAGGGAATTGGAATTCAGGTTGGGGACCATGTATTCTTAAGAGTATCACCAACCAAGGATGTGATGAGATTTGGGATTAGAGGAAAGCTGAGTCCACGGTATATTGGACCTTTTGAGATCTTGAGCAGAGTTGGAGAGGTGGCTTACAGCTTAGCATTGCCTCCGATTCTATCCGGTGTACATAATGTGTTTCATGTTTCTATGTTGAGGAAGTATGTTTTCGATCCAAGCCATGTAATAGAATATGAGCCTATACATTTGAGGAAAGATTTATCTTATGAGGAGCATCCTGTGCATGTCATGGATCGCAAGGATCAGGTCCTGAGGCGCCGCACCATTCCCTATGTCAAGGTTCAGTGGAGTAATCATTCTGAGAGGGAGGCTACTTGGAACTTGAGGAAGAAATGAAAAAGAAGTATCCATAATTATTTGCAGGTAAATTCTCTATTCAAGATTGTTGATAGATCATATTTGAATTCTATAGTATATTTGAAAGTATGTCAATTTCGAGGACGAAATTTTTATAAGGGGGGAGAATGTAACCCCCAGCTTTAATTATGGACACCTGGCATCTAGAGAGTCCTGTTGTCTCTTACGCTACTGGCAAGACGTCTGGGTTCCCGATTTTTACCTGACCCGAAGCGTCACGTGGGAGTTTAAAAGGTGATGGAGGGTGACTCTTTCCTCCATCCCTACGTGCGTCTTCTCCAGGTAAACCTCCTGGCCATGCCAGATCGGGAGAGAGAAAGATGAGAGAGAGAAGGGGAGTTTAAGGGAGAAATTAGAGGATGAGAGGGAGAGAGAAGGGCTGGCCGCGACGGCAGCCGACTCCGGTCCGGCCAACGGTGGCTGGGCCGCCTCCAATTGGCCGGTCGTGCTGCCGGATGGTAAAATCCACCCAGGAAGACGAAAGAGAGAAAGAGAGAGAGGAGAGAAATTGGAGAGAGGGGGAAGGAAGGGGTGGCCGGCCGCGGTGGCGATCGGCTCTGGTCCGGCCACAGCGGCTGGACCGACTCCAATTCGGCCGAAGTCGATGCCGGCACAAACTGCATCGCGCGGGAGACGAAAGAGAAAAGAGAGAGGGAGAGAAATTGAGAGAGAGAGGGGGGTGGCCGACCGTGGCGGCGGCCGGCTTCGGTCCGACCGACGATGGCCAGGCCACCTCCGATTTGGCCGGCAGCGGCCCTGGCCGCCAGATCATCTCATCCCCTGTTTCGGTTGAAACAGGGGATCTGGGAGGAAGACAACGAATCGGGCCGGCTGGGCTGAAATTCCATGGGCATGTTGGGCCGTTCCAGGAGCCCTTTTTGGGCAGGGTTTTGGACCCTATAATGGCCAGAAAAGAAAATAAAATTATGGCCAGATTCAGGATGAATTCTAGTTTCTTGGGGTAATTTTATTTCCCCATTTGGACGCTTTTATTGGGAGATATTCAAGCCCAAAGTCGGGCCCGTGGATTAGTTTGGGTAGAGTTGTAGGAGTCTTTTATTATTCAGATTTTAGAGATCTAATTATGAAAAAATAATTCTGTAGGTGCCCAGTTGTCCAAGTAGCTGATTTATCATTTTGAAGTTGTGTATTGAGGTAAGTAAGCCAAATATAATAATTTTATAAATTATAAATTGTGGTATTTATAGTTTTATGCATACGTATGAAATTAAGTTTTATTGATTATTTTGGAAATTGGTAAACTGTATCATGAGTATTTAATTGAATATTTGCTATAACAGTTGGTATTAATTTGCAAAGTAATGGTTTATTATGTTTATGCCAAATGTGATGTATATGTTTATTTTTACCTTTGCAAAGTGAATTGGTTACATGCAATGATTAAGAACGTACAAACCACTGTTTATGTGATATGAAAAGATTATGCTTATGATGATGCATGATGTGTGATATGCATATATATAATGATGACCCTAAATTATATTTATATGTCACCGCGGTTCTCCTATGATGTGGCATGTGGAGGCCACACACATCTAGAGGATGTGCTCTGTTTGATGATGATATGGCATGTGGAGGCTACACATCTGGGGGATATGCTCTGATTGGCGATGATATGGCATGTGGAGGCACACACATCTAGAGGATGTGTGCTGATTGATTATGAGGTGGCATGTGGAGGCCACACGCATCTGGAGGATGCGCTATGACTGATGATGATATGGCATGTGGAGGCCACATATCTAGAGGATGTGCTCTGACTGATGATGATATGGCATGTGGAGGCCACACATTTAGAGGATGTGCTATGATTGACGATGAGGTGGCATGTGGAGGCCACACACATCTAGAGGATGTGTGCTGATTGAGGTGTAGCAGGGCCGTGGGACACAAAATATAATATAAAAATGATCATATAACAGTGGGTTGTTTACAATGCATTTTCTGGTATTTATTGTATAAGCTTCCAAATTAATTGAGTAGTGATATGCCTGTTATGATAGCATGATAAATGCATTTGAATTGAAAGTTTATGAAATTATGACTTGATAATATCTTGATAAGATATGATGATATATGCCTATTTTATATTATTAGTATAGGCTTACTTATTGAGTGTGAGCTCATGTAAATCTCATAATATTTTTCAGAGCCTCAGGATTGAAGATGAATTTATGGGGTAGATGAAGCTTCTATATAAATCAGTTCTTTTGATATCATTGTAACCCCAGTATTGTGTGTAGGGCTTGTAGCCCAAACTTATATTTATGGTTTGTGTTAAGTTATGGATTTGAATGGCCTAATTATAATATATATTGCCTTATGTTGATCAATGTATAAATTTCGGGACACCTTGCATGCCCGGCATGCGGCGGATTATCACCCTAGCTCAAAATTTTGGGTCTGGGACGTAACACTTTCCTTAAGAGAGATAGATATTTATATTTTCATACTTTCAGGTATTCAAGAATTCGATCCTTCAAAGAATAAACCTTAGGAATCTTTAACTTGGACCTAGTAAAAGGTACTCCTAGATAATTTCTCAATGAATGAACACGTCTAATACCCAAAACCTGACTAAGTTCCCTAACTTTATATCGAGGAATGGAAGGACTAAATTGCACCATGGATTTGTAAAAATTGATCAATTGGCCAAACTATCTATAATACTTTACAATTATTTTTTTGAATATCATATAGTCGCCCTTTCTTACAATGGACAATATCAGCGAGTCATCAGCAAACACAAGGTGACTAATAGGAACAACACCGCTTCTAAAATTGTAACCCTTAGTTCTCCCACCTAAAACCGCTTTACAAATTTCTTTTGTCATCATCTCTACATACAAAATGAAAAGATAGGGTGAAAGAGAGTAGCCTTGGTGTAGTCCCATGGAAGACTTAAAGAACTCAAAAGATAACCCATTCATAAAAACTACTCATGCACCTACATGATCTACCATCCTGGAAGGAAAATATGCTACAACAATGCTGAAAGATAGCTCCAACTTATCCCATCATGCGCTCTCACCATGTCTAATTTCATTATCCTAGTTCTAGGACCCAGTGAGAATGAATGGCACAAGATCAAGGATAACACAGCCCAAATTCGATTTGTAATCAGCTACATACAATGCTGGAAAGATAGCTCCAACTTATGACCTAAACATGGGCGGCCCCCAATCCTGGGCGGCCCCCGGTTCTGGGCGGCCCCCACCATCCTGGGCGGCCCCCGGTTCTGTCTAATTCTGGGCGGCCCCATAGCCATAGGCGGCCCCATACTCCTAGATCCTGGGCGGCCTTCCTGGGCAGCCCCCGATCCTTCCAGTGAGGGCGGCCCCTAGAAACGGTCTAGGCGGCCCCCAGTTCTGGGTGGCCCCGATCCTGGGCGGCCTCCAGTCCTGGCAGCCCCCGATCCTGGGCGGCCTCCAGTCCTGGGCGGCCCCCAATCCTGGGCGGCCTCCAGTCCTTGGACGGCCCCACAGTCTCCTGCCCCCGATCCTGGGCGGCCCCCAGTTCTGGGCGGCCCCCGATCTTGGGCGGCCCCCAGTCTTGGGCGGCCTCCAGTCCTGGGCAGCCCCCGATCCTGGGCGGCCTCCACAGGGCGGCCCCCAATCCTGGGCGGCCTCCAGTCCTGGATGGACGGCCCCCAGTCTTGGGCGGCCTCCAGAGTCTAGGCGGCCCCCGATCCTGGGCGGCCCCCAGTTCTGGGCGGCCCCCGATCTTGGGCGGCCCCCAGTCTGGGCGGCCTCCAGAGCCTAAGCGATCCCCCGGTTTAAGAACAACCCCCACGACAAAACGATTAAAAAGAAATAAACCGTCACATCCGGAACAGAAATCGAGGGATGCCAAAATCATCATGCCTTAATTGGTTCGCATAAGACAAACCCCTAAAGGGGACATTGAACCTCTATTTTAGAGCCAGATCCCTTTTCCCTCACCCTGACGTCTCCACTACCTCTGACATTCCTTTGGGATAATCAAGATCATCATGAAAAGGATTCCTTCATGAGCAAGTTTCTTAATATCCTTATTAAGAATTATCACTGAATAACCACGTAGTGCAAGATGAATACCTGCCCTACACGTGGACGTCCATGATAATTAAAAATAAAAAGTCAAAAGTAATTTAAAAGGGGACGAGGGAGGGGGGAGGGGGCATCCTCTTCCAGAGAAAACAAAAGAGAAATTACTAATCATGGAAGATAATGTAGATAATGTCAGATGGATCAATATAAGTAGCATTTTTCCATAAAAGACTTCAACTTATGGTGTTTTTGTATTAAGTTAGAGAGGATGAAAGATTGCTCCTATAATTTTTCATTCATGTTTGAATATGTTGGGTATGATGTTAATTTTTTTCAAAAGAATCATTTTGCTCTCCTCTTTATCTTTCAAATTGTTAACCTAGGGGATAGGCTAACAAGGATTATAGAAAAAAAATTATTCTTAAAAAATAAAAAGAGGATAAAATAATGAAACTAACAAAATATTAAATAATCCCATACTCTACCATATATTAAATAATCATGAAAGCTATAGTATAGTTGGGTATAGACCTAACTTCTTTGCCACTACTATCACCAAATATTAACAATAATTTTTACTCTCCATTCATATATGCAACTTGATATGGCTAATCACACAATTAGGCGGTACTGTAACGGCCCGCATGATTTTTTGAACAAAAGTAATGATTTCGGCTAGTTTCGAGCTCGGCTTTGGCCTCGGATTTGGCTCCGGCCTTGCTTCGGCCTCGGATTCGGCTCAACCTTGACTTCGGCATCGACCTCGGCTTCGGCCTCGGATTCGGCTCGGCCTCAAATTCGGCTCGGCCTCGGATTCGGCCTCGGTTTCAAGCTTCGAGTCCCGCCTCGGCCTCAAGTCCCGCCTCGACCTCGGCCTCGGGCCCCGCCTCGGCCTCGATCTCGGCACGCTCTCTACTCTCGTAGAATCAACTCCGAATATCGGGTGCAATGATTTAAAATACAAACTACAGCATGGCTTGCCCGCCTGTTATGGCCAAAATCACATGCAGTTACCAACATACCATACAGTTGCCGGTATTTACGGTGCACCCGCCTACCGTTCACAGAGCCTATCCTAACAAAAGAGGAGATTCGACGGTTCTAACTACAAGGGGTAAAAGAGACCCCCAGAAAGATATAAAAAAGGACCCTAGCTTGCAATGCGGAGGGGACTGATCTCTACTCTCTCATTAAAATTCCTGTTCTCCAGATTGCTAACTTGAGCATTTGAGGGTCCCCGCTGGAACCATCGGCCCGGGACTTTTCTTGTAGGTTTCCGGGTAAAGGAGGCGATTCAACCATTCCTCTGAAGGCACAAGAAGCTCATCTCTCACCCGACGCATCCCAGGAGTGATTTGGCAGCAACACAGCTAATCATATTTAAAATAAAAACTTGTATACCCATAAAATTTGCATTAAAAAAATGTTATTTTGATGACTTGTCATCTTTTTTTAAATCCCACAGGGCCCATACCATACATACACTTGGGGATTCTAGGTCAAGCTAGCATGTAAACTCCAAATTCTAGGTCAGATACATAAACTAAATCTAGACATCTATTGTAATTTATCTAACTAAAATCAATCGTACAACTCTTAGCTAAATTTAGGTTGGGTCAATTCTAATTGGACCATAGTTAACCAATGAAATAAAGATTTTAAGGTAGAAAATTTTTATTATATTTTTAATTGCATTGGTATTATTTAGATTAAAACTCCAACTAATAATCAATTTAGATACTATACTTATATATAATTAAATAAGACTAAAAGAAATAAGTATATAAGATATGCAAGCAATTAATGTGTATAAAATAAATAAAATCTAAATATGATCATTTATTTACTTATTTATTTATATTAGGTTGAGTCAAGTTAGGTTCTTTTTGGCTTTAATGTCAATCCTAAAAAATTAAAATTGAGATTGGATTGGAATTTTTTGGACCAAAGTCTATTCAACATTTACAAATACTCACTTGAGTCTTATCCAATGAGTGGGTTTGGTAGGCACGCTAAGTTGAATGCAACCTAAATTGCATCTTTGTTGTCATGTCATAGAAACATATCATAAAAAGAGACTAAATACAAACATATTATCTAAAGAGACCAAGTTTTATACAACCAGTTGCAAATGAGAGAAGGGATTGACTTGATGATTACTGGATCATATGATATTCTAATATGATCCTTCTGAATTGTGCACAAGATCATTAAAGGACAAGATCACGTGTGACACATGAGCACGACACTTGACGCCATATTTCTTATGCATGTCAAACTTGTCATCTAAATAACAAATGCTATATTGCATGATGAAATTATGTAGACCAATTTTCTTAATGCACACATTCATATTACACTCCTGCAAAAATACTCAATTATATTTATTCATACAAAATTGTAATATATATATATATATATATATATATATATAGATTGAGTTCTTTTGAATATTTATCCTTGTCATCACTCATCGTGGTACTGAGAAACTGCCATTAAAATGTAATTTTTCCCTCACAAAACACTGTAATATTATTTAAGAGCTTAGTCAAATCTCTAACCATTGAACCGAAGACAAATCTCTTAACCACCAAGCCAACATTTGTTGATAACTCAAAATGAGTTTATTTCTATTAATTCCATCGAACTATTTCTACTTGCTTAGAATTTTGAATGACCATTTTTTTCATTTTTAATCAAGAATTGAGAAAATAAATGCTATAATTATTCTTTCATATATTTTTCAAAGCTTTAATATTTAAATAACTAAAAGATATTAATACTTTTATATCTTCTACATATTCTTCTATATATATATATTGATTTTTAGTTATTTCTTTTAAAACTATATAATTTATTATTATTTCCATTTATTCTACTATTAAAAGCAGTATAAAATGTAGATTCACACGATTTAAAACGTAATACCTAAATATGACCGTGATGGTATATAGGTGACAACGATCACAACAATGATGATAATAATAACAATGATAATGATAGTGCTAGTAGTAGCAATGATGAAATAAATATATTTTTATAATGTATAAATAGTAAAAAATATTTTTTTAAAAAAAAATAAATATTAGTATCAAGCATATTTTGTCTCAATTTTTGTGATTATGCTTTGAAAAAATAAATACAAAAAATAAAATAATGTCAAAAAGCTAGCTCTTAGCATTGTTTTTACTCCTTGTTTTCTACTTTTGAAAATAAAAATACAAAAATTGATACACAAAATGCATAGCACTATTATTTTTTTATTTTATTTTTTAGAATTATTTTTATTATTTTAAAATAAAAAAAAATATGTTTAATGAAATTATATTTTTTATCATCATTACTAATATTACCACTACCAATACCTTCATAATAAATTCATTATCATCATCATTATTCCCATTATAATTGTCATTATCTTTGCTACATTACCATCATTAATTCTTTTTTCATCATCTGAATTTTTACTATACTTTTATTATTATCATCCTCGTTTTCACAATCACTCATTTTTGCCACATCATCTTGTCTTTGTTCTCCTACCATCATTTTGTTACATCATCGGAATTGTTTAGAGTGAATATGCTATGCAAATTTTAAAATAAATTGACCAGCATCTAAATGCGACAGTTTATTTTTATGAATCTTATTTTCTTCAATTTAAAAAAAAAATAAAAGAGAAGCATTAATTTTTTTATAAAAAAAATTAATTCCATAAATAAAATGACAACGATGGAAGCATGACCCTCATCCCTCGTGGCTTTATACTGCCAGTCTGCCACCATTACAATATATTGCAGCATTTATATTTTCAAATAATTAACTATATAAATATATTTACATTTCAAAAAAATAAATTTTAGCTTTATTTTTAAAAATAGGACATTAGGAAATGCGGTCGTGAAGAGCCCACACGTCAGCCAGCGCATGGCGTGGCGACGGTATACCGAGCCTAAACGGAGGAGAGCGCCGTGTCGGCGATGGCAACGTCGGCCGAGGGAAAAGGCAACAAAAAAGTTAATAGATGTCGAGAAAGTAACGGGGAGAGAGAGAGAGAGAGAGGAGAAGACGCGGAAAAGTACGAAGAAATTATCATTTCCACGGCCGAGCGGAGCTTCGATTAGCTTTCAATCTGTTTTCCTCCTCCGAGCCTCTTTTTTACTCGGGCTTAGCGCATCATGGCACGGGCGGTGCCGGGGCCCTCTGATGGCCTCGCCGGCGGGGATGAGCAGGTGCGGGTGCGGCGAAGGACCCTGGAGGGGGTGCTGGAGCAGTGCCGTCGGGCCCTCGAGCTGCTCCAGGACGCCGACCTTGAGCCGGATCGCGCCGGGGACGCGGCGGCGGCGGAGGAGGAGGAGGAGGAGGAGGAGAACGGAAAGGAGGAGGGTTCCACGCCGCCCTCGCCCTCGTCCGTTGATCAGGAGAAGGTAAGGAGGAAATTCTACTGTTGAAATTAGGTCTGGGGAATTATTAGTTTCTAAAGCTTTTTCAGATGTTATTTGCTTGGACTTTATTAGTTTGGTCCGCAATTTATTGGCTGAAGCATCGGATTGTGGTTGAATCATGGTATAATCGTTTAATTCGTAATGTTTTGTGGATCAGTTTCCCGAATTGTATTATTTATCTTTGTTGGTTAGATTTGGGTTGATTGGAGAAGGATTTGGTTTTGGTATGATTTTGGAGGTAGTTTTCTGTGGGTTGGGTGGGAAGAAAGGAGATTGAATTTTTTGAGAATTGTCAAATATTTAAGGTAATACAGCAAGCAAATATTATATGAGACGCAAAAAAAGATTAGTATGGTAACATTTAATTTCAGTGACTTGAGAGCAGTCATCTTGCAATCCGTCACTTTCAAATGAGTTACTTATTCATCTCCTGCCTGGCAGATGGGAAGAACATGCAGGAACCTGCAAAGGCCTAATTTGTGTATTTTTCTGTCTGATTAGTTAGAGAATATGTAAAAATATATGAAGAGGATGAGCAACTATCTATTCCTCCAAATCTGAGACTGATAAAGTTGAGATATTAATTACGTGGATATCATTGGATATAAATAGACTCCATTTCATTAGCTTAGTGCCCCTTACACCAAAATCTCTATTATCAAAACATAATTTAAAAGGGAATTCCTAGAATGCCATGCCTGCTTAAATCTACTTGGGAGCTCTCTAACACACTTCCTTCGTAGTTCTGCCCTTTTTATTTCTTTTTTAGGTCTGCTTCGTTTCTACTCAACTTATGTTTTAAGGGATCCGACGAAGTTTTTATGCTGACTGCCAGATACCTAATGCAGTCCTTCTCCTTTATCCGAGCTTAGGAGTCTGCTTCCCTTGAATCTACTGCAGCGTCTGATCAGTAATTCTATAGCTCAGGGAAGTTATTGTAATTACCTTGATGAGATAATTAGTTTGAATATTTCCAGCTATATGTTTTGATGCCTTTGGGGCTTGATAAAATTAGGAAAAATTGGTGGGGGTGGGTTGTGGAGACATTAAGAATCATGTTGTTGGAGGACACTTTTTATTTGTGATTTAGAAAGTCCTACTGTTTTTCATGGTCTTTATTGTGTTCAATGCATGTTGGTCCTTAAATTTCTATTTCTTTTGAACTAGAATGAGAAACATCATGAATATTTATTATGGAGTGTGTCACACAGCAAAAATGTCTGACAGAGTGGACCCAAGGGATCAAGGGTACAGGAGGCATACATATTGTAAATTGAGGTAAGACAAATAAATTTTTAAAGGAGATCATGTTTTATATCAAGGGCATTTGTGAGACAAATAGCTTGGAGAGTGGTGGTATAAACCAATAAGTGAGGAGAAGGCGATATAAACAAAAGCTAAAGTATTAGTGCAGTCATGAGCTGTTATGATACTACCATGCCATGCCATGTTGGTAATGTGCAGCCATGTCTCATCTCATGGCAAATAAAATGGCACTGTGCCATCATGCTTTTTAGCCCACGTCACTTCATGCAAACTTGTCATGAACTGAAATTTGAACGTTATTGAATCCTGAGATGTGGCCATTATAATTGATCAGAACTAAATGAAAATTAGAAGTGTTAAAAAGAAAACATAGCATCCAACATATATAACTAAAAATGTAATTAACTCAAAATATTCAAGATGAAATCCCCTTTTTAACTTCTAAGACATAATACCATACCTTCAATTATTTCAATACAATGTGAGAAACACTATTTCTGGTGTCACTTTGATATCACTAGATTCAAATATTAATTTCGAAATATCAAGTCCACCTCCTCCAATTGGTCTGCTGAGGCTCTCACTAACCTCTTTGAAAAACTTATAGAAGGCAAGGTGAGCTACAAAGCTCAACAAGTAAACTTCTACCATGGTCAAGAATTTAAGCTTTCATTGAAAACACGACTCTTGAATCATAACATAAATCAAATTGAAATAAAATGAAATTAAAAGTTTCAATAAGAAAGCACGAATATGGTAAAGGAGTCAAGCGCATGATTGCCAAGAAAAGTTCAAAGAGTTCACACTAGATCACAATTCATTTTATTCAAGACCATGCATTATGAGGTTAAAACTAGGATATTTAAAAGCAATACTAATCTAATAAAAATGTAAACTTAAAATTATGGAGAAAGTTACCTCAAAGGCCAAAGAAATTCACAAGACCTAGCCCAAGCTCCCTCTTCCTCCTCACCCTTCTTTTGCTGTTTCTGCTGCTGCTTCTCCGCCTCCTCCTCCCTAGGCACGCTTATTGACCTCTATATATAGGAATGGAAAAGTGGTTTGGGAGGGAAGGTCTATTAGGTCAGTTCCCTCAAGGTGGTCAAGTAGGTCAGTTCTAGGGTAAGTTGGTTAGGGTCAAGTGGTTAGTGTTAGTGACTCAGGAAGCAGTAATCAAGACTGACATTAGGGCAGATAGGGTAAAAAGAACTAGATTTATGTACCTACAATATCGTTTAAGTAAATGTCCTTGTTTCCTTTTCATTTCCATCTCTGTTTCCATTTACTTAAGACATTATAGGCAAAATAACCCTACAATGCAGGAGAAATAATAAATATAAAAACATAAAAAATAAAATATGGATTGTAAATTATGCAATTTCATCATATTATTTATTATCTTATTAAGAAAAGATCAACTTTAAATAATTACGACTAAATCAAAACAAATAATTTTAAATTATTATAAAAATAAATCATGTTTTGATCAAGTCAAGATCTGATTGAATGAGGTCTACTAGCATCTCTCCAATAATTTAAGTATATCCCAAAAATTTAATAGAACTCTACAGGTATAATGCACATGACTTGCAAAGCCTGTCATTATAGTTCAGAAATTTTAATGACAACATCAGTTTATAAGAATAAATAAATGTTTAAAATTGTACTTTAAGATAGAACATACCTGAACAAAATTAAACAAACTTGTTGGATAATATTTAGATTTGACAACCAACAAAAATTGGTTAAACATCCAATTTTAAAGCTTTTACTTGGATTAGTTTCATATGGCCTCTAGTGGCGGAGTCTAAATGAGAAAAAGTAAAAAACGAGAGTCAAATTGGGTTCTCACATAATCGAAAAAAAAAAGCTACTTGTATGTCCAAAATAAGAATCATGTGGATGTAGTGGTGGAGCTAGAAATTTTCTCTTGGGTAAGCCAAGTTATACTATAAATTTTAGGTTTATGTAATAATAGGTATAAAAAATTATAAAAGAAATGAAAAAAATCACAAAAAAAATCTATTATCTTCATTGGCGCATATTTAGAGTACAAAAAAGATATAAGGTTGACATAACCAAAGTCCTATTCATGATAAAATAAAGAAAAAAGAACTAAATACCTGACTTCATTATATCATTTCCATTACGTATTATAGTACTTGTACCTTCCTTCTTTTTTGGGGGGAGGAGGGGTGTGGATGTATGTGTGTCCGCCAAAAATATGTGCCTCCGCCCCTGTGTGGATGGGTGGGGTTCTCATAAAAAAAAGAAAGAAGTGGCACTGAATATTAGAGTGATAGGGACCTTGTTTGGTCTCTTATTTTTTTTTTTAGAAAAAAAAAATTAGAACAGGATCAATCCATGCCGAGTTTGAATTATAATTCTAGTTGACAAAGTACTATAAAAAATTTAACTTATATATATATATATATATATATATATATATATATATATATATATTGGGTTGAGGCTTCAAATATTATCACTATCCTATTATAACAATCTTTTAAAATTATATCTTGTGTTATAATTAATATAACTCTGAATAAGTAACATTTCAAAGGGAAACGGGGAATCTTAAGTTGAGTAGCCCCCACATTAACCTTAGAATCAACACACTTCACATAAATATATATGGATGACATATGGGAAACCAGTGGCAGCAGTGACTAGGGAGGAGAGTTTGGGCATCATGATGGTGCTCATTAGGAAGCAGAGTCTGGCTGCCCTGCTTATCAGGAAGAGAATCCGGTTACTATGCTGGGAAAGGGGTGAGAGATGAAGGATCAAAGGAGATTTTGAGAGATGGGGGGCCAATGTGAGTCTGTTGATGAGACAAGTTGCCAACAAATTAGTTTTTCTTTCTTTTCCACTAGATTACTACAAAAAAGTTCAACTTCAAATGCCATTAGATTGACCATTTTCAATTTCTTTGTAACTTATCAGGTGATGTGGCGTAAATTTAGAGATGATGTGGCTCTTGGTTGATGTAGCATTGCTGATTTTTCTATATTTTTCTTTGGGTGTTTTTTAAATTCTAGAGGGGGAGAGCTTTCTCTCTCCTATCCTTTAATAGGTGTAGAGACATGTAAAAGGAGGTACCCCTTATTTGAATTCGATAAAAATGCTTAAAAATTGCAATTCTTCAAGAATAAAACTTGATTTTTCAATTTTAGATTAAAACTCCAACTTTTAGCTCTGAATCAAAATTTTAACTTTCGAATGCTAAGGAATTTCTCGAAGTTTAAAGTTTCATGAATTCCTTTATGGCTAAACATTGCTAAAATCCAAAACTTCAGTGAGAAAAGTCTTATGAACTAATCACCAAAGCCTGTTACCAAAAATGTTGCTTGATCATACGTAGTACTTAGCAAATTAGTCATTTTTCATAATTTGCACAATATATACATAGTAGCATGGGCTGCCATGGCATGATACTTTGTTCCATTCTGTAGGCAAAGGAATTGAGGGATAGATATTTGAAAGGAGAGATAACTGGAATACAATTGCCAGTGTCAATACTTCAGTGGTTTTGGAGTTATATCATATGAAATAAGAGGAATATGAGAGATTATTGTTGTGAGGAATATTCAGGAAATCATTGTAGAGCATTTTCAGTTGAGGTGATTATTAAGTTCAAAAGCAACCAAAATGATTTGGTGCAAAGTGAGTAGTTTGAAACGGATGGTAAATGCTGGGTGTGGTTCTACTTCTTGAATCAAGTTGATTGATGTGAATATCGTTTGCTTATGAAGGCAGTACTTATCAGAAGAGAACCTAGGTTTTTGTATGTTGTGTTTTTAAATGAAACTATATGTTTTTGTATGACCTACTTACTTCGCTAAGGATGAATTTTGGCAAACAAGTGTGAAAAATATTCCTTAAAAATATCTGAACGATTATTTTGTCGACTCTTTGAAGTTGTTACTTTCATCATCAATTCTGACCTTTAGAGAGGGACATGGGCTCTTATATCTAATAAAGAAGACAATGTTATCAATATGATCTTTGTAATTGTCTATTGTTTTGGATTTGTCTTGTTTCTTTATTTTGTATGGTGGGCAATTTGAGAAGGATTTGTTTCTTTCTATCAACACTGCATGAGTTTCAGGTGGGAGTCAAATTTTTGTGATTCAAAAATTGATTGCTATTATCATGCATTTTTCCTTCCAAGGAGATATAGAGTATCAGAGATTTAGGAGCCAGATAGTGTCTTGAGGGCTGTCAAATAAAACCACTTGTCGGCATAAAGTATTAGCAAAAAGACTAGGGAAACTATTGGCCATTGCTATCATTATATGTTCGATGGTAGGATTTTGTTTTCTGGTTGTCAAATCATTTGAAATTTGAAGCACTTCCTTTTGTTATGCAGCTGTGTGATCTTCTCAAATCTAAAGTCGAGTCATCTGACTTTCTTGAAAAGCTCACAAGCAATCACAAGTCAGTTTCTCAAAATATCTCTGGTATGCATAAAGTTTGATAAATCCATTCTTTTTTGTGTACCTTTCTAACTCAGACAGACTTTTGTCTCATCTAGTCATGCAAGATTGACTGCAGTTTGAATACTGATTGATGTAGCAATGAAATTATTGTATGTCACATATTATTTTATTCTCTGTTTCTACTCTAATATCAGTCACAACTGCTGACTGGAATGTCTAATTACAGTAGCAGATGAGAATGCATCTTGGGATATGGTTAGCACCACAGATGTTTGGGAAGATAAGCAAATTGGTGGGGATGATGAATCAGATCCAGATGGTTTTGTTCTTGTCAGGCAAGAGGACATAGTAGAGGGGATTGCTTGCTTCATGGCTGCGTACCTCTTGTCACAGAAGCAAACTAAAGTATGCCATGCTTTTCCTTTGATACCCTCTTGGCTTAGTTCGTTACTCTTTACTGTTCTCTTTCACTGAATAGTCTAGCAATATAACATAGGGATGTTGGAAGAAGTTGTAGAAAGGTTAATCTTGTGATGTCTTATTTGAAAGCATGTCAAGCTAGACTACACTACACCAGTATAATCACCATGCAAGCACTAAGTGGTCGATGAGACGGTCATTTATGCAACTGCTAGTTGATTTATGCCTTTAGTTGCTTCCATGATTGTGAACTATTCTTCTTCATGCTACATTGAAGTTAGTATTCATGAGTAATTATTACCTAGCAATAACTTGGAAAAAGGAATAGTTTGGAGTTACCAATTGCAAAAGATAAAACAATATGTCCCAGAGCGTTACATAAATTAAAATAGCACTGACACATGCACACACCCATTCAGCACACATGCAGGATTTTGTCAAAATTACAGTAGCACTAAAAATAGCTCAATTCTACTAATTCTAGAGTGGGGGGGGGGGGCAATAAATAAAGATTATTTTATCAGCAAAGAATAAGGCCTTCTTTTCTTCGAAAAAAGATACGCATGGAATTGGTAATAACGCTAGAGACATGATACAATTCTTTGTGAATTGTGGAATTGAGTATTCCATATACCCCCACATCCACACACACCTACGCATGCATAAGAAAGTATCAAGTAGGAATGTTGGCTACCTAGACAATTGGATGTGCCTAATCAATCACATGCATGCTTGCAAACTAGGAATTTTGGTAGTGAATGCATGAAAGAGCATCAATTAGGGATTTTATAGCATAGATACACAGAGACAAGTATAGGTTGAGGTAGGAATTCTTGCAGTCCATGTAGACGTGCGCAAGCATGTGGCCTCGATACTGAAGAAAGAAACATACATGGAGGGCTGCTGGACATATATTAGAGGTTTTGGTAGCCCACACATGGCATAAATGTGGAAAAGAGCAGTAAAAGTGGTGATCTGGTCTTAATTTTTTTGTTTTGTGTGCTAACAACAGCAATCTAATTGTCACCATCTCCATGCTGATGTTTGTCTATACGTTTGCTATGAGGCTTATAGATAATTAAAGGAAATCACATTGCTCCTTTACTTTTGGTTAAAAGTTTCAATTTAATAGGAGAGGCTGTGGACTGTTTCCGTTTCTGCATCTTGTATTTCATAAGTTTGATACCAAACCATCCAAATTTTGGGGCAAATACTCAAGAATTATAATATTGTGCACTCATTCTACTTTGTAAAATGGAGCCAATTTATTTTCACCCTAAAAAAGGAAATGTTATTGTTGTCATTTACTGTTATGATGCTCTTATATGAACTAGATTTCTTGTATGAAATGAATGAAAACTTAGTCTATCCAATTTAAATATTTTGTTATTAATTGAATTATTTGCATATAGTTTCTGATGATGATGCAACAATTAGGTTCTGTTTTTATTTTTTTTTTTTATTTTCAAGGCACCACATAATCTTGAACATATTGCATAAAGCACATCTAACCATGCTCAGAAGGGAGAAGTGTTCTTTTGTCTTGGATGCTCCTTGCCACTAGCTTTTCACAGTAAGCACTCAAATTCTGTTGTCTTCTTGATGACAAATGGCACATTTTCCTTCGCTTTACTAAATCATGTGTAGGCCTTACCCAATGTTTTAAGTACCATGCACTGATGCTGTGCCAGCCTGGCACTGAATGGCACTTGTCATGCATGCCTGTGATAGGCACACAATAGCAGACGTGCACTGACATGGTATGTGTTAACCAGTAACCAGCATGGGTGGCACTTTAATTCTTGCCGTTCTCTCACTTCTCTAAATTTGTCTTATTTGTTCTCTTTTATCTTCATGTTCTCTACTTCAATGTATTGTAACTAGCCAACATGAATCCCTACCTCAGCCAGACAAGAAAATATCACGCTCTCCCTCCCCTTCCCCGTCATTGCATCACCATCATGTTCGACATCACCATCATGATTGACATCACCACCATCTGTATTTGCTACCTGCTCATTTCTTTTCCTTCTTTTACTACCAAATTTGACAGTAGAATTGACATCATTACAATCCATAGTTCCGATTAGCACCAACACTTAATTTTTGGAGTTTCAAGTGATCTTTTATATAAAATTGTTTGGTTCAGTTAGTTTATGTATAAATATTTCTTACCACCTGCAAGTTACCATCCTTGCTGATAACCGACTTTCCTGATTTCCAAATGAACTTATAAAAGAAGGGATGTTTCAAGCTAGCAAGCCTTGGATATTTGTGCTTCTTGCTTCCACATTCCCATTTACACGCTCTAAGTTTTCATATTCACCATTGGAGGAAAGCTCCGGACTCTATCAATTCTTTTGAACGAGTCATTGGGTCACAGCACGTGAAACTTGTGTATATGGACAAGTTTGTTAGTCATTGTATTTTACAAAGCTTCAGTGTACATACAAAGCTTCAGTGTACACAATGTTGGAGATTCAGGTTGCCAAATTTTGGTTGTTAAAATTACTGGTCCTAGCTCTTATAAAATGCTAGCAGTTATTGCTTCAGTTCTGATGAAAAGGAGTCTCTTTATATTCAGATATATTAATGATGCCTTAGCTACCTCATGTTGCTCCAGTGGGGCTATTTGGCATTTCAGACTTATGATGACATCCCTTTCATTTGATATATCATCATGATGTAAATGCATGGTATTTCATACTTTGCAATTTCCTTTTGCAGGAATTAACTCCCAATGAACTTCAAGAAGGCAAGTTGTGTTACCTAATTATAAAAGTTTTAACATATAAATGGCTGCTACTAGCCGTTGTTGCATCAAAAGCAATCATTAATCACTAAAATGTTTCTGATGTTAATTTGCACATTTCATTCCCATTTCTCCAGCTCTCAGCAAAACATTCGCTGTGAAAAAGAAGAAAAGTAGACTCCGAAAGGCATGGGACGGAAGCAAAGTTATTTATAATGTGGCTTCTTGGAGTGCAACTGCTATAGGGTAAGTTGTCTGCAAAATCCTTTTGAATAAAATTGCAAATCACTGTTTTGCCTGTAATATTTGTTAAAGGTACATCAATTTTTTCTGTCAATTTATAATCTTATAAACGATGAATTATGTTCCAGAGTTAGAACAGTCCTGCATTTCATTTCCATTGGACTTGAATTCAAAGCCTTAACTGTAAGAAAGTTCCCATTATTAGACTTTAATCTTCAAACCACATCATCTGCCAGATGTGTTTTCTGTTCACGTGTTGCTTGCAAGTGTAATCAACCAATTGTATTGGTTTATATACTGGACCACGTCTTTTTCTGATGTTGTGATTTTGGACCCCTTTTCTTTTTTTTTTTGGAAAAAAAATGTTTTTGATCTCATGTTGCTCATTTCATAACTTGAAAACATTTATTTTAGGGGTCATTAGAATCCATCCTAGAATCCTAGTATGAAGCTGCTGCCCAAAAACAAGGAGCATGAAACCACAGTGGTCATGCATATCATGATAATTGGTTTTGCCCATAATGGTATGCTACTACATGCAAGCAAATTTATGGTGGCTGGACATGTTATGTTCCCGAACTCCTTTTAGAATATATTCATTTGTTGTTCTATCAGCAGATTCAACAGTTGCAAAATGTTTGCCTTGAAGCGGTATTTGGGTACCTGGCCATGATACCAGAGATATCCCACATGCAGGCGGTAGAGACAGGCACAGCTAGAATAGTATGCTGAAGGGGGTACTGTTTTGGAATTTCAGTCAGAATTGGTCTCTTCAATTGGATCCATAAAATGTCCTAGTCAACTTCATTTCAACAGCGTTTTGAGCTGCCTTGAAAGTTTTGGGATTGGAGGACTCCATCTCCAATCTTGTTCCGTCCTGCGGCTGTTCCCCTCATGCAAAGTGCAATCTTCAAGTCATAATTTGTACCCTGATATGAGATCTTTTACATATTGTAGCCACCGCTACATCTTTCTAAAACAAATATATTGAGACAGCAAGATTTATTGCCTTTGTTGCATCATATGCGGAAAAGCTCCTGTTTTAAATTGGCTTTGTTGTAGTTTCCTAATTGCTGCATCTCTCCTGTTCTTTTTTCCCAGCATATACCAGAATCCTGCAATACTCGAAGTAGCCTCTTCAGCCTTTTGGTCATCCTGCCGTGTAATATCAAAGTTAATATGAAACTTTGCTGCAATTACTCGGGAAAGATGTGTTGCCTGATGATCTGGCATTCTGGAGAGCATCCAATGCCTTGCTTCTTCAGTGTTTCAGAAGCTATTTCAAAAACCTTCACAGGGCTCCCAGAATTTACACGTATGTAAAATGTTCCATGCTTTCCTATAACTCTTAATGCTCCACGTATGTAAAATGTTCAACCATGTGCTTCTATATAATTGATTGTCCTCACGGTTTCGTGTATGTATCTCTACTAGTGATATTTGTGAAATCAACTGAATATTTCATTCGTTAACGAATTTAATATTTTCTTGGTCTGAATCATATGGTTTGGATTAACTTTGCTTTTCTATTTGTGTGACTTTATAATAACGGACATGCTGGCGGATTCTTTAAAAACTATGATTCGTGGGTAATTGAGAATTCATGTCATGCATGATCACGCGATGAACTGCACAGAAGCCGTTGTCAGGTACTTGGGTATGATTTCATAAACTGGGCTGACAATCATGATCAAGTTAATGATGATATCCTTTCAGGAAATCTGATTGTTGGTTAATTTTTATAGGTGTATTCATCAAATTTGCTGAATTAAACTTGTATTATGGTATTATGAATTTTGATGATTATTTTCAAGGTATTACGTAGTATCACATTTTCGCGTCCTTATAATCCTTGGTGCCCATTTTAGGATCGTTAATTAACATCAGGTGTTGTCTACAGCGTGGGGACTTGAACATGACACGCCATAAATAGATCACAAATCATCTAGCATAAGTGAAAGATTCATTGTTCCCATTCTTAGAACATAAAGGATTAATTAAAAGTTTGAGGATCAAAATAAATTATGAGTAAAGGTTTGGTTTGAGAATCAAAAGAACATTTTCATCAAAAGTTTAAGAAGCAAAATAAATTTAAAGTAAAAATTTAAGAATTAAAATTATATTATCACCAAAAATTTTACTGACCTTGGAAAACCTACATTTTATGTGGAAAAAATTTCACCACCCTGCTCTACCACCGGCTTACCTACGTAGACGACCTCCAGTTCGGCCGAAGGCTGGACTACACCAGGGTCTCACCTGGCAACCCCAACTTTACTGTCTTTATTTATATTTTTGATAGCTATGGAATTAACCAACTGCTTTTTCTATTTGTTTTAATTTTCTCAGTATCCAAATAGTTAGATTTTTTTTTTCAAAAACATTAATTTTTTAAAGGCATTTTTAAACAATCAAATACATTTTATCTTTTTTTTTTGCCATAAAAATTTTTTGCACCGAGGGTTGTGGAAGCAACTTGTATCCTTGAAACTTTGTTTACTGTTGGCATTATTGTACCCAAAAATTGTAATTATCTTGTAAGGAATAGAATGATAATAATAGGAAAAGAAGAATTGTAGAAATGGACAATGTTAGATATGTCACGCTGCCCAACTCAACTTCCTACATTCAAAGGAACATTCTAGAGTTTTCTTCAAGAAAAATTCACCGATACTTAAGCCAAGCAAAGTAAAGAAACAAGGGTCTTAGAGCTCTCTCCTGTTAAAGCTCCAAGCTCTAAAGGCTGAAGGAAAAACTCTTTTATCTATGAGGCAAGGGTCTGCTTTTATAAGCATCGAGAGAGTTATATTGGAATGAACTCTTTTTGGATGGCCCGTTGATGAGTATAGCAGATAAGATAAGGAGAAGAGTTCTTCTCGGGTTGGTTGGTCAGTAGATTGACCTAATGATTCGGATAAATCTATCGTTTTGTAGAAGTCAACACAGAGTAGACCGACTAATTAGGAAAAAATCAACTATATTACATTTTATAAAATAAATAATAAAATATATTTATTTACATATAATTAAAGAAAAAAGATGGAAGGAGATCTGGTCATTAGGATTAAAAAGAAAAATTAGTTTAAATTAAAGTTTATTCAATAAAGTTTTAAAGATAATTAGAATTAAAAAATAAGATTTATATAATTCAGATTTGTGGATCCGGATTAAATGGGTATAGGTCGAATCAAAAAATACAGGATCCGAATCCAGTCCAGAATTTTAATTGGGTCCTATTTTTAGATCCATCACAACCCACTTATCTCTAAATAAAGATGGAGTTAGATCTAACCGATTCAATCCATTTGCAGGCAAATGATGGCCTTGATAGATTCAGATAAGATTTTAGTTAAGTTTGGAACCCACTGACCCACCCACGAGCCTACTTAGCATTAATGAACAACTCAAATTCGAGGGTCAGTTCATCTGCGTTACTAGCACCAAAGAGCTTACATCTGGGACAGTGTTGACTCTGCTGCTTTCGGTGAGAGCCTGGTCCTTCGCAAACAATTGCCAGCGTTTTGGGTTGGGAGATATGAAAAGTCTTGCTGCACTCCTCGGTGCAGCAAGCGCGCATTAGCCGTGGAGGATGGTGCAACAAGCGTGCATTAGCCGTACGAATTAACCAACTATGCAAGCCGGTGCGCATGCGATGGCCCAACAAGCCTTATCATGCATCGCATGCATACTAGCATATGTGGATAGCCAATTTGCACGATTGATGATGCACACTTGCAGCAAGTCTTTTCAGATATTCCCTAAGCCCACACCCTCCATGCCACGATAGAAATCCAACATCATAACCATTGCTTGGCCATGTGTGTGGCTATTTTTAGGCAGCTAGAGACTGGCACAATTTATGACCTCCCTATGACTCCAGTCTTTGAACTACATGAGCCACCATCCATGAAGTTGCTTCACTTTCTGCAGGTCTTCAATGAATAACGGTCTCTGACACAGTAAGCAAACCACACCACCGCCCAATGGATCAATCTTTTTAAGACAGTAATCTAGCCCAGCTAAAAGATACCGTAAAACGTTTGATAATCCAATCTTACTTTCAGGAGGGAAAAAAAACTTAGGAGGGGTTCTGCAAACAATGTTGGACAAGATTTGAACAATCCAGACGTGGATAATTTCCTTGAAACTTTGCACTGCTCTTTACCAGATGTGTCCTTGGAAAAATCTGGTAAAATTGGAACTACACAAAAATTAGCATGGCCCTCGTTCAAGGATGACATGCTTTTCAGATTAAGAAACATATGTTCCGAACAAATCAGTATTGATATCCGAAGATTATCTGCAGTATGGTAAATCCTTAGGCAAGTCCAGACCAGAAGAAGTTTAAAACATGACGTTAGATAAGAGGAAGGAGCGCAAGCCTTGAATTGAAAGCAAGTGGATGGGAAGAAGAAAGAATAATTTTATAATTATTGCATTATGTTCTTTACATTAGTCTCAAAACACATCTCAGCCCCAAATATCCCAGAATCTGTTGGACGCCATTTAATTATGTCTGCTCGTAACATACAAATAAGGGAAAAAGAAAATAAGATCATTCTGCCAAATCAGGGAACTCTGATATAAGAAGCTTATGATAACTTAGACGAACTCCTTTTACTCCCTACACTACTGAAAAGAAGCTCATGGATAACAGGTTTGGCCTACCCCTTAGCTTCCTGGTATTCTGGGACCTATACAAATTGGCGTGCGCTTGTGCAAGGCAACATTCTTTGAGATCCTCCTTATGTCCAGATAGCTAAACTATTTCAACCATATATTGAAGTCCTCTCTCTCTCAGCTCTTCAGGCTTATAATGTAGAAAATGGATGGAAACAAAACTTCCCACATGCATATTTACAAAGTTTAATAGTAGAAATTTGAGTCCTTATGAACAGGTGCATCCTTGCAGAGCACTGAACGCACTTCCATGATTGATCTGGGTGGCTCCAGGTCTTTCTCCTGCAGTGCATTACCAAGAAGCTGCTGCATCTGTGACGCAAATGTGTCATCCAAAACCTGCATCAATCAGATCTTTATTCAGTCCAAAATACTTATAAGCATGAAGGGAAACCAGATACAGGCCATAAACATCCATGAGAAAACTAGTTTATGTAGAAAATCTATAGAAAAACTAGTCTACTTACAGCCACTGTGACTCGTGCACCTTTATACCATGCTCTGTTCTCTTTTCGATTCTCCAAGAAACTAAGGACATCCTGCAACCAGAGGTAATTAAATGTATTGCTATAACCAATAAGCAGGTAGCGAAACATTGCAAAGTTGCCATGGCATACCTGCCCCAATCGGTGCCAAAATCCTCGACATACTGCTACAAACACATGAACCTCAAAGACTGTATGGAGGTGATTAATTGTCTGAATAAGCTGATCCTTCAAGGGCTGCATTCTGCTTCTAATATCAGATTCTGCTAGAGTATCCTTCGAGTCTTGGATGATCTTCTTAAGCTTTGTGGTGCTCTGTGCTCGAGTCTGAACATACAGGTCAATATGATAAATGCATTAGAAATCATACGACATTTCTGCACCATTATAACGTCTTCCTCTAGCTGAAAGGAAATATCAGGTTAGTCTAGAACCAAGACTTGTTGGCACATCATTTTTTGTATGAAAAAAACTACTTGATACTCTCATGTCCATATTTTGTTAAAAGCAAATCACTTGATAACTTTTCCCTCAACAGGTAATTATGAAATTGGGTTCATGTTGGTAGTCTCAACAATCGACTTTGTGGGGAAATCATATTGACCATCAAGAAAATCAATTGCATGTCTTTTTGTTTGTTGTTGCATCCTGTATACTATAGGTTTGTTGTCTTCTTGTTTTCTAACATCCATGCAACTGGGAGAAATTTGGGCCTAGAGACTAAATTCTTTCCAATTTTCAAAAATTTCTTTTCAAGCAAGTAAGAGCAAGAAATAATGTCAACAGGATGTTAGTTTGATGGCATACTTACATTCTCTGTAAGTTTCTCTACTACTGCCTGCAGGTAATTCCTGAACTTCGCTTTCAATGTTACACCTACTTCACCAAGGCGATCCTCAGCAGCTACAG
The DNA here is from genome assembly GCA_900491605.1 of Calamus simplicifolius. Lineage (NCBI taxonomy): Eukaryota > Viridiplantae > Streptophyta > Magnoliopsida > Arecales > Arecaceae > Calamus > Calamus simplicifolius. The sequence goes on along the minus strand of UESW01001569.1, from coordinate 176,205 downwards.
TCCCACCATCAGGTATACAAGAACCCCAAGATTTCAACTGCATCTCTATTTTGGGTCGCAGAACATCAATTATTATTTTCATAGAATTCAAGAGAATCCCAAGCTGAAAGCAAAACATCCAATTCTTAGGCCACAGTTAAGTCAAAATGTTTAAGGTGGGTGCATAAAAGAATGCAAGAGACAGCTCACTTCATCAGGCACAGTATAAGGATTTATTGAATTGCGCTTAGCAAGTTTCTGAACATATTTGAGGCCAAATTTCTTAGGTGTCATACTATCCTTCAATGGAGCCAAAACATCTGCATATTGCTTCTCTAAAGCCTCAACCACTGCCTTCTCAATATCTGCAACAGCCTTCAAATTATGAAGGCAACAAAATCAAATTGCTGTAAAATGGGTGGTTTCTCAAATTGGTTAGGGGACATGGAAAAGCAAAAATAAAACATCAGAGGCCTAAGCCCAAACATACATTCTCCAGAACAAAGGTGTATTCTGGCCAGCGGCATATGATGACCTCATATTCATTCAAGGTATCTTTCAGTCGGCCATACATGTCATCAACGAATGGTGTTGTCATATGCTGTGTTTGAACACCTGACCATTTTACCTGTTACTCAATTATCAGCCAAATTAGAGAACCATTAAGTGCAACATTAATTAGCAAATTTACAAAGCATTGTCTCAAAAAGAAGGGTTCGATGACATATAAGGCAAAATTTAGTAGAGGATGAAAGACATTTCCATAGGGCAAAAATGAAGACGTTAACTGTACAAAGCTCAATCAACCTAAAGAAAACAATATGCCAAAATTCAAAGAGATGAAGAGGGCAAAAGAAGAAACGTGGCATTAGGTGATCAAAGAAGTAAAAGATAACAAAACAAAAAGAGGGTAAGGCTGCCACAGGGAATTATGATTCATGCAAATCCCTTTTGTTAAGCATCTACTTATCAGTAAAAGTGACAATGATACTACTAGCAAGTGTCGATTTACTATGTCACACCTTGACATACCTAGTAAGCATTGAATCTCCAAGCTACACCTTAATTTGCCTTTGACTGGATGACTGGACCTTCTTTTATTTGACCAAAACCAATTTAACAAGTGCTAAACCAAAGAGAATTCCTCATTATTTTAAATTTGAAGCAGCCAGTCTTTTTTTGACATGACAAGTTTCAATAGAAATCTCAAGAACATAATACACACAGACATGCATGCATGTATGTACACATATGAAAATCTTTTAAAATATAAATACCTTACCTTATCTAATTTACAAGACTCAAGCAATGCGAGGCGCTTGTCTTGGATCCATAATATAATATACAAGTGGAATAACTCTTTAGCATCAACACCACCTTTAATAGGACTGTGAAGATAATTAAAATAAATTACTAAAAGGAAACTTTATTGAGAAAACCAGATAAGCAGCATAATAATTGTAAGAACAATATTTACCTAATGTTCCAAGTAACAAGGTCCTTTTGGAAATCAGCAGTTGCAATTACAAGATCTCCGACAGGCGGTGCAGGGCCAGTAGGAGGGCATGCAACGAGGAATGCACGCAATCTATTACAGAGTTCCACACTGTAAATGGATGCAGATAGATTTGGCAGATCTATGAAGCTGCAATGAGAAATAAGCTCAAATGTATCAGTAGTGAAGTCAAATAGAATGAGAACACTTTTGCCAAAAGAATGAGCTAATATAGTTCCTCTATTTACAATCATGGTACATGATGCCAAGCTACAAATGAACAAGTTAATTAGCTTAACTATTATCCCCCACAAGATATTAAAAACTCATGCACACAATTTGTGATAATAGAGTACTTCAATTGTGAAAACAACTTTCAAATATATGATCGCAAAGCAGCCATGTGTTCTGTCGCACAGTTTTATGTCTATCAACCCAGCAACACCCTTTCAGTCTTTTCATGCGGTGAATGATGCATGTATAAAACATTGTGGGTAGCTTCATGGGGAAGTTAGAGTCGGGCAGCAGCAATGCATCATAAAAATCATCTTCACCCATGCATTAAGCATGGGCAATAAGTGACAGATTAAAGCTCAACTTCATATCCATGCATGCACCATGAAAAATCTATACTAAAGCTTCTTAGCTGTAGAAGAAATAATCACAAATCGTCACATACGGCAGTGAATTCGAACTTTAAATGTCACTATATAATGGGAGATACTGAGAAAGCCATTTAAGTCTCTTATGTAGGTTTGATGCAATAAATCAGTCCTATTCTGCTAAATTAATTTTCACATGATCTGTCCAAGCAACGATAGCCTTAAGCCCTTACTTCACAAAGATTTTAAGCTTCTTGTCTAAGATTGGAGCAATAAATCAGTCCCATTACACAATCTTAATTTTCACATGATGTGTCCACGCAACAATAGAGTTACTTCACAAAGATCATGCGTTACCATGGTTTGTAGTACCAACCCATACCACCTTGTACTGGTACTATAATGTACCAGTAAGGCGCCAGCATTGTACTGAGCTTTAGTACAGTGCAGAAGCCAAACCAGCTTGTACATGGTGGAACTAAGCTATTTCAGGCAGTAGCATGGCTAAGCATTAGAAAAGGATCCCCTAACCTTGTGTCAGTATGGGAGTCATACGCTACCGTACATCCTGTACCATACCATATTGAGTGTAGTGTACTGGTAAAGTACCTGTACAATCCCCGATACCAGTACAATGAATCTTGTGTCACCAAGGGCTCAAACTCTTAGCATTATCACAGCATCCACTTTACATGGCAATGTTGGGAATAACACTCCATTATCACTCATTCAGATATAGAGTATCAATAAAACACAAACTAAGATTCCAAATTTCCACTGGATAAAAAGTAAAAAATGAGTATGCAGTACATATATGAAACAGCTAATTACTTTTTCCAGGCACTGCTATATTGATAAGAAACAAGGTCACTAATAGAAGACCAGGTGCAAGGAAACATATAGCGAACAATAACCTTTACAGATCTGTCAACTATGGTAAAAACAAAAGGGACATTGAATGGGTTAACTTATCAACGTGGCTGCTGCAGCTTACAATACTGGAGCCTGGTTGGAAACAGAGAAAAGGATAAAAGGAGGTACCTGGGAAGGACATGCTTATTATGGATTTCGATATCTGTAAAAATTTCATTTCGGATATTGAAGCAGAGAGATCTCATCTTCTGGTAAGCAGTAGAAATGGTCACAACATCCATCAAATTGCCTTCATAGTTGCCAGCAACATACTCATCAGTTTCAACCAAGTGTCGCCTCATCCTCTTCTTTGCAGCAGCCTGAGCACAGTGGAATTTCAGTAAAACATGTATAATCATTTTCAAGTTGAAGTATAGAAGTTTACATTACGGTATTGTTTGATTCCATAACCTGGAAATAACTGCATAACTTCAGTTGAGCCTCTGGGGATAGTATATCATGCAGAAGGGTATACAGCTTTACAGCAGGTATCAATGCTGGAGCTGGAGTCGCAGTGGCAGCCCGAAAAACTTCCACCATTCCTGATGATAAAGACTCATCCAGGGACTTGTAATTTTCAAAAACCATAGCTAGAATCTGCTCAATCTGCTCCTCCATTTCTCCTAGAATGCGATTCTAATAAAGCATCAACAATAGTTCATGTAAGTCCCTATGGTTATTAAGTGACAAAACAACAACAATAATATTAATAAAGCCTTAATCTCAAACTAATTGAAGATGGTTATTAAGTGACATTATTTAGAAATAGCTAAAACCAATAAAAAGGTGCACTCATGCGAAAATTGAATCAAGACAAAACAACAACAATAATAACAACAAAGCCTTGGTCCCAAACTAGCTGAGGTTTCTCCATTCCACTTGGTTTGAAGCCCTATTTTCTTTAAGATACAAATACACGAAGTCTTTTTTTATTATTTTCTTTCATATAACTTTCAATCCACCTCTACCTCTTTTCTTTTCTACATATATCAAATCACTACTACATGCCAGGACATTCTTATGTCTACATTACAAATGTCCAAACCATTTAAATTGTCCTTGTCTCAATTTGTCCTCGATTAATACTATCTCTACCTTTCAATAAATGACTCCATTTTTTATTCTATCTTTATTGTATTACCACTTATTCATATGAGCACTCTCATTTCAACCATACTCATCTTGTATACATATTTTCTGACCATCCAACATGTTGCATCATAAAGAATAATTGATCTTATGATTATCTTATAAATTTTTTCCTTCAACTTGGCAGTAATCCTATGATTATACACTATTTCAGCTGCACTACATTTTATTTAACTTGCTTCAATCCTATGGACAACATTCTTCTTAATCTCTCCTTTTTTTTACATAAAATCAATCCTAAGGATGTGTTTGGTATAGGGTTACAAAAAGGAAAATTACAGGAGTAACATTTCCTAATGCAAATTTTTAAGAATGTAAAAGTTTTCCTAATAACTATGTTTGGTTATGCCTGTAAATGAGAGGTCAAATATTACAGGAGTAACTATTAACTACGTTTGAAACAAGATTAATATAACAGAGGTGAAAATATCACTACATTTGTATATATATATTATACATATGTAATCTCTTAAGGTAGTTTGGACATATACAATGAAGACCTCTAGATGCTCCAGTTGAAAAGAGTGGTCTTTTAACAATCCATAGTAAGGATAGAGGTAGACCAAAACTAACATGGACAGAAATAATTAAAAAATATATAACTATTTGTAATTTGAATGTCGACTTAGTCCTGAATAAAGCAGAATGAAGGAAGCAGATTCATGCAGCCGACCCCATGTAGTTGGAACAAGGCTTAGATGAGTTGAGTTGAGATATGTAATATATAGAATATGTATATAATATTACAATATATTATATAATATACAAATATAATATACACATAATATTGTGTGTGTGTGTGCATGTGGGTAGTGAGATTATTTAATAATTTGTTAATCCTAATGTTTCTACTTTTTATCCCTTAAAAAGTTTTTGCCTTTAATATTATTAACCTACCCTCCTTAGGTTAACAAATTGAAGGACAAAGGAGAGAAAAATTATACCCTTGTAAAAGGTTACCCCCACGCCAAATACCATCAAAAGGGGGTGAAAAATTACATAAGCAACTTTCACCACCTTTAACCCTATATCAAATGCACCTTAAATATAAAAAATGATCACTCTTAAAGATTTACAATCCTCAATTTCCATTCTACCTTCATTTTTATCTATAATTTATTATGATTATATCCCATGTATTTTGTCTTTTTCCTACTTAACCTAAAACCTTTAATTTTAATCCATTTTTCTATAATTTGGACTTACAATGAACCCTGACCTTAGTTTTATCCACTAACATGATATCGTCTACAAACAGCATAAACCAAGAAATATCATCCTGAGTATGCCTAATAAGCTCATACATAATTAACATAAAAAGATAACTTAAAACAGATCCTAGTATACATCTGTTGTAGTTGAAAACTTACTAATATCACTATAAATGGTTTTTACACTAATAACTATTGCATCGTACATATCTTTGACTATATTAATGTATTTGACTAATATTCTTTTCTTTTTCTTAACGCCACAAGACTTTTCTAGAGACTCTATCATATGCTTTTTCTAAATTAATAAAAATCATATGAAGATCATCTCTTTCCTTACGCTTCTCCATTAACCCATTAATGAGAAAAAAGGTTTCAATAGTCAACCTTTGTATAAAATGAAATTGATTCTTTGATTTTTTTTTTTACGGCACATCTTAGCTAATATTCAATCACCTCTCCCAAAGATTCATAGCAATGGACTCATTGATTTAATACCAAAATAGTTGGAATAGTTTTGAATATTACCTTTATTCTTATAAATTAGTACTGTAATGTTTTTCCTCTATTTATTAAGTATTTTCTTGATCGATATATTTTATTAAAGAAATTTGCCAACCAAGTTATGCCCGCATCACTTAAACACTTCCAGACCTCCATGGAAATTTTGTCAAATCCCACTACTTTTCTGGTTATTTTTCTAACATCTTATCTAAGATGTCCTAATTCTAAAAGTATACTTAATATTTCTATATTTACTGAAAGTAGGCATCCTAAATCATTTATATCATTTTCATTTAATTATTTACTAAAATAACTTTTTCACCTTTCTTTGGTCTCGCTTTTCTTGACCAAAACCTTTTGATCCTTTCCTTTGATGCATTTAACGAAGCCGTAACTTTAATTTTACTTTCTTTTAAGTCTCATGGTCTTATATATATCTTTCTTCATATCCTTAATTCAAACTTGCAATATAACTCTTCACATGAATCAAGCCTCCTATGATGCCTTCTTAACTTCCTATTTAGTCATTTTATAGCTTTCATTTGTTTTTTAGGTAATTTTGTATGGCACTCTTTTTTAATCTTAATCACTAATTGAACTTTTCATTCTATCACTAAATTTCCTTATCATAAGGCTCTTTTCCGTTTAATTCACCTAACAATTTTGTAGCTACTTTTCTAATATTATTAGTCATCTTTTCCTATATATTATTGATTTTTCAATCTAAACTTCATTTTTCTTCAACATTCCAGCTTTAAAAGCTATTAGTATCTCTCCTTTCAAATTTCATTACCTAATCCTCGAACGCTTATACTCTTTAGTTCTCTACTTTTAGATATATACATCCATTACCATCAATCCATGTTGAATAATTAACCTATTAGGAAATATAAACTTGCAATCTTTACATAAAACTCAAACAATTTTTTCAATAAGAAAAAATTTATTTGACTAATATTATACTTATTTAAAGGTTTAAACGAGAATCATTCTTTTTAAGATATGTATTAGTTAATACTAAATCATATGTACTAAAGGAGGAGGCTCGATGTGAGAATGTTGGGAGACTGGAACCATTATAAACTCTGAAATAATATGCTCTTCATTTATCTCCGAAACCATAATCCCTATGTATTCTTTCAAGATCTAAATTATATTTTCCTACGCATCAATTTAAATCTTCTTCAATAAATATCTTTTCTTCGCTGCAAATCTTTTGAATTATTCTTCATACCCTTCCAAAAATGTTGCTTAATAGCATTATCTAAATTTACTTGAGTATTAACACTAATAATATTTATGCACTCTTCTCCTAACACAAATTTAATTAAAAATTACTCCATCTCTTCCTCTCTTAATGACAACAACCTTATCTTTTAAATGCTTATCTACAATAATTTCTGCTTTATTTTTATTCCTCTCCCATATACTAAATTTTATAACCATAGATTAACTTTCTTTTTCTCCCATCTACTTTAGTTTCATGCAGGCAAACTACATTAATCCTGCTCCTAATCATTGTATTTATTAGCTCCATCAATTTTCCTATTAATAACCCTACATTTCAAGTTGCTAAACATATTCTACATTCCTAGACTAACTTTATTACTCTTACTCATTAATAAAGTGTAAAATCCATGCTTACTTTCCGCCACATCTAGATGCCAATGTGACGCATCTTTTCTGCAAAATGTCTTAGCTACCCATTGCAGACTTTAACATCACACTCTGAATCCAATATTGTATGTCACATGTAAGGGATGCCTCAACAATTTTCTATAATGGATTCATGTTCAGAGGATGTAATTATAATATTATGCTGATCATCAACCAACCACAGCCCTCCTTTATTCGGTATTGGGAGTAGCTATATACAAAACTCACATTTGATGCACAGGACATTCATTACATGTCATATCAGTCTATACTGCCCCATATAGAATGAACTATTTCATACTAAGTCTTGTTATACCGAATCAACCCACATACCGAGCATATTGACATTGTACCAATGGAGCACTGGTACAAGGTCTGGCCCTGAAACAGCAAGCCTTGGCACACAAGCAAAACTTGAACCAAAACAAAATGAAGCAATAATGATGTAATTTCCATTAATATGCTAGATAATACTTTAAGGTCTTTCCACAAGGATGGACAAATACATATATTAGCTGAGCAATTCACATTCATCTAGGAAAAAAAGAATTTACAAAATGCTGAAAGGTCCTAGGCAGATGCTAAACAATGAACAGAAGTCTTCTAGATTAGAGTTTCAGTGCAGGAACCACGGTGTATAATGAATCACCTTTAGAATTTTATACAGAGAGGAAAAAGACCAAGAAGTATCTAGAAGAGCAAACTAGCTTGAAATCATATTTAAGGATATAAAACAAGGTTCTATTATTTACATTTGAAGTCATAATGCAAGTTAAGAGCAAAAACAATGAAGCAAAACAAAAAGAATTAGAGAAATCTAAACTCATCTCCAGAATTTACAAAAGGCTTCCAGAATCTCGCATTTGATTATAAACACAAGATTTGTGGGGGAAATATATACAAAACAGACAAAAAAAAAACCATATAAAGAAAATGAGTACCTCTTGATGACTCAATGTATTCTTACTACGGCTCTTCAAAATCACAGGCAGCAGCAGATCATGAACCAAGATGAGACAGTCTGCTGTAGGGGTTGCCACGTCCATAACATAAGAAAGGTATCTGGCAATCATAATATTAGCATATACTGTATCAAAAAATGAACCCATGAATCTGTATGAAATTCTGATTGATTTCTTAAACAATAATGCAGCTTTGATGAAAATTTCAGGACTCCTTCCGGTTCAAGGTAACCTTAAGCTTTTGCTCTAATATTATATGATTTTCAAAAGATGTCTAGTAAGATCATGCTACTGCCAACTGGCTAAGGTTCACAGCAACTCCCTCTCATCTGGTGCTCAGTTCTAAAATTAGAGCACCATTTTATATAGGGTCAATGTGAATTTCAGAGCTACTCATGAAAGTTTCAAACTCCAATCAAATCATACCTAATCCATAAAGCCAACAAGACTTGCTGGCTCAGGTAAAAATAAAAAAATGCAGGTGGGAATATCTGTTTTTCACTTTTGGCAGCGGGGAGTGGGTTGGGTCCATCAAAAGAAAATATTATCTGATCAGTACCTTAGTTTGGTATATGCATCTGAAACTCCATAATAGGAGGCAAATTCTGTTAGTAACCATTTCCATTGCCCATGCAGTATCAGATTCCTTTGTTGAAAACGTTGAGCTTTCATTGCAACTTCCAAGACTATATCATAAGCTACCGTCTCTGCAACAGAGCCATACTGCAGTACAAAGCAGTAGCACCAAATGTTAGAAAACTTAGTGGCTTTATGAAAAAGGAAGAGAAAGTTCATTATATCCAATGATGATTCACAGCCAAGACACAAATAGCATCGCAAGGAAAAGTAAGCCAATGAGTAGGAAACATCAAGGAAAAAATATATCTTTTACATCCCAGGAGATCAGGAGTTAAACATTTCTACTACAGTTAAGCAAAAGCCTTGTATGAAGCAGCCTTCCACCCCTCAGATGTCAAGAACATTTCTACTACAGTTAAGCAAAAGCCTTGTATGAAGCAGCCTTCCACCCCTCAGATGTCAAGCAAAAATTGAACAAACCCTTCAGATTCTATATCTTGAGATAATATTTTGGAAAGTGACACCAAAAAGCAGGGTGTCTATCCAACTTTATGCTGGAAGAAAAAACACTGATTAAAAAGATCTCAAATTTACATTAGTTATCTAGGATCACAGCCATCAATCAAATACTCACTGAAAGCCATAGGCATTCCATTTTATGGATAATTCTACAACAATAACATAGACAGATAGATAGATAAAGTAAACAACAATAAACATTTAATTAGTTGATAAATTGCAAACATCAATTAAATATCATTACATTGCATCAAGTGTATTGGGATTACAGCCTTCCAACAAGCATTCCTTCTGAATGAACAAATCACATGTATCATGCCTGGAAAACAATTTAGACAAAATAACAGTAGCTGATGTTATAAGTATTTCACCATTTGATGAGATCAAAACCATCTATCAAGTATACCATTCCCAACCCAAGTAACTTAGTTAGGAGCCAGCATCTGCAGTGATGGCCTTCTTTTGTCTTTGCAAAAATATGCAAATCTTATCCAAGAAAATGAAAAATAAAAATAAAAATGCCTATGAACTTTCATGATAGTTAAGATGTGTTATAATCAAGGTTCGTCGTACCAAAAATCGGTGCTGTTTTGGTCTTAAACCGGTATGATTTGGTATGGGGGCATACCGGTTAGATGAACTAGGAAGTCCAACATATGAACCACCCCATACCGAGCTAAATCGGGTGGTTCAGCACAATACAAGGTGGTTTGGTATGATTCAAGGTCGATACAAGATTGATTCAAGGTGGTTCGAGGCGGGTATGAGGTGGTCCGGCCCTTCTACTGAACCAAACCATCAAACCATATTGGTTCTGTGCCAAGTCAGTACAGTTCACCCTGAACCACCTGGTTCAATACAATTTGGCCATCCTTGGTTATAATATTTGAATTAAAAGCTCCAATGTTTTACTATAAAAGCAAAAGTTCTACTATCAATCTCTTTAAGGACATTATTATGTCGAAGCTTATTCTCAATTCCCATGACTTACATACCAAAATGAACTGGATAAATTATCGAACCTTGTTACATCAGCAAATTCAATTCCATTTCCACTTCTTATCATTATAATACCATCTAGTGATCAATTCCATCAATATCTTTCACGTTCTCTTCCCATGCATTTCCATTGTCTGCCAGTAATTTAAAGAAGAGCGTCTGATCAGTGACATCTGCGCAGAAATTGCAAGGTTTACCATCACCCACTCAAGATTTCACTAGTATCTCCTGATAGAGAATTCAAAGTTAAGATCCTTGAGACATCTAAACAACTGCTCAACTAAATTCATATGCTATAAGGCTGATCAGACCATACAGTATCAAATTTTATATGACAATTTAAGAAACTTCCCCTTTTGTTATCCTTTACTTCCATTATCATATTTGCAGTCCCCTGCTGCAAAATATCCTCTCACCAATGCTTCTTAGCTGTGCACTTCTCTTGAGGGAAAAGTAAATGACTGAAAATGTAACAAAATATAAATGCTACCAAATCAAAAAATTCAAATAAAGCTAGTAAGTTGGAATTGCTTGATAAGGTAATTTTCGATTCCCACATTTAGCATCATATAGAACATTATATTTGCAGGTTAATCACAACACCTAAAAGAAACAATTCTAAGGAACAATATACAACTCAAATTTGCCTTTATATAAAACTAACCTCAAGCAACAAGCAATTATTCAGCATTAGAATGCTTAGCTCATTCCCAAGCCTATATTTAAAATCTAGAAACACTATCTAATAACTAGTAGAGAAGCTAGGTGAATATACAAAAAGCAGAGAGGAGGCTAGGTTTCACAGATAGGATGAGTTTTGACATAAATACAGGGTCTCCCAAGCAAGTGCTTCTTCTTTGTAGACCCTTTAACATAACAACAAGCACCTTTGCCGACCAAGATCTCTGAGCATGGTCATCACTGAATGTTTGCAATAAGAAGCACCTGACATTCCTCAATTCGGATACCATTTAATAGAGCACCTTTTAAGCAGAAGACCTAACACATTTCACTCAGGTTGAAACAAATTTCAAAATATCTCGACTAAACTCACAACACAAACTATATTACTTTAGACTGTTCAAAAGAAGAGGTGAAGAAAAAGTAGAAACACTGGTAATAAATCTATTCCCAAAACATAGTAGAAAAGATATAAATATAATCCAGTTGTCTTTCTGTTGCTCAAAATCGTTTATTCAAAAATTGAAACAGCCACCATGCAATTTTTATTTCAATTTTTGATACGACAATGGTCAGAAGGCACCTTTCTTTAGTGTATGTATTTATGCAACCCCCCCCCCCCCCCCCCCCCCCCCCCGCACCCCCAACACACACACACACAAAAACAAAAAAAACCAACCAGCCCGCTAGCACATGCATGCATTTTGAGCAGCAATGAATTGGTCGGTAACCGCACAGCCACACAGATTACAGAGGTAATGAAAGAATAACCATTCCAGGGAAGCATTAAATCATCAAAACTTGCACAAGAAATAAATGAAGAATGTTGCCATTTTCATACCTTCAGTGCACTGTTCTCATCTGGACTGGTTGTGTAGTTTACATAAAGTTGTATTCGCCCCACAAGTTCATGCTCTGGTTCGTGATAAATGGACCACCAGCGAAGTTTGTCACTCTGCATCAAGAAAATTTTAGGGCCAACAAGAATAATTTAGCTTCCTATCAATGTCAGTGTAATGGGCCTGGCAAAGCTTACAGGATCCTCTGCAATATTGGCCACTTGAGCTACAACTCGACCGCATGACTTTCCTTTGGAATCGTACACATCAATAATTAAATCATCTCCTAAGCTATCAGGGAAGCTGTAATTTCCAGGCAAATTTGTTAACATGCGCATCAACCATAGGGAAAATTAGTCCATATTTTGGGTTCAAGAGAAAATACTCATCTACTTCAGTGAAAACATGAATAAACATATTCATATATTTACTTGGAAAAGAAGTAGTTGACAATAACAAGAAAGATGATACATACAACACATGTGTTTCACCAGATCCAGGCTGCATACGAACCCAATCCTCTTCAGTTGAACTTTTCAACCTCAACTGACAAGAATATGTTTCTGTGATAATTGATATTTCATCAGAAAAGGTCACTAGTACTGCACCTTCTACTACAGAGTTAATGATAGGTACCTTGGACAACTTCATATGAGGAACCGTTACGAAGAGTAGTCACCCCAACTTTTAAAAGGCCAGAGACTTGTTTAATATACTGAGCACCAGCATGCATATATGCTAAGCTGTGCCTTGACAAGGAACTATTTGCAGGCAGATGGGGTAAAACACGAACGTTTCTAATTGATTCCCATCCTGATGAAAAAGTTGACTGTAAATTGGACATGCGATATCGAAGCGATTCAAGTTTTAACATTGGTGCCTTCAAGGACGAAAAACTGCAGCCAGAAGGCATATCCAGAGACATTCGGACTTTACGAACTGCAAAGCAAACAGAATATTAAATTAGAATATAAATATATCAAAGTTTTAAATCTCATGGGATAGAATCATCCGGATTTTTCTAAAGTCTGGATGCATCACTGTCCTGCCTCATTTTGACACGCAGGACAAGAGATGACCCAGAACGTACCATTTGAGATGCCAAGATGATGGCAGGACAGTACCATCTCAACACAATGGTAACCTATCCTGACATCCCACATCCCATAAAGCGTTCCACTGGAACCTTGGATGCTATACAAAACTGTTCTATGTAATGTACAGAAGTGTGTTGGCAATGTCCAGCCAATTGGAGGAAAGTGAGTAGAAAATGTAAGAAATCCCAGAAGTACATTTTGACAGATTTTTTGGAGGAAAAAAAAGATATGCCAAGTAACTAATGCTTCAGAAAGCAGCAAATGTTGCTTTAAAAAAATACCTTGGACCTTCATCTTGCCAATTGTTTTCTTGGGCTTTGGTGCAGCTACTTCACTGACAAGCTCTGCAGAGCGTTTTGCCAGCAGTTCCTCCTCAGATTGTAACAAGATCTGCTGCAGACTGTGACATGACATAGAAAATGAAGTTGGTCACTTCACTAATGCAAAGACCAAACCGTTTATACTCAAGCAGGAAAATGAGTAAATTTAAAGAATAGCAAAAAGATGGTGCAATCCTTGATCCCATAGCCTGACTCTGGGTGAGAACAAGAAAAGATCTCTTCAAGGGAAATGTATGTTATGGATTTAAAACATCCCATAACAGGTAAACTGGATTACATCAACAGAGTGAGCAATGCTTTAGAGCTTGAATTTAACGCAAAGATGAGAAACTTCAACATCAACAGTAAGAAATGAGTTATAACTTCTAAGGGATTGTTTAAAATGCATCAAATGAATAAGCGTACCTCATTGAAATATGTCTTATTTTGAGAAAAGATTCAGGTGACAGCATAAAAAGAACTTGTGAAAAAATATATATATGTTGTTCAGAACCAAAGATGGACCATGGATGTGGAACTAGTTAGAATTGGGATGACCGGGGGTTTATTTGGCACATAAGATTGGGTTTACAAAATATTTGATACGCTGTGTACAGGTGGGACAGAGGAGCAATATAATTTTACTCCACAAACAATCAAATTACAAGCACAAGCACGCTACTTAGATGTTCTGCTTTCAGGTGGGACAGTGGAGAAACATAATTTTACTCCAAAAACAAGCAAATTACACACACACACACACATAACAAGGAGCAGTTTCAACTAGGATAATGTGACTTTTAGAAGGCAGGTGTCAGAGAATCTAGTGGCAAACAGATAAGGGGGAGAAAGGATAATTCTTCATGTGTTTAGAATTTGCTCCTTTCTTTCCCGTTTCTAGTAAAGTTAAGTTTATTCAACAATAAATATAGGCTAACACACTTTGACTAGCCACTCATGTCATCCACACATCCATCCACAATCCATGGCCCAAGTTATTTCCCAGAGCAACAAAAAGTATGGGGATGCAAGCTTAGGACAACACTTTTAGATTTCAATCCATAACAACTCTTAGGGTTTGTTTGAAGTGAAAGGAGTTAGATTCCCATAGTAATCCTTTATAACTGGGAATAAAAATATTCAGAAATCAAAGTTTAAAACCCCTTAACCTTTTAATCTTTTATTTCCAAATTGAGGGCATATGAGATTCCTGAGAATAATTTGTGGTGCTTTAAATGTGGGAATCTCATATGCTGACCAATTTTCCTAGAAATCTCTAATGGGAATGTTCACTCCAAAGAACCCCTTATAGGAAACTTACATATAAGCATAGGGAATCATCTTCTAAAATCTTGCAAGTTCAAAGCTAGCATGACATTTACTAGTCTCTTAACAGTCCCAACTCAACTCAACTCAACTCATCTAAGCCTTTTCCCAACTACATGGGGTCGGCTACATGAATCTGCTTTCTCCACTTTGCTCTATTCAGGACCAAGTCGACATTCAAATTATAAATAATTATATCTTTTTTAATTATTTTTGTCCATGTTAGTTTAGGTCTACCTCTACCTTTATCCTTACCATGAATTGTTAAAAGATCACTCTTTCTAACTTGAGCATCTAAAAGTCTACGTTGTATATGTCCAAACCACCGTAATCGATTTTCTCTCATTTTATCTTCAATTGGGACTACTATCATTTCTCTTATATGTTTATTTCTAATTCTATCTTTTAAAGTTTTACCACATATCCATCTTAACATACGCATTTTTGTTACACTTAATTTATTCACATGTTATTTCAATATTGCCCAACACTCAGTTCCATATAGCATAGCTGGCCTAATAGCAGTTTTATAGAATTTTTCTTTCAATTTAATGGGATGCGCCGATCATACAATACTCCTGAAGCACTCCACTTAATCTATCCTACTTTAACTCTATGATTCACATCTTCACCTATTTCACCTTCTTGCTAGAGTCTCTTAACAGTCCCGCTAATCTTAAATAGACGACACAAGGTTTAATCATGTTCATGTTGATCTCTTGGGCCCAACATTTGCTATGCCGGTATGTGTTGCCCTATACCGAGAGTGGTATAACATATTAGTACTGAACTGAGATTTGGTATAGGTGTACTAAGTCTCAATACATCAAAACAACCTTGTACCAGGCATCCCAGCACTGTACCAGTATAGTACTTGTATCAAGTCCGGTAGCAAGATTATGAACCTTGCTTGGGCCTACTCTATATCCTTTTAGTAGAACATTTTAATTAAAAAAGAAAATTTTAAATGATTGCTTTACTACTTGCTCGATACAGGAATTATTATGAGTCAAAATCAAAGCAAATCCTAAGGAAGATTAATCTCCATTGAGTAATACATCCCCTGCAACATTTTTCATTTTTAGAAAGTTATCGGCCAAGTTTGTCACACAGTATCATTCAGCTACTATGTAAGCTGGTTAATGGGCTAATGCAGATTAAAAAAGAAATAAAAAGAAGACCTGAAATTTTGGGTGATTCCAATTTGTAGGAAAGGTGGTCCAAACAGGGGTTGGTCTGAACAGGCCAAATCTATGCTTCAAGAGGTGATTGCAGGTGATTGCAGGTGGAAAATGTTCGCTAATGACCTCGCAAGTGCAACGCATTATAAAGAAATGTTTTAGCATGGCATCCATTAGCCGTCACCGGAAATCATTAGGCGGTATTGGTTACCAATAGGGACACTGATGGGTTTGCCAATAACATAGAATCCTGTCAATCGAATCTTGACCACGGTTTCAAGATTTGGATAGTCATGGCATATGGGATAAAAAGGATGGTAAGAATCACTAGAGAAAGCAAATTTGAATGAATGACTTAACGTAGATGGGCAATGTACTAGCCAAGGGTAGTCCTGTTAGGTTGGGCTCCATTAAGCTACCTAAGGGTAATTTTAGCAAATTGAGCTCTACTACAAAGTCTGATCAAGGATTAGAGCTGCACTGTGCATACTTTATTAATTGAATCAAAGTACAGTAAGGGTCAAAAGCTAAACGTAGATGGACTTCACAACCCTACTTATTAGACCTGTAAGAGCAATAGGCTTACCATGGGATGTATCAAGCAATATACTGCATGTAAAATAAAGGAACAAACCTATGATAACTCTAGGACCTTGCGCCATACTTATTGAACTCATAAGAGCAATAAGGTCACCTGGGGAACTTTGGAATACCACATAAAATAATAGGAACAAACCTATCATCTAAAAGTCACCATCTGTATCTTATGATATCATATTATAACCACATTGTTTACCTATCATATTGGAACTTCTAGATTTAGCATCAGTATAATTATGTACATGAAATGGCCTGTGTATCAAAATATTACATTTATTTAATAGGAGGAAAAAATGTTTCTTTTGATCAACTATTAATCCCCAACCAAATAGATTCAATGTCTTTCGGCATTGCAAGAACCGCCTGATTTTCTGTGAATAGATTCTATTTTTCCCACAAGCCAGAAGTAATCACCCCCTTCCTAGCCTGATTTTACACTGAATAGAAGTTTGTGGTTGGCAATACCAAAGAGAGAAAAGGGGACCCAAGTTAAGGAAACAGAAAGTGGAATATTCCAGCTGAATATGTTGGCCAGCTGGTAGGGTGAAATCCACTCACACGACTGACCGCCAAACATCTCCAAAAGAATATTTTATTATTTTATCTTTTCTTTTATTCTTTTTTCTTAAGTGATATACCCTGCATCACTAAACCCATGAACTAAAATTCTCTGAGAAGCAAGAAAATGAAACAAATATCCTGGTCAAATTGGAACATTCAGATTTAAAGCTTTGGCTGGAATTTATGAACAAAAGAGACACAACAATTGGCAGATTTCTGGCTAAAAACAAATGAAGTGAAAATTTTATATGTTTGCTATGTCAGATCCAGAGTTACTTTAATTCCTTGTGTAAATTTTGGATTACTGATCTGCCTTTAGTCATATACAGAATTACTTATATGTTTGAGCTCAACTTATCTCAGATTTAAGCCCCTCTCTCCAGAAAACACATTTACATGTCAGATTTATTTTGACATGCAGATAAATCTGTATATGCAAACAAATTTCCAGGCACAATAAGAATATATAAAAACCTAATAAATAATTAGGCATCACACTCCCAAAACTATTGATTAGATCTCGAATTTAGTAACTTAAAACAATCACATATCAGACGTACTTGACAAAAAGTACCATACAACATTTTTCAAGTTGCATAGCAATTTGCATCAAATTCTACTCTTGACTTCTTCAACATGCTTAGCATTTTCTAATCTCTACAGTCATATCTTCAACAAAAAACTAGATAGATCAAACTAACCCAAAAGCACTTCGTAAAAGTGCGCATTCATTTTCCAAGAAAACTGGAGCTTCCATGCAACCTCTAGCCCATGAGTGAAGGCATAGCCGAACACATGCATCATAAGCAATCACAGAATGCCAGGGCCCTTGCGCACTGAAATCAATTCCAAAGCCAAAAAATTCTCATTAAAAAAATGTGGAGGGAAGATGATCATTACTATTACAGTCATTTCATGTGATTTGAATTTTAATTAGCATATTGATAAACTATAAGCTGGAGTAATTCCAATTGCATGCCTTGCATGAAAAGTGGGAACTCGAACTTGAAATAAACTAGAAGATGGGGGAGCTTCAGCACCACTTTTTGATTTCCTGAGAAGAAGAAAATTCTGTTTAAACTCACAATGCACATGGCATTATACCAAATTATTTGCTTTCTTTCAAAGAAAGTTCAACAGTGGCAAGCATTTGAAAGACCTGGCATTCTGGTTCAGCATATTGCTTCCATCATTAACATGTGAATGTGCCCCCTGTTTAGTTGTTGGGCCCTTTGTACTTGTTGAATGAGTATCGTATGATCTCCCTGATGGTATTGGTCCAGAAGCTTGTCTGATTTCCTGATCACAGCCATAAATTGGTGGTGCGCTTGGGGCATCCAAAAGGCCATCCTGCATGCATATTTACCAACATGACTAAAAACAATCATATTTATGTGCAAGATGCATAAGGAGTTGCTAATATCCAATTATATTTGAGCTTAACAAATTGTCTCTCATGTGTAATTGTAACTGTGAATGTAATAGTACCATAGCGTTGTAAATATTAGAAAGTGTCTCATGACCAGCATATCACTAAATTTCACTTTAAAGGGGAAAATCAGATTGAAACATGAAAATTACTGGGCTCTGTAAGTTGGACACTAACTGCATAGCCAAAGATGAATAGGACTAATGTTGCATTGTCAAGCAAAAGTGATGAGATAATGAGCAGAGATTTTGTGGGAGGCAGAAGAATGAGAACATGAAGATAAGGTGAAGAAGTGCAACTTGGTCTTGAACTCTTCAAGACAGTAATAGCCCTTGAAACTTGGGAGTTCCTTTAATGTAGTGGAGTCAAAATATTAGCTTAGTAGGCCACATGTCTTAAAAATGGAAGACCAAATTTTACAGACCATCATTTAAGTTGTAAAGGCCGCCAGAAGAGAACAAGTGCACAGCCACATTAATTGAAAGGCTCATAACTAAATTCAACAAATGCATGAGGTTGAACAGGAAAAGAAAGAAAGTGAACAATCTTCCGAAAAAAAAAAAAAAAAAAAGGTTTCCCCCAGGAAAGCAGAAAGGAAAATTTGGAAATCATAAATAATCTATCTACAGTTTAGAGCAATCCTAGTTCAATAAATTCAGAAGCAATCAATTATCTAGGTCACCTTTAAAACCTTATCATAAATAGTCTATCTACAGTTTAGAACATCAACTTGTTCATTTCCTGAACCATGGAAATTGACATGCTCCTTTTCCAATCTGAGGAAAACAGCACCAGGGGTTTCTAATAGCTGGACAGCATGAAGCTGGATTTTTATCTGAGCACAAGACATGTCAATCTTGTCAACCTTGACTAAAAGAACACACAACCCTGGTGCATGAGACAAAAAATTTTGATGATACATGGATAGTTAGAAAAAGGATATGTTCAGGCAGCAATGCATGAATATGAAGGGAGCTATCATGATGATATATAATTCAGAAATCATAAAAAACTGAATCATGCTTCGGGATTCCTGTTATTGCAGATGATCCACATAACTCAAAGTACATTTAAATGGTTGGACCTTGAAACATGTAATAAACTATGTTTTACACCTGAAGAGAGGGTTAAGTTTGAGTTAGACTCTTTGGATGCATTTGGTATGAGGTTGGAAAAAATGGGGATAAAAAGTTACAGGAGTAACATTTTCTATTACAAATTTTAAGAGTGTAAAAATTGTCTTGTTAACTGTATTTAGTTGTGTCTATGAATGAAGAGTGAAATATTACAAGTGTAACTATTAACCGTGTTTGGAGCAAGGTTAATGTAAAAGAGGTGAAAATGTCATTAATATTTTGTTATGTCATTAAGGTAAAAGAAGTGAGATGGAGAGAGTCATGGAATTATTTAATATTTTGTTAGTTTCAATGTTTCAATCTCTTTTCACTCTCTGAATAAATTTTATCTTTAACCTTGTTAACCTACACCCTCTTAATAATTTGGGAGGTAAAGGAGAAAAATTATCCCCCTAAAAAACATTAATCCCACACCAAACCCCCTCAAAAGGGGGTGAAAATTTACAGTGATAACTTTTCATCCCCTTTAACCCCATACCAAACATACCTTTAAGAAGAATGATGTTTTCCATGATTAGATAATGCACATCAGTACCTGGCATCAGTAGATGCTCTACTTGGCGGTATTGCAAGAAATAATGGCATGAACAGGAAGTTCTTACATTGAAGTAGATGAATTGAATACTTGAACGAAAATCCCATTCTATATTTTATCTTTGCTCTTTCTTTCAGGATTAATTAGTTAAATTAAGTAATAAAGTTTTTAATGATGACACAAGAAGTTTGTACTTTGTACATGAGATTGGGTGCTAGTAAGCATGAAAAGACACTAGGCTGCTAGCAAAGTAGTATAAAGAGGTCAAGGTCAGGTCAACAATTATACTCTCCTTCATCACTAGTTTGAGCTTTGGATGACAACAGTGATTTATTAGCGTAAATCACAACCAAAGAAATCTTCTTCAATGGAAGGCCATGTATATTAAGACCTCCAATGCAGAGTAAGGCACCTAACTAGTAATAAATCTGCTGCACTGTAGAAGCTATGTATGCAAAACATATGGAAGAACAGAACACAACAATACGAAAGAGCGAATGGATGTACACCAATGATGGCAAAAACACAAAAGGTAAGCCACTTGCTTTTGAACTAAAACTAACAAACTACAGGTGCAGGCCATAAGCAAAAATTTTCATGATGGAGAAATATGACCCCGGCTGGATTGGGCTTAAGGATTAATTGAGTTGAGAAATATGTTTCAGGTAAATATATCATCTCTTTGGCTATTAATACTCAACTCAGCTCAACCCATCTAAGCCTTTTCCCAACTACATGGGGCCGGCTTCATGAATCTGCTTCCTTCACTCTACTCTATTTAGGACTAAGTCAACATTCAAATAATCAATAATAAAAATTATCTCCAATATTGTTAGGAAAATAGGCCTTAAGAAAACCAGCATAGAGAACTGATGCTATATATATCAGGAGGGAAAGGCAGAAAGGGATCCTAATTGTTGTACATCTCTCTGGCTATTAATCAATAATAAAAATTATCTCCAGTATCTTTGTTAGGAAAATAGGCCTTAAGAAAACCAGCATAGAGAACTGATGCTATATGTATCAGGAGGGAAAGGCAGAAAGGGATCCTAGTTGTTGTTTTTGTGTAAGGAGCAAACTATTGTGCAGTCTTTACTTCTTTCACTATGAGAATATATTACATCCTCTTTAGTTGACCACAGATAGTGAAATATAAAGATATTCCACTTCAATTATGAGCACTGTCAATGGTGTCATAAATCTTGGGCAGGAAGGAAAGAAACCACGCACGTTGTTGTTTGAGGTCCATGGGCAGCAAACAAGTTATGATCCTTTGTTCCAATAGAGCATATCACATCCTCTTAAGCAGACCATTGATAGAAAATAATTGAAAAAAAAAATTGAAGAAATTCCATGAAAAAGGGCTAACAAATGCAAGAAATTATGCAGCATGAGCAATTTAGTCCATGAAAGTATTTGGGAACTGCATTTTTATATATTAAAGGTTCACATGCAGTTTCTTGTATTGATTTCCTAAATGGGTAAATAATATTTATTCAGTGGACAATGAATTATTGTTGGTTCATAACTTGCATTTCAGTGAAACAAAACCTTTAACGAATGGTAACATAAGCTGTAGAGAGCACATTAGTCAAACGAGAGGCAGGAGTGGAAAGCAACTTAATGCATGAAAGAAGGAGTATAATAAAATCATAGTTTGAGCCAAAATAAAAAAAGGTAAAGTCGATTATTCTACCTGTAAGAGTCAAATAGAAGAATAGATACGTTATCCAGCAAGGATAACAAGTTAGACAAGAATGACAATGATTGCCGGATGCAATATGTTAGAAACACTAATTAAAGTGCAGTCCACTTCACTAGTTACAGATTTACAAGAAGAAAGCTACAGTTATTTATCAATCATGGAATACAACTATAGAGTTAATAGATCTACTGGTAAAAAGGGGAAAATAGCTGAATATACCAAAATTTTAAATGTGATAAAATGACGCAGCAAGTTATCCAAAATGAATTCTTTTCAATCGATGATTTTCAGTAGCTAACAATGTCTCCATCAAGTTGTAACACATTTGTTCTGCAAACTTGTTAAATTAAATCCATGTATGTACTACACACAATATATTAAAACTACTTTATTTTGAAATCAGATTCAACATTCACCACCTATCTCTATCGCATACTTGAACTAGAAACTTGAAACAAAAGCCAGAAAAAAGGACTAACCATCTCGGCAGTAGCTTGCACATCTTCTTGGATGGGAACATGATGAGGGTAGCTCTCTGAACGGTAGCCCCCTCGAGAGTCCATGCCAACTTTATCAGTACTAGCATTCGTATCCTCTCTGAAGGGTACTTTATGAGAGTAGCTCTCCGTAGGATAGCTCCCTTGGGAACTCGCACCAACCCTCTGCACATTAGCCTTCGCGTCTCCCCTGAAGGGAACATCGCGAGAATAACTCTCAGTGGGGTAGCTCCCTCTCGAAGCCACACCAACACCACCAGTATTCCTTCCCACCTGGCTAGCAGAGCTCCAGCCAGAATCCGACAACCCATCTTCCTCCTCTTCTTCCAAGTATCCATTCACATGCACTTGCTGCTTCCTCAGCATCTGCGGCTGTTGCCGAGCAGTATCCCTCGACGAACTAAAGTCTGAGTAACCATCACTAGAGTAGTAATGCTGCCCGGAAACCGGAACTGTGCGGTGATGGCCAATGCCAGCTGAACTGGAGGCTCCATTAGGAGCCTTGCGCCCCGAGACAACATCCCGGGGCGAAGAATCAACAGAGTACCTTCCTCCATAGATCTCCACTTCGTTATCGGAGGACTCATCCATGTCTGAGCCCGAGAAACTTTCATCTTCTGCGGGCATGGTGTGGGACATGGGCATCGCCCCTCTAGGCAGGTGCCCGCTCCGGAATTTCTCTGGCGGCGGGATGCCAAGCCCACGGCCGCCGTTCCGGAGACCTCGAAGGGGATCCATTCTGTGCTGAGGGTTTGAGAAAGATGCATGACCCTACTTAATACCACCAAATTATCACACACATTAGCGATGAGAAAAAAGCTGCCAAAATTGAGCCCGAAAAAAAGGGAAGAGAGCAAATGGGAAATGCTGACCTCGCGAACCCATCGAAGGGCATGCGGATCGAGTCCTTCCGTAAACATTCCGGCCTTCGGCGTGGGTTTTGATCATAAACCCCTACCTGCAGAGATTTCCAGCAAAAATCTTAAATTTTTCATAAAAAAAATTCAAATCGACGAAGCTGATGAATGTTTACTCCGAATTAAGAGATCTCGAAGACAATGCGTCACACATATCCTAACTTAAAATTCAAAAAAAAAAAAACTGATCTTTCTGTCTCTACCAGCACCAAAAACACCTCAAAATAACAGAAAAAAAGAAGGGGAAAAATCTGCTTACCAAGAGAAAAGTGAGGGAAGCTAGAGAACTTTTCGGATGATAAAATTAAATTTTGAAAAAAAAAATTGAAAATCTTCCCCTCTGCGTCTCCCGCACTCGATTCGCTCGTCTTCTTGCCCCCTAATTTATGGTTCAAAAACCGAAGAACCTTGGGGGACAAGATTCGGAGGCGAGAGCGACAAAGAGTGAGCGAAGAGAAAAAAGGTAAAGAGCAATGAGGGCTTGTAAATTTATATACTCGCAGTTAAAAAAAGAAGTGAAATATTACTGCCGATTTCTTAACTTTTTTTAAATTTCATTTCACGAATGGAAAACCGGGGACGCCGTTTGGCGGAGGGCAACGGGAGGACGACGGGGCAGGCGGTGCCGTCGGTTTCGTAACGGTCGAATGCTAGCGGGTGGGCGGAGGTGGTGGGAACGCTCAACGCTCCCCCCTCTCTCTTTGCTGTCTCTCCGATTCGTCCCTCCTCTAATTTTTGCACGACTCACGTCCAATTGATCTACTTGCGCGACACGTGTCCCATCCGAGGGCTCTGACATCGATGAGATCTATTTGATTAACTTGTTTCATCTCACCAGCCGTTGGATTTGGAGTTTCTTGGACAATTAGGGCGATTCAAAGATATGGATTGGGAGGAGGAGCGGAGCGGAGTTGGAAAGGGCCGACGAGGTCCACATGGGAGGTGATAGTGGGGCCCGCCCCCACTCGCCCACTTTTTTCAAACCGAGGCGTGGGATTTTTTCCGTGGGCGAAAATATTCTTGGACTTTGCTGCAATTACAATGGTGTCCAGCATTAGGATTTGTATGAGCGGTGGTTGCTTTCCGACGAAGGAAGCGGATGAGTCGTGTGAACTCATGGCAGCATTCCGCACGAAAGGGAGCTCCCTTGGGGCTCGGGGAACCACGAATGCATCTTGTGCACGGATCTTAAAAGATCAAGTGTACGCATGGTTATCAGATTTGGCTTGGATATTGATCCGATCAAACGCTCGAATTACTAATTAGGTTTCTCGTTGAATTATTAATATAATTATTTTAATATAAAATATATTTATATTAATAAAATTAATTTTTATTAAAATAAATATATAAATACTAATTTTAACAAACTTTTTTTAAAAAAAATTTGATACTTATTTAATCTTTAAAATTACTTACTTTTAATCTACGTACTAATTTAGTCTAATTTAATTTTTTCTTTAAAAAAATATATTTGAGTTTCCTTTATTTTCATCATTTCTCTTTATGTCTTTGTCTTCCGTCTTGATTCCATAAAGCTTTTATATTTTCATCCTTTTTTTTTTTTAATTCTTCTCTCATCATCGTTTTTTTTTTGGGCATGACCTTATTTTCTTTTTTCATGAAACTTGACTTTTGATAAGAGAATTTGAAACGGCAAATTGTATTTGCATATGATTAATATATATCAAAATTAGAATAAAAAATATAGTTTGATAAGAAAAAAACAATATATAATAAGGCATAGTACTATAAAGGGCAATGAAAAGGACTATATATATATATATATATATATATATATATACCTTAGTAGATTATATCGAAAGTTATTGTTGATGCTCGATCACCAGATTACTCTATTGTTATGAGATCTCTTTCAGGAAGAAGAAAAAGTCCCACTTCTGCCTTCTCCCCCTTCCTTTTATCCCCTTCTTTTATTTATTTTATTATTTATTTTTGTTTTAATTTTAGAGGTCCACGTGTAGGATAAGTATTCATCTTTTATTTTTTTCCGCTACGTGGTCATTCAGGGATAATTAATAATAAGGGTATTAAGAAACTTGCTCACGAAGATAGGGATTTTCATGATGACCTTGATTATCCCAAGGGAATGTCAGGGTCAGTGGGGATGTCAGAGTCAGAGAAAAGTATCTGGCTCTAAAATAGAAGTTCAGTGTCTCCTTTTTCTAGATAAACGGCGGTGTTTCAGTGCTTGTTTTATTCGAATCATTTAAAGCATTATGATGTTTAGCATTTCTCGATTTGAGGGCCTTCCAGGATTGGGGACCGCCCAGGACAGGGGTCGTTCAGACTCTGGGGACCGCCCAGGATTGGGGGCCGCCTAGGGCTGGGGGCCGCCTAGACTCTGGGGGCCGTCCAGGACTGGGGGCCGCCCAGACTCTGGGGACCGCCCAGGACTGGGGGCCGCCCAGGACTAGGGGCCGCCCAGACTCTGGGGACCACCCAGGACTGGGGGCCGCCCAGACTCTGGGGGCCGCACAGACTCTGGGGGCCGCCCAGGACTGGGGGCCGCCCAGGACTGGGGGCCGCCCAGACTCTAAGGGCCGCCCAGGACTGGGGGCCGTCCAGACTATGGGGGCGACTTTATTTTCTAACAGTTTTATTTATCATCCATATCATATGCCCCCTCGCCCATCTCCCTTGTATTAAAGTGTGTTGTGCACGTGCAAGGGAGAAGGGCGGAAAAATTCGAATTTCAAAACGTCTAGTACATGATAAGTGACATTTCGAAAAGGGAAAAAGGAGGGGAGGCGCATATCTCTAAGAGGATAGCGTCTTTTCGTTTGTCCGGCTCCACTGATGGACTACCACGTGCCCTTGCGGTGCTCGAGGCATTGCGTCTGATATATATAAAAAAGGGGGAGCCATCCCTTTCCCTTAATCTTTAACCTTGTATATCTTCCTGCATTTTTTATCTCTTCAAGCCCAGGTCAGTCGATTCCTTCCTCTCCCCTTTCTCATTTATGGATTCCTTCGTAGATAGGAAAAGTAAGGGCCCCATGGTAGAGCCCTCCCGGGAGGAGATTCTTCAAGCACGTCGACAGGCTCTGGGAGGGGTAGTCATCCGTGGGGACCAATCCGTTGCTCGGTCCATACAGCCCGTGTCTAGGTTGTTACCTCAGTCCCCTAGGGTTTCCTCTTCGTCTACCAGTCGTGAGGCAGGACCTCCCACGGTTGTTTCTAAATTAGCTAAACCGGGGACGTCGCCTCTGTTATATCCTCTCAGGATCTTAGGAACCTTAGGGCTCAGTTCGGAATCCCTGATAATATCCGGCTCTCCGTTCCCCTTCCCGAGGATAGGGTCACTCTAGCGCGACCAAGTAAGGTCGCTTTGTATGAAGAGTTTTTTAAGGGGGTCTACGACTGCCCTTACATCCTTTCTTTGTAAACCTATTGAACCGATATCGCCTTATCCCTGCACAGCTCACTCCTAATTCTATTAGTATTATATTTTCATTTCTAGTACTTTGTTCTTTTCATGGAGCTTCCGCTCAACTTTCTTTATTTAGAATGCTATATAGGATTCGAAACCCAGTCAGGGATGGGTGGTGGAGTTTCGCATCGAGGCCTAAAAGGGTTCTTAGGCTTAATCTCCCTTCTAAAATTAAAGGGTGGAAATCTCGGTTTTTCTATGCACATCTGGAGGGGTTGGGTGTAGATTGGGGTATCCCGGATACCAGTTCTAACCAAAATGCGAGTGTTGACGAGAGAGACCGTGAGCTTTTCAACACTCTAATCTCTACCATCATACCCCCCAGTAGAGAATTGCTATCGGAGGATAATCTCCGGGAGATTGCGTTCGTGCCGGTGTCGCTGGCTGCAGCGCCCGGTGAGCTCAAAGAATTCATCTCTCTCTTCCTCTTTATATTCTTAGCTAACATATTTGGTGTCTTTTTTAGCTAACCTATGTTCACTATTTTGCAGCAATGAAGTTTTCTCGAGAGTTTTTGGTATCAACCTTCGAAAGAGAGAGAGGGGCGAGCGTGGCGCGGCAGGAAACAAACCTAAAAAGCCCGTCAGTCAGGATCAGATGGTCAGGCTCACCTCCGGCGGCGATTCCTGAAGCAACCTTGATAGAAGATAGCGAAGGAGAGACGAGTCCTCCAACGGGGATCCCGATAGGAGATCCTATCGAGAGGGAGCTTCCGGAGGTCACTCTATCCCCCAATAAGGGCGCTGGGGGATCTGTAGGGAGTGTGGAAGCAGTCGAAGTCGATTTGCCAGGTCCTTCGTTGTCAAAGGAAGTGGGCGCTCCTGCTCCCGCTTCTTCGGATGCTTTAGGAAATCTATCTCCGCCTCCTCAACCGCCTAATCAGGGTGCTGGGTACAAAAGTTGCCTGTCGGAGATAATTCTTAAACTTGCGATCCTACCCAGGTTTCAGGACAAAATGAGGAAGGTAACACAAGAAGAGTCCTTTGACACCATGTTCACAGCTGCGCTTCAGGTAAGGTTTTGACCTTTTCCTTTATGTGATTATCGAATTCAGGTATTTAACGAATGTATTTTGCAGATGTCTAATGGCCTTTTGTACTGCGCGAAGACTTAAATAAGGCCAAGTCTCGGAGTGCGAGCTTAGAGAAAGAATTGGTGGAGACGAAGGCCCGAGAATCAAAAGCATTACACGATCTTCGGGTTATTCGGGAAGATTATCGGTCCTGGCGGGGGAAGGCGGAAATGGAGCTGCAGAGCTTAGATGCCAATTGTCTGAGATTCGGGCGAAGTTGTTGCCAACGGAAGAGAGGTTAAAAGAGACTACTCTTAGGCTAGAACACACTGAGAACCGAGCTGATAACGCGGAAGCTATGGCTCGTGATGCTACAGAGAAGTTGGTTCTAGCCGAGAAAGACGCTAAGAACTCTCTCGACAAAGTTGCAACAGTGGTGAAGGAGGCCCGGGAAAAGATAGCTACGGTCGAGGCCGAGGCCCGGGAAAAGATAGTGTGGTTGAGGCCAAAGCTCAAGAGAAGGTGGCCATAGCCGAAGCCAAGGTTCGGGATGCTATTAAGGAGTACAAGGGCTCCCTGGATTTCGAATCGGAGTTCCAGGAGGCTGCCCTAGATGCCTTTGTTCAAGGCTTTGAGATGTGTAAACGGAGGCTAGCCCGACACTTCAACTTAAAGAACCTTGAACGCTTTCGACCCGTGGACGACGAAGACATTCCTGACGTAGAGGTCGAAGACGTGGCGGGTAGGGTGGCGGTGACCAAGGATCCTGCTGCAGAAATGCCTCTCATTGAGGAGCCGGCCTCCGATTCCAATATAGAAAAGGAGCATTCAGGGAATTGATTGAGGATGCCCAGATTTATTTTGACTTTGACTTTTATTTTTCTATCCTTGGCTTGGTCCTTTTAAAGGACCTCTTTTTGTAACGAATATCCGTTTATTGAGGAGACTTTATAAAGTTTTTCTAGCAGATTAGCTTTAAATGAGCAGATGCTATCCTTTATTCATTTGGCATTACTTAATATTTTATCTGCTTACGGATTATGAAATCCGTCCACGAACCGGCAGGAAATCATAGTCTTCGGGTCGTTTTTCGGCATGTTGTATTAAGATGTAAGTCCTAGAATGTTGATAAGGCAGCTTAGGGACCCCCGTAGGGAAGTTAATCCTGGGTTCAAGGAAGCATGAAGCTCTTGGGATCGTGGGGCCACTTAGTGTTTATCGTGGTTCGGGGCCGCTTGGGTCACGGACTTGAACCTCCTCAGGGGCAAGTCATGCCGGCCTGGGGGTGTCCTTTGGATTGTAGGGCCGCCGAGCCGCCTATCGTGGTTCGGGGCCGCTTGAGTCACGGACTTGAACCTCCTCAGGGGCAAGTCATGCCGGCCTGGGGGTGTCCTTTGGACTGTAGGGCCGTCGAGCCGCCTATCGTGGTTCGGGGCCGCTTGAGTCACGGACTTGAACCTCCTCAGGGGCAAGTCACCGGCCTGGGGGTGTCCTTTGGACTGTAGGGCCGCCGAGCCGCCTATCGTGGTTCGGGGCCGCTTGAGTCACGGACTTGAACCTCCTCAGGGGCAAGTCATGCCGGCCTGGGGGTGTCCTTTGGACTGTAGGGCCGCCGAGCCGCCTATCGTGGTTCGGGGCCGCTTGAGTCACGGACTTGAACCTCCTCAGGGGCAAGTCATGCCGGCCTGGGGGTGTCCTTTGGACTGTAGGGCCGCCGAGCCGCCTATCGTGGTTCGGGGCCGCTTGAGTCACGGACTTGAACCTCCTCAGGGGCAAGTCATGCCGGCCTGGGGTGTCCTTTAGACTGTAGGGCCGCCAAGCCGTCCTGAAGAATTATCCAAAAATATGTGTTCAAATGTGCAGGCTCATTTAATATTTGGATAAATACATTACATTACTGGTAGTATGTCGGAGATTGTCTGCATTCCACGTTCGGGGGATTAGTTGTCCATTTAGGTCTTCAAGCTGGTATGCTCCACGGTGAAGAACTTCTCTTATCCGATAGGGCCCTTCCCAGTTCGGAGACAATTTGCCCCCTTCTGTTGGTTTGGATATCGAAGCTTTCCTTAGAACTAAATCTCCCTGACGGAAATTCTTCGAGCGGACATGGGTATTATAATACCTCGCTACCTGCTGCTGGTATGCCGCCATCTTAATTCGAGCCCGATCTCTTGCTTCATCAATGAGGTCAAGATTGGCCCTTAAATTGGGGAGGTTGTCCGCTTCGTTGTATGCTTCCACTCGGCCACTTGGTAAGCCAATTTCGACGGGAATAACAGCTTCGGAACCAAAAACCAGGTTGAATGGCGTTTCTCCTGTCGGTGTTCTGGGTGTTGTATGGTATGCCCAGAGTACACTTGGGAGCTCTTCTACCCACCTCCCTTTGGACGTATCCAGTCTGGTCCTTAGTCCCCGTAATATCATGCGATTTGTAACCTCGGCCTCTCCATTAGATTGTGGATGGCCGACGGAGGTGAATCGTTGCAGGATGCCGAGATCAGTGCAGAAAGTCCGGAAGGCGTTGTTGTCAAACTGTCGGCCATTGTCAGTGATGAGGGTGTGTGGTATACCGTATCGACAAATAATGGCTTTCCAGAAAAAGGTTTTAACCTTGGCTTCAGTAATTTTGGCGAGTGCTTCAGCTTCAACCCATTTAGTAAAATAATCGACGGCTACTAGTAGGAATTTGCGCTGTCCTGATGCCGGAGGGAAAGGGCCGAGGATGTCCATGCCCCACTGAGCGAAGGGCCAAGGAGCAGAAAAAGAATTTAACTGAGAAGATGGTTGCCGCTGAATGTAGGCGTACCGTTGGCATCGATCACATCTTTTCACTAGTTCTGTTGCATCCTCTTGCATGGTGAGCCAGTAATATCCTTGTCGGAGGGCCTTGCGTGCTAAAGATCGGCCTCCGGAGTGATTCCCACAGATGCCCTCATGAATTTCTCTAAGGATGTAATCCGCATCAACCGAATTAACACATTTAAGGAGGGGCTGAGAGAAAGATTTCTTGTAAAGTTGGCCTTCTAGTAGCACAAATTTAGAAGCTCTCCGCTTAAGCAGTTTAGCTTCTTCACGACCAACCGGGAGAACGCCGTCTTTCAGATATCGGATATAAGATTCCATCCAGGTTTCTTCTTGGATAATGGGCAAAGCTTCTTCAACAGCTTCAATGCTAGGTGTTTCCAGATATTCAATGTAGGTTTTGCCCATTGCACTATCGACCGAGGTAGCTAGTCGGGCTAGCATATCGGCTCTGGCATTTTCACCTCTGGGTATATAACTGATGGCGAAGTGATCCAATAAAGGAATTAATAGTCTGACCTTGTTCAGATATTGGAACATGATAGGGTCCCGAGCTTCATATTCCCCTGCCACTTGGGCGGAAATAAGCTGTGAGTCAGTGAAAACTCGGAGATTCTTGATTCCCCATCCCATGCGCTAGTTTGATTCCGGTCAGTAAAGCCTCATATTCAGCTTGATTATTGGTGGCTTCAAAGAGGAAACGAAGAGCATATTTACTGCGCCTCTGGGCTAGCAAGAATGAGTCCAGCTCCGCTACCTTGTGAGTTAGAGGCTCCGTCGACGTGGAGGACCCATGCTTCATGATCCTCCTCCTCAGCATCTAAAAGGATCCGGGGGGTTCTTCTTGATATGGCTCAGACCAGGTGCATTCTACTAGGAAATCAGCCAAGACCTGGGATTTCAAAGATGCTCTGGGTTGAAATGATAAGTCGAATTCCCCTAGTTTGATGGCCCACTTGGCTAACCGGCCAGAAGTGTCTGGCCGTGATAAAATAGCTCTGAGAGGTTGATCAGTGAGGACGACTATAGGATGGGCTTGGAAGTAGGGTCTGAGTCGTCGAGCGGAAACGAATAAAGCGAAGATGACTTTCTCCGCTTTGGAATATCTCTCTCGGCACCATGAAGTACCTTGCTGGTATAATATACAGGTCGTTGAACGGCATGGTCGCCGACACGCACCAGAACGGAACTAACGGCCTCCGAAGAAGCCGCAAGATAAAGAAGAGCTTCTCTCCTTCCTCCGGCTTGGATAACAGGGGTGGTGTAGACAAGAACTCCTTAAGTTCATCAAAAGCTTGTTTACAGTCATCTGTCCATTCGAAGCCATCTGCTTTACGCAAGACCTTGAAGAAGGTAAACATCTCTCAGCTGATCTGGACAGGAATCGGCTTAACGCTGCTATCCTCCCGGTGAGTTGTTGCACCTCCTTCTTACACATAGGCCGTCTCATACTGAGAATGGCTTGAATTTTCTCTGGGTTTGCTTCAATCCCCCGCCGGGTGACTAAGAAACCCAAGAATTTTCCTACTGTAACTCCAAATGCACATTTGCGGGGGTTGAGCTTTATTCTATGGAGCCGGAGGTTGTGGAAAGTTTCCTGCAGGTCGGCGATGGTCAGTGATGCAGGTGCTTTTTGTCAACATGTCATCTACATATACTTCCATGTTGCGGCCGAGCTGGTTTTAAAAACTTGTTCATCAGCCTCTGATAGGTAGCTCCTGCGTTCTTCAACCCGAAGGGCATTACTTTATAACAATAAATGCCCTTCTCGGTGATAAAAGAAGTATGCTCTTCATCTGAGGGGTCCAATTTTATCTGATTATACCCTGAGAAGGCATCCATGAAACTAAGGAGTTCATGACCAGAAGTCGAATCCACTAACTGGTCGATCCGGGCAATGGAAAACTGTCCTTAGGACAAGCTTTATTCAAGATCTGTGTAGTCGATGCATATCTCCACCCTCCGCTGGCTTTCCGAACCATAACCACATTGGCTAGCCAATCAGGATATCGCTTCTCGAATATGACCGGCCATGAGCAATTTGTCTACCTCTTCGTCAATGACCTTCTGCCGCTCAGGAGCAAAACTCCTCTTCTTCTGGCGGACAGGGCGGCAGCTTGGGTTAATATTAAGTTGATGAGTAATTACCTCCGGAGGAATCCGACCATATCCGTTATTTTCCAGGCAAAGACATCCGCATTCATTGATAAGAAGCCAGGAGCTGATCCCGGACTCAGGGAGAGGAGCTCACCGATCTGCACGACTTTAGTGGGATCACCTCCCAGGGGGTAAGATATCAGAAGCTCCGCTGGCTCTCCTCTCCGCTCGACTTCTCTGGGGTCAAATGACTCGGCAACCGGAGGAATATTAGCCATCTGGGGACTAGGGGCTAAATGATAGCAAGGTCTGACCGAGTCTACCTCTCCATGCATCACACCGACTCCTTGCTGGTAGGGAACTGCACCAATAAGCGCTTGGTAGATATAACTGCATCTAACGTTCAAGCCGGGACGGCCAAGAATGGCGTTGTAAGCCAAGGGAACCCGAACTACCAGAAAATCCATCATAACCGTGCTTTGACACGGTGGCGACCCGCCGTAGCTGGCAAAGTAATCTCGCCCTCACCCGGATGGAGTCTCCAGTGAAACCAACTAGAGGGACGGCTACGGGCCGAAGAGAATCCAGAGATAAACTCATCCGAAGAAATGCATCATAAGTAAGCACATTAGCGGAGCTCCCACTGTCTATTAAGATTCTTTTTACAGGATGTCTAGCGATCGTCATTGAAACGACGACGCTATCATCTTTTACAATATTACCCCCGCTATATTTCCCTCAGGAGGGATTACATCATCTAATCCTTCGACTCCCCTTGGTCTCTTGGAAGATGAGGCCTTTCCGTGGGAAATCATGCCCACCATCTTTTCTGTTGGGGTATTGTCAATGCTAGCTTGAGCAGGAGGAGGTCCCATCAAAGCTGGTATGGGAGGAGCCTCTTTTTCTGGATGTATTGCCCAAGATATCCTCTCTGAATTAGCTCTTCGATGGCCTGCTTCAATTCCGACATTCTTCAGTGTCGTGGCCATAATCCCTATGGAAACGGCAATAGCGACTTCTGTCGCGGCAGTGCCCTTCTTCAACGGGGGCGGACGCCGCAAATAAGGCTCGTTTTCAATCTCCATAAGGATATGACTTCCAGGGGGCCAAGAGGGTGTAAGATGGTCCTCCTCTGGGAGTCTGGTTCTTGCGGCGGTCAATCGGTCGGTGTAAGAGCTCAGGCTTCTTAGAAGGAGGTCCGACCAACTCCGGGCGAGCGGGTCTTTTGCTAGCCCTCCCTTGTGCACCTCTCCTGGATGAATCAGCTTCGTCGGCGCGGATGTACTTCTGCGCACGGCTCAGGAGATCAGCATAAGAAGAAGGAGGTCTTTTGTCCAAAGAATAAGTAAAACGGGAGGGTCGGAGCCCCCGCTTTAAGCTAGAGTGGCCACAGCGTCTCAAGATGATAAACCTCCAGGGCCGCCACTTGAAGCGGGTTACAAAATCTTTCAAGGATTCTCCTTCCTGCTGCTGCACTGAGAATAAGCTGTCTGCCACTCGAGGAATTTTACGACAGGCGTCGAAGTGAGCCAGAAAAGACCTCTCCAACTGTCGAAAAGAGTCGATACTTCGTGAGGGCAGACGAGAATACCAAACACAGGCCGCCTTACGGAGGGTGGCTGGGAAGGCAATGCATAAGAGGGCGTCTGTTGCTCCTTGGACCTGCATGATAGCTTTATAGCTTTCCAGATGATCTAGGGGATCAGTGGTGCCGTCATAGGGGTCAAGTTGAGGAAATCGGAACCTCCTTGGAATGGGCTCTTCCATAATCCGCCGAGTGAGAGGGGGGCGGGTGTCGTAATCCGACCCCGGCTGATTATTGATTCTTTGACTGAGTTCTTCCAGCCGGCGATCTTGCTCTTCAAGCGCTTTTCCATTCTATCGGTCGTGCTCCTTCGGCTGGTTCAGGAGAACTGGAAGGAGCCCGATGGCGCCATCGGCGATGCTCTGTATAAGGTTCCTTCCCCCATCATCGTCCGGCAGGCGGACTGCCGGGGGAATGGGACAAAGAGCGCGACCGTCGTGGAAACTTTGGGATCGCCGCCTTCCTGGGGAATAAGGGCGGAGAGGCTTTGTCGGAGGAGATCTTCCTCGAGCTGATTGTCGGCTAACAGGAGTAGCCGACCTAGGCGATAGAGGCTGCTCGAGCCGTTGTGGGATTCCTCGAGAGTGTCGTTCTTGCATCTGTTGAACCATCCCCATGAGAGTCTGACTTGCTGAGTGAGGATCAGTAGTGGTCTTGAGGAATAGCCGGAGTCGGCAGCGGTGAAGAAAGAGCCGGAGGGTTCGATTTCACCGGCTCGATCACCAGATTACTCTATTGTTATGAGATCTCTTTCAGGAAGAAGAAAAGTCCCCCTTCTGCCTTCTCCCCCTTCCTTTTTATCCCCTTCTTTTATTTATTTATTATTTATTTTTGTTTTAATTCTAGAGGTCCATGTGTAGGATAAGTATTCATCTTTTATTTTTTTCCGCTACGTGGTCATTCAGGGATAATAATAAGGGTATTAAGAAACTTGCTCACGAAGAAGGGATTTTCATGATGACCTTGATTATCCCAAGGGAATGTCAGGGTCAGTGGGGATGTCAGAGTCAGAGAAAGGTATCTGGCTCTAAAATA
This sequence comes from Calamus simplicifolius, assembly GCA_900491605.1. NCBI lineage: Eukaryota > Viridiplantae > Streptophyta > Magnoliopsida > Arecales > Arecaceae > Calamus > Calamus simplicifolius. Next base: position 140,829 of record UESW01001569.1, on the reverse strand, counting down.
GAAGTTCAGTGTCTCCTTTTTCTAGATAAACGGCGGTGTTTCAGTGCTTGTTTTATTCGAATCATTTAAAGCGTTATGATGTTTAGCATTTCTCGATTTGAGGGCCTTCCAGGATTGGGGACCGCCCAGGACAGGGGTCGTCCAGACTCTGGGGACCGCTTAGGATTGGGGGCCGCCTAGGGCTGGGGGCCACCTAGACTCTGGGGGCCGCCCAGGACTGGGGGCCGCCCAGACTCTGGGGGCCGCCTAGGACTGGGGGCCGCCCAGACTCTAAAGGCCGCCCAGGACTGGGGGCCGCCCAGACTCTGGGGACCGTCCAGACTCTGGGGGCCGACTTTATTTTCTAACTGTTTTATTTATCATCCATATCAGTTATAATACAAAAGAGCATAGATAACGAATACCAAGCAATATTTTCTAATACATAAAAGGATGGAGATAAATTATTTGTTTCATCTAAATACTATCTAAATAATATTTATTTTTTAAAAAAATAAAATTTCAAATAATTTTATTAGCTCAAAAGAATAAGCCTGTAGTGCACGGCCATCATATGACGATAACAACTGCCATCCTTACTAGTAGTATAACCGAGTCAAAACAGCTCGTGAGTAGCTCGAAATCGACTCAAAAAGTACTCAAAATTGATTCGTTGCTTATCAAGTCGAGCTCGAGCTCGAGCTAGAGCTAGTCGAGTATATTATTGAGTCGAGTTCGAGTATTAAAATACTCAACTTGAAAGCTCGCAAGTTTAAACGAGCTTACTTAATTTTACTATTTTATCCTTATAATTATACATATTTACAATATTATTCTAACTATATAAAACTCTTTTAAATTTTAATTAAAAATATATTTTATTTTAATTTAAAAATTATTTTTTAAATTTTTATATAAAATTTGAGTCAAACTTGAGTATATCGAGTATTTCATTGAGCTCGAGTTTGAGCTCTAAATAAGAAACTCGATCTAAAGCTTGAATCAAATTTTAAAATTAAATCAAGCTCGAGCTGAATACTGTATCGATTCGATTCCATCCGATTCTGACTGATTGCACCCATAATCCCTACCAAAAGACTTGCAGCTATGCGCGTGAAACGGGAGCATGGGACCAATTGACCAAACCCAGCTAACCGGACGCTCACACCGCAAGAACGTTTCTCACGGTGCTTTGGACCTTCTTTCGTTTCGGAAACCCCCGCGCACTCCATCTGGATTCCACCCACGTAAGGGGCGAAGCAAGAAGACTCGTGAGGAGTAGTCCACCGTACGTAGTCTTTTTCTAAGGCATCTAAAGCGACGCCGATCGATCGGTAGAATATTTGAAAGCAAAAGTCACATTCTGTGTCCAATAAATGGGAATGGGAGGGCGTTTGAACTTTTTTTTTTTAAATAATCCAACGATCATATAATACGGGTACGGATTAGCTCTTGAACATTTGAATACATAATTTACTATAAAACAAAAAGATAGGAATCATCCTGTCTCTACCTTCAAAACTTAGAATGCTACAAGAGAAGCCAGCCAATCAACCGCAGAATTAGCTTCACGATAGGTATGAAAAATCTGAACTCCTTGGGCCATCCTCAAAATGGCCCATATATCATATAAGAGCAAAATGACAGGGGCAAAGAAGCCATGATTCCTTCGCAATCATCGAATAACAGTCAAGAAGTCTTCCTCAATAATGAGGTTGTAGGTATGAAGAGACCGAATGGAAGGCGTTTGAACTTTGATTGGATAGCATATCAACAAAGCCCATCGTAAGCTATTATTTATTTATTTAATACAAACGAGCTATCACATTAATCTTGTGCAAGTCAGTCTAAACACATCAGAATACAAAATCTGCTTAAAAGCAACATGACAGGAATCATCCTGATTACATGTCCAAAAATCCGAATGATGAGCCATTATCGTCGTAATCCAGTCAGTTGCAGAATTAGCTTTTTGATAAATGTGTCGAACGTGAACTCTATGGGATTGACTCAGAATCAATCAGATATTATATAGAAGGAGATTGGTCAAAGGATGATCATAGTCTTTCGCTTGAAGCCATCGAGTAACAGATAAAAAGTTTCCTTCAATGAAAAAATTATGAGTATGAAGCCTTCAAACGGCATGAAAGATATCAATCCACGCAGCAAAAACTATTCTTTATACGCAGCAATGGAGTTTTTAAATATACTATGGTAAAAGCCGGTAGTGCCCATCTAACTTAACTTTTTGAGCAAAGGACAAGTTGGTGACCCTATGTTCGATGGACGACGAGTTTCCAACCCCTGCTGCGGCTTCCATTCAAACTCTCTTTTCAAATTTTGTCCCTTTGCCAATTGATTTTTCAAGGGAGACTACTCGGAATCCAAAGATCTCGCTCGACATTATCATCTGCTAGCTGGAACCTTTTTATTTTCTAATATTTTGGGGCTAACGAAATGGTTTCAAGGGGAATGATGGCTTATGGGTTTTGCTTTTGAAGTGACGTAAGGGTCCAGTTGGTCTATTTGCTGGCGTCCATGGAAAGCATGCAATTAAGATTGAGTCATGCTAGAGTTATGACTTTATATCATGACGTGTGATAGGACGGATTGGATTGGTAAGGCCGTGTTTGATTTTGGAATAAGGGAATATTTCTTAAATATTTTTTTATTTTTAAAAGTTATAATTAAAGGGATAGTTTTAAAAAAGTTTAACAAGAGAAAATAATTTATATTTAATTTTACATTATTTTTTGAACTTATTTTTTAAAAAATTTAAAAATAATTAAAGTTATTTCTTGATGATAAATTTATTATTAAAAAAATAATTATTTTTAAGTTATTTTTTAAATAAATACTATTTTGTACACTTATCCAGAAATAACCTTTTATGAATCAACACAGCCTAAGTTCCTCTTAGAGCTGGCATGTGCCATCACAAGCAAAAGCCAAGGCCTAAGCATGTGTCAAGTGCATTCGCTGCAAACGACAATGGATCATTTGTTGAAAAATAATTTTGATCTTACAAAAAAAAAAGTCTCTTTTAAAAATTACTAGAGAATTAATTTAAAAATTTAAATAAAAATATAAAAAAATCTTGCTAGTTGAGACGTATTAGACACTGCCCTAAAGATCAGATTTTTGCTCCTTCGTGCAGATTGTTGACGATCTGTCCCTAAGGTACAACGACCCGGCTTGACGCAATCCTCCTACTACGAGCACGATCACATGAAGGTGCAACATAATGATTACCTCTATATGCCAAAAAAAAAAAAAAGATCAGTGAAAATTAGAAATAAAATGATATGATTATAACCATCTTTAGTGACCATTTGAAATAGATTTTGTTCAGTTTGAAAACAGTTGAAAACTCCCATTAGCTTATAGCAACTCCTAACGAGCTTTGTAATTTTAATAACTATATTTTGGTTTTCATGTAAATCCTTCTCTCGATTAGGATGGATTATGAATTCAATCCTTCTGCTCTTTTTTGGCTTAGTTTACCGAAGTTTAGTAGCTCATAACTAATCGAGCCGAGGACATTTACTATTAGTAAGTTTTAGTCCAGTAGTTAGCTTCTTAATTTGTTCATTAGAAAGTTGAAATATGATCCACTCAGTTGAGTCATTGTTCTTGTCGTCGATCTCATCCATGACCGAATGATTCTTAAATTAAATTTATGAGCCGATCCTTTGAGTTGGGATCTTATAGTTATTTCCTACCATGTGAGGTTGCCCATAATTTGAGTAAGGTTGGACTGCTAGGGTTATCTTTAATTGTAAAGGTTTCGATTTGCATGATTTCATCCTTACTTTCTCAAATTTTTTAGCTAGGTGGATCCCAACCTAGATTTTGTTAATAATTTTATCGGTAATTTGTACCCAGGGCCAAGTTTAGCTTAAAGATATGTTCTTGAAGCATTTGATTATCTTGATACCTCTGGTCTAAACCTTGATTTTGAAGGGTTTGAGCTAATGGCATGATATTTGGCCCTGTAATTTTAAGTATCATAACAGCAGATTCAAGTTGTATTCTATCTCTATAGCGTTCGGTCTTTGAATGTTGATTTCTTACCTAAGAGAGAGATGGAATGTTCCCTGGAAATACCTCTTAGCTCCTAATTACCATATTTTGACCCTTGGTAGCTTCATGCATTGTAAGCAATTTTATCCAATTATCCATAGCTTCAACCATCCTTTCTGACTCAAAAAGCCTACCCTATTCTGTACATATGCTGTACGACATTTGGGCTATCGGCGGTTGATTATTGAGGGTGACTCACTTACGATTATCAGATGAATTACGCAGGAGGGGGACTCATATTCTTGCCTTAATCTTCTGATTAGAGACATTTCAGTCACTCTTCAGTCTACTAGTGCTTTTCAGATTCAGCATAGCTATCGGAAAGCCAATGCTGCAGCTGATTATGTTGCTTCTGCTGTCGCTCGCAACCCTGGCCGGTGGATTTGGCATCCTGGGATACGTTGTTCTGTCTTATTACAGCAAATTTTGTACTCAGATGCTTCGGGTTTGACTCGCGTCAGAGTGGTGTGATCGCCGGCTGTAACAAAAAAAAAAAAATGCCTACCCTATGGACTTCTTGAGAATAGAACATATCTTATGAATGGAGATCGATATTGTAATTGTCAAAAAAATAATTGATTCTGAATGGCCTCTACCATGAATGAAGTATCCATAAATTATACCTTCGCACCAGCTTGACCATAATTTAGCTATTGAACTCGATCTGGAGCAGCCTTGTCTTAATGCGAAGGGAAGAAGTGATCTTCCTCTTTAATGCGTGAAGATGAGGGAAACTTTCTCACGAGACTTCTTTATTTCTATTGCATGAGTTTCCTTCAAACTAGCAAATTTTTTATCGTTGAGGTGCCCCTGATTACCCTTTAGAGGCCCACTAAGTATACCAAAAATTGTTTGTTGCAAGAATAAATGGAGAGTACCAAAAAAATTATTCCCTGCAAAATATTTGAGTACATTAGTACAATTAGGTGAATGGACTGATCTGATTTGCTCCTAATAGATGATAGAATTAGGATACAAATAGCTAAGTAATAAGATAAGTTGCAAGCTGGTCCCATGATACAAAAAAATATTTTAAACTTGAATTATTTGGATTGCATGCAAGGTCTTTGCAAATGCTATCTTCCTCCATATTTATAATGTGCCCATCATAATCACCACCGACAGCTATTCAAAACTTCTAGCAACTCCTTTTTAGTTTTAAAAATTATTAAAATTTATGATGTGGCTAATCGAACCGCGTTAGGGTTGACGAAAGAAGTAGCTGACGAAATCCTAGCCTCGAACTCCGAAACCCCCTTGGCCTCGGCCTCCAGGTCTTCTTGGCCTCAGACTTCAGGTCCCCTTCGTCTTGGACTCCAGGCTTCCTCAGCCTCAGACTCTAGGTCCCTTTGATCTCGAGCCGTCTAACACTGCCACATGGTCCATTAACCATCTGCAGCTGCCACGTGGCCCACTAACCATCTGCAACCGTGCATGACCACTACCAGTTACGACGCACACCTGATGCAACTAGGCCTCTCTGTCACCTGTGACGCCGCGCCTGGCAGAGGACTGGTAGGACGGAACACCTCTGACATACTCAGTGTTGGTTGCGATCCGTCTTTGTCAGCCTTGCCGTCTGTTCACTACCAAACAACAACGTCTCAGGATCAATCATCTTTCAAAAGCGAAAAGAGGGATCTCCGAATAGATATAAGAATCTTCACTCACAACGAGAAAAATGATCTGAACTCAAATTCTCTAGCTAATTTCATTAGCTCTTTCTTTGCTGTTCCTTAGTTGCTTATTTGAGCATGGAAAGATCCCCATCGATGCAACTGGTCCCTGAGGACTTTCTTGCAGGAACTCCATTGAGAAAAAGGCTCTCCGTTTCCCGATGTTTAAGGGACGCAATTTGACGGCAACAACTTCCATTAATTTATGGCAACTTCTCGCTAGTTTTATGGTTTTAACAACTATACTTCAGTCTTTGCATATGCTTTTCTTTTGATCAAGACTAATGTGCTACTAGATTATATATTTAATCATTGTGTTCTTATCGGCTTAGCTAACTGAAGATTAGTGGCTCATATTCCTATTGATCTAAGGATATCTATCATTAGTGAGTTTTGGTCTAGTAGTTAACTTCGCAATTTATTCATCAAAAAATCAAAATATGATGCCAACATTCATATAAACAAAATTTATATAAAATATTTTGTAATTTTGCAATAAAAAAATAATTATACAATTATACATTGAGATATTATAAATAACTCTGTTTTTGAATCTAAATACAAAACAAGTAATAATATAACCTAAAGCATGCCAATTATTTAAAATATGTATATCCTAGTGTGCGAAATTGATATCAGATTTTTCATAAATGTTTATCATTTGTCTCATACTAAAGATTCAAAGCAAGGCAGTCCCAATAAAAGAATTAAATTCAGTAATATCAGCAGAGGCTTTGAGCAATTCACTTGGTGTAATAATCGCCATGGCTCAGCTCGTGTATGGGAAAGACTTGACAGAGCTTTGGCTACGGCCCAGTGGCTTCACAAGTTTCCAGCGGCCCATGTTTCTCACCTGCCCAGGATTGCTTCCGACCATTGCCCCTTATTGATCTCTACTGAGGCTGATCAGTATCACCGTAGACAGTTTAGATTTGAGCATTTCTGGACTATCCACTCGGGGGCTCGGTCTATTATTTCTCATATTTGGCATCTTTCCATCAGGGGTAATGCTATTTACCGCCTTTCTCGTCGTCTGATGTTGGCTAGACGGCGTCTTGCCAGATGGAATAGGAATGATGTGGGAAATCTGGATCGTCAGATTGATCGGGTGGAAGCAGATATTACAGCTCTTCAGGAAAAGGAGGATCAGGAGGGATTTCTGCTGGACCCGGACCTTCTCACTTTGCGGGATAAGCTTGCTTGTCATCACTCACTACTTCGCCAGCAGGAGATGTATTGGAGACAGAGGTCAAGGCTTCAGTGGATCCGTGAGGGGGATCGTAATACTAGATTCTTCCATCAGGCTACCCTGAAGCGGCGTGCTGTTAATAGAATTCGGAGGCTTGTGGATATAGAGGGGCAAGGCCATGAGGATTATCAGTCTATTCGGGATCTGCTTCTTCATTTCTTTCAGTCTAGATGGGCTGACTCCTCTGGTAATGGTGATCCGGTTGTCAGAGTTCCTGACTCCAGGAGAGTCTCTTCTCAGGACAATGATAAGCTGTGTAGGCCGATCACTGCTAAGGAAATTCGGATGGCTCTGTGGGAGCTTGGACCGGAAAAGGCCCCTGGGCCAGATGGATTTCCCCCCCTTTTCTATCGCCACTACTGGGACATTGTTGGTCAGGAGGTGATTCAGGCTGTTCAAATTGTCTTCCATTCGAAGCAGATTCCCTTGGATTGGAATCGGACTCTTGTGACGCTTGTGCCTAAACGGTCCGATGCATCTCTTCCTCAGCACTTCAGACCTATCAGCCTCTGTACTACCCTGTATAAAATTTGTGCTCGCCTCTTGGTTGGTCGTCTTCGGCTTGTTATCCCCCGTATTATTTCTTTGGAGCAGGGGGCTTTTATTCGAGGGCGTTCTATTTCGGACAACGTCCTCATTGCTCAGGAATTCATGCATGATCTCCAAAGAGCTCATGGGAAAAGATGTCTTATGGCAGTGAAACTTGATATGGAAAGAGCTTATGATAGAGTGAGCTGGGCCTTTCTGGAACGGTCTCTTCAGGAATTCGGATTTGCTGATCTCTTTATTGAGTGGATTATGGTTTGCATTCTGAGACCGTCCTTTTCTCTGCTTATCAATGGGAGTCCTACTGAGTTTTTCCACTCTTCGGTGGGTCTGAGACAGGGGTGCCCACTATCTCCTTTGTTATTTATTCTTGCTGTGGACGATCTTTCTCGTGCTTTCCATCAGGCTCAGCAGGATCGTCGGATTGTCCCGTTCATGGCCGGGAGTGAGGGCCCTCTGATTTCTCACCTTCTTTTCGCCGATGACTGCATCCTTTTGGGGAAGGCCTCTATTGATAATGCTGCCTCTTTTCATTCTATTCTGCAGCGTTATTGTCAAGCTTCGGGCCAAAGAGTTAATTTTCTTAAATCATCTATCTGTTTTAGTCCGAAGACCCCCAGATCTATTAAGCAAGCTATAATTGAGCTATCTGGTATCACCTCTATGACGGACCGTCTTATGTATTTGGGGATCCTTATTACCGGTAGACGGGCCCGTTGTTCTGACTATGCTGAGATAGAGAGACGGATCCGCCAGCGTATTGATGGATGGCCAGTTACTAGCCTTTCTATGATGGCCAGGGTCACCATCATTCGCTCTATCCTCTCTTCTATTCCAGTTTACCTCCTATCCAATACTGTCATGCCGATCACCTGCCTGAGAAGGATTGATAGATGCTTCAGAGATTTCCTTTGGGCTTCGATGCAGGAGGGTCATGGTATTCACCTATTATCTTGGGATAGGGTTTGTATGCCTATCTATGAAGGTGGTTTGGGGATTCAGCCTTTGATTGCTAGAAGGGAAGCTCTTCTTGCTCGGCATGCTTCACGATTCCTCCTGGAGCCTCAGTGTTTATGGAGTTCTGTGATGCATGCGAGATACGGAGACTGGGCTCCTGGCTCGACCATTATGCCGCCCCGGGGCTCTTCGTCCTTTTGGAAGCAGATCTGTAGTCATAGCCAGGCCATCATGAACAACATTTCGTGGCTGATTGGTGATGGTTCTTTGATTGATGTTGTCAAGGATGCCTGGATTTCTGAGCTCCCTCTCATGCGTTGGCCCACCTATATCAGTATGGATGTCCCCCCAATCTCAGGGTTAAGGATTTGATTTCCTTAAACCCCCTCTCCTGGCATATTCCTTCGGTGACCCGCTTGTTTGGAGCAGAGTTGTCTTCTCGGATTATCTCGCTTCCTCTCATGGCTGGCTGTGTTGCAGATTCCAGGGTTTGGCAGAGATCTTGCTTTCCCAAGGCCCCCATTAGAGATCTTCTGGATATGTTCAGGCCACAGGCGCAGTGTACGAAGGACGCTCGCTGGATCTGGAAGCTTCCTATTCTTCCCAGGGTTCAGCTCTTCATCTGGAAGCTTCTTTGGGACTGTCTTCCGACTTGCCTTCTCCTATCCCGGAGGGGTCTGTCTATCCAGCCGACTTGCCCTCTGTGCAGTCAGGCGGAGGAATCTCTGGACCATGCTATATTTTATTGCCCCAGAGCGAGACGGATATGGGTTCTCATGGGTTACCCTAGGAGAGCTGATATTATGGATGATTTGCGATCCTCTTTCTTTCAGGAGATCCGGTATGGCCCTCTGAATAAGCGTGGTCTTTGGTCTGCCACTGCTTATCACATATGGCTTTCGAGGAATCAGATCATCTTCACCAACGACAGATTCTCTTATCACAGAGTTGTGAGGCAGATCAGACTGTTGTCTTCGGACTGTGCCCGGGGCTCTAGTGCTGTTGATGTTGACCCCTCTGGCCTCTGGGGCTCCCCTGCTGTCTTGACAGCGAACCGGTGTTCGATTTTCTTCTCTTGGGAGCCCCCACCTCCAGGGTATGTCAAAATCAATTTTGATGGGAGTGTCCGTTATAGAGCTGCGGGCTCTGCTTTTATCATTCGTGGGCATCAGGGTGATCTCTTAGCGGCGGGTGGCTTTGGTACCCTCGACTCATCTGTTCCTATGTCGGAGCTCATTGGTGCGTGGGGGGTCTCTCGTATGCTATCAGAACTCTCAAGGCCCATAAGATTATGATTGAGGGGGATTCTATGACTGTCATCTCCTGGTTGTTGAGGGACAGCTGTTTGGATATTCCCTCAAATCCGATTTTGTTGGACTGCCGGTCCATGTTGAGGGAAATCCAGTCTGTTCAGATCCGCCATATCTTCCGTGAGGCCAATGCGGCGGCAGACTGGGTGGCTTCCTTTGTAGCTCAGCATGCGGGACCATGGACTTGGAGCCCTGCGGACCCCTGCCCGATCCTTCTCCAGCAGATTTTATATTCAGATGTATCTGGGCTGATTCATATGAGGAGTGTATGATCGCCCGTTTTGTAACAAAAAAAAAAAAAAAAAGCAAGGAATATTTAAAATACATAAATACATATTATTTTGCAAAAGAAATGATAAAATCAATAATTAAATGATTTCAGGGTCAAACAGCACTCAAACCTAACCTGTTTACAAACGTATGTAATAGAATATTAAAATAATGACAACCCAATCCACAAAACCGCAATAGAGAGGAGGATGGAGCATGTCGATATCGGGGAAGGGTTATAAAATCATCAAATCGGGCTCATATTTTTTCTAATGTTTTTTTGGGCAGGAATCCAAACTGATCCATCGGTCCAAATTTGACATCACGAAATTCTTCTATTGTTTTTCTTGTTGCCGGATCCAATCGCATGGGAACAGCCAATCCATCGGCCCGTCCAAAAGTCGCCGACTACCTAATTCTCGTATCTCGACAGCCAAAATCTTGTTGAGTTTTGCTGTGCTTTTTAATTTTTTTAAAAAAATATTAAAAATATTGATCATTTGATACTATTAGATTTATGTTTTAAAAGTTAAATTTGACGATGTTTTACATTGGCTATTAGCTAACTAACGCGATCTTTCTTTTTTTTTATTATTTGGACTTAGAACCTATCTTAACGTTAAATATGTTCTGCCAATTTATTGTAATCGATCATATGCGTGGTAAAAAAAAAAAAAAAATCAAAGATTGATTAGTGCATGGTAAAAATATGCAGCACTTCGAAGTATGATGGTGCCTCTTCATATTTTATGTTAGGGTCATTTCCTTTGCTAGGTCATACATTGCCCTCAGCTCAAAATCACAAGGCACTAAAATGTAGAGTAAAAATTAATGAATAATAAGATCATCCCCTTTGCCAGGTCATACATCACCATTACACTAAAACCACGTAATCCTGAAAACTAAAGTGAAAGTTAATAAATAGAAGACGATTCCTTTACGATGGAGCATTTGAGATATACCATAGCCTTATGCATAGTTATTTTCTTATGTTCATCAGCTACCACATTTTTGAATCGATTTTGATACTATTATAATATTTTAAAATTGTTTTTTAATTTAATTAATTTGTCAATGAATTAAAATTATGGTTTACTATAACTCAAGTAAGTGTTGATGAATAGCAGGTAAATTTGGGTTACACATGTCTCAGGGCGCCCCACCGCACGTGGAGGATGTCGTGGAGGGTCTGGCAGCAGATGGTGGTGGAGATGCCGAAGAATAGGGCAAAGGGCCCTCCAACGACTTGCGCTTATCCTGAGAGGCAACGATGGAGACCAGCGAAGACGGTGACAGTAGCGACGCGCAAAGGGAGAGCTAAATCAGCAGGGTCCGGGATGCTGAGTAAAGCGGCAGTCGGCATGCTGTGCTTATATATATATATATATATATATATATATATATATGGATAATCATACAACTTTTGGGTAAAAACAATTCAAAAGATTAAAAAAAAATACATAAGAGGGTAAAATCCAGTCAGTTACATAGCATGTAACTCAATCAACTGCACAGTTTGCCTTCTGATATACATGACAGACTATGATGATCCTCAAAAGCTGTCAGATATCATGAAGAAATGGATGAACATCACCATGATCCATTCTATTGAATTCATCAGATAACTGTAGACGAGTCCTTCTCGATGAGAAGCCTTCGAGTCCGCAGCTGTCGAATCGCTATGATGATATCAGTCCATGCTGCTTTGAGCTTAACTTTCAGCATAAAAAAATTTTATAGAAAGATTTCATCAACCGCCGTAAGTTTTTCATTATCCATTTGAATTACATATTTAATTTTATAAATAAATTTATGAATACTATCATTAAAATTTAACTTAACAAACCTCAGAAATTGGAGAGCCTCTTGGAACTCTACGAAAAGAACGCAACAACGAAAGGAAAAGGGGAGCTGCGTGCAGGCATCACGGGTGGCATGCAACCCCACATGCATGATGCCATTGACGTAGGACTTTCTCCTCGGAATTTCTCGTGATTTGGTCTGATGAAGTGACTGCGATACCCTTATAAGGCTATAACCACCATGCATTCTAACTTTCAAAGTGCACTAAAAAGCAAAGGTACAGTACTCAGATTACCCTCTTTCTGACCAAGCTCCATGTCGCCGCCCTGCTACACATGGATGCCACGAGCGCAAAGGAATTCAGCCGTTCCTGGACTCTTTACATCCACGAGCAAATCCAAGAATTTTCAACCGATCCCACGGCAGTCCAGATCATTAAATCTCTTTAATTGGTGGATGTTTGATTCCCGTGTCCAAGCGATCTCTTAGCGTTGCATGAAGCCGCATTATTGTGTCCTTGGTCGAGTGCGTCTTTGGATTGCTCTGCATGCCTGCTTGCGTAAACAAGAATCAGCAGCGCTGTACGCACAATAAATGCTGTGTCCATTGTTGGGTTGTAATATGGCTGATTACCTACTCTTGACGGCATCATAATGTTCTATGCAATTTCTGAAATCAAATGATACTTATTTTTGAGATGTTAGCACTCTCGCCTCGGCCCCTTCGGCCCCGGCTTTTGGTTCCAACTTCGACCTTCTGCTCCGGCCTTCAGCTTCGGCCTCTGGTTTCAGCTTCGACCTTCGGCTCCGGCTTGCAGTTTCGGCCTCTAGCTTTGGCCTCGGCCCTGGCCTCCAGCTTCGGCTCCGGTCTCTGGCTCTGGCTCCGGCTCTGGCCTCCAGCTCCAGCCTCCAGTTTCGGCCTCTGATTCCAGCTCCGGCCTTCGGTATCAGTCTCTGGTTCCAGCTCCGGCCTCCAACTCCGGTCTCCAGCTTCGGCCTTTGGTTCCAGCTCCGGCCTTCGGCTCTAGTCTCCAGCTTCGACCTCTCGCTTTGGCTTCGGCCTCCAGCTTCGGCCTCTGGTTCCAGCTCCGGCCTCCGGCTCCGACCTCCCGTTTCGGCCTCTGGTTCCCGCTCCGACCTTCAGCTCCGGCCTCCAGCTTCGGCCTCCGACCTCCAGCTCCGGCCTCCAGCTTCGACTTCTGGCTCTGGCTCTGGCCTCCAGCTTCGGCCTCTGGTTCCAGCTCCGGCCTCTCGCTTCGGCCTCTGCTCTGGCTCCGGCCTCCAGCTCCGGCCTCTGATTCTAGCTTCGGCTCCGGCCTCTGGCTCCGGCTCCGGCCTCCAGCTCCGGCATCCAGCTTTGGCTTCGGCTTTAACTTGGTGCCTTGTGTTGTGTGCTTTCCTTGCGTAGTAAAGCTAACCTCGGATATCGGACCCTATGATTCGAGACATCCACTATCACATATCTCGCTCGCCAAATCACGGGCAAATGCTAACACGCCCCGCAGTTGCCAACATACATGACATCCATTCAGCAACGGCTCACTCATCTGCCATTTGCGAAACTCATCCTAACAAGAAAGATTCGACGGTTCCAACGGAACGAGGTATAAAAGGAAGACCCCGAGCTTAGGGCGGAGGATCCTCTTCTTCTCTTAAAAAAAAGGACTCACACAACACATTCCTGTTCTACAAGCTCACTGACTTGAGCGTCGGAGGGTCCTCGCCGGAACCACTGGCCTGGACTTCTTGCAGGTTTTTGGAGGAAGAAGGCAACCTTTCCACCTCCTCGGAGGCCCCCGGAGATCTCAGCACACCTGGCGCTCATCACAAGTGACTTGGCAGCATCAAATTGGCGTGCTAGGAAGGGGGACACGCATGTGGTAGGCGAAAGTTCTCCCTGTGACCCCACTGCTTCTGTAAGGAAGACGATGGTGACAACGCGAGCTCAGGAAGCTTCCACCAGCCATGCCGCGGAACACCTTCTGCGGGCTAAGCAATCGGAGGCCAACCTCCATGTTTCGCCCCCTGCACAGATGAACCAGTCCGATCGGCTTGATGTCCTAGCTCATCAGGTACAGGACCTGATGACGGTGGTGCGGAGATTACAGGAACACTGCTTCGCCGCTGTGTCTCAGCCCCCTTCGCCTCACGAAGGGGGGCATGGAGCAAATCAATCTCATCAAGGCGGGACTCCACTTGAGGCCTCCCACCACTCGCCCCCCAAACCTCGTCGCCGGGAGGCTTCAATGCGATGATGATTTCTCTCCTGCCATTCAGATCGTTCTCACCGGTGGCCGGGTGAGAAGAAGCCAAGACGGGTGTACTCCCTGCACCGGCGGTCTTTTCTGGCTTCATCTTCTGACTCCTCTAAAGACAACACCAACAGGAGGACCACTCGTCGGGCCGAATAGTGGCTCGATGAGTATCATCAACGGTTGGAGGAGCTTAGTCGTCGGATCGCCAACCCTCACGGGACGGACTACGACCACCGTCCCATGCTTTCCCACACATCATGGAGGAACCGGTTCTGCCCCGGTTCCATCTCCCCCAGTTAGACCCATACGACGGCACGATAGACCCTCTGGACCACTTGGAGAGCTATAAGGTTCTCATGCAAGTCCAGGAAACGACGGACTCCCTCCTGTGTGTCGCCTTTCCTGCCACACTTCGTAAGGCGGTGCATGCGTGGTATTCTCGCCTGCCACCGTGCAGCATTAATTCCTTCAGACAGCTCGAGCGATCTTTCTTGGCCCACTTTGATGCGTGCCGAAAGATCCCTCGAGTGGCCGATAGCTTATTCGCTGTCCAGCAAAGGAGTGGCGAGACCCTGAAGGACTTCATTGCTCGGTTCAAGGAGGCGGCGCTGGAGGTGTATAACTTGGATAATTCTGTAGCCACTTTGGCCCTAAAGCGAGGACTTCATCCTTCTAGATTCGCGATAAGAAGCCTCCTGTTTCCTACGCCGAGCTTCTAAGCCGGGCACAGAAGTACATTCATGCCGACGAAGCGGACTCTTCTAGGAGGGAGGCTGATAAAAGTTTCAGTAAAAAACCGGCATCCACGGAGTCTGCTGGAGCACGGTCCCGGAAGCCTGAGCCTCCCCACCACTCAGACCACCGGCCTCAGATGCTTGTTCTCAAGGAGCAGTTCACCCCCCTCCTGGCTCCGATATCTCACATTCTACTAGAAATCGAGGAGGAGCCCTACTTTCGATGTCCACCTCCCATGAAGTCAGGAACCCCCCGCAGCAAAGAACTTTACTGCCGGTATCACCGAGACTACGGTCATGACACTGAGGACTGCCATCGTTTGAAGAAGGCCATTGAAGAGCTTGTCCAGCAGGGTCACTTGGGCAAGTTTGTTCGAAGAGGAAACCTTCCTGCTCCGGGTTCATCGGCGCCTCCTGCGCTTCAAACCGGCGTCGACAATGCCCCTACGGAAAAGACAATAGCCATGATTTCCTAGGGGTAGGCAGCAGCTCGAAAATACGGCGAGAGGGGGTAGATTCTGTAATTCCTTTCTTTAGGAAGGACTTAGATGGGGTAGTTAATAAACTTGATGACAGCGTCGTCATGTCCATGACCATAGCCAAACATCCTGTAAAAAGAATTTTAGTGGATAGTGGAAGTTCTATGAATGTTTTGAGCTACGAGGCCTTTGTTCGGATGAACCTGTCAAACTCTTCCCTTCGACCCCATCGCCACACCTTTGATGGGCTTTACTGGAGATCTTGTGAGCATCGAAGGGGAGATCGCCCTTCCTATCATGGCTGGGACTCCACCGTATCAAAGTACGGTAGTCATAAATTTCCTAGTGGTCCGGGTCCCGTTGGCTTACAACACTATCCTGAGAAGGCTGGGCTTGAATTTGCTGGATGCCGTCATCTCCACCAAGAGATTGTTGGTGAGGTTTCCCACCGACGAAGGGGTTGGAGAAATGAAGGGAGAGCAAAGCCCGCCACCGCTTTGCTGCCACTTATCCCCCAGTCCGCTGGAGGTGGTGTCGGCAGTAGCCTCTGAGCCACTTGACCCCCAAGAATTGGGGAGGAGAGGAGAGTCAGCCGAGCACCTCCTGACCTTCCCCTTGGGGGAGGACTCGACGAGGACTGTCCAGGTTGGAGCGCTGCTCCCGGAAGAGGCACGCGATCGGCTCCTCACCTTCTTGCGTGCCAACGTCGACATCTTTGCATGGTCACCATCAGACATGCCAGGCATCCCTGAGGAGATGATCACCCATCGGCTCAACTTCAAGCTAGAGTGCTGGCCGGTCCAACAGAAGAAGAGGAGCTTTGCTCAGGACAGACAGAAAGCTATCGATGAGGAAGTCCGTAAGCTGATGGCTACAGGCCACATTCGGGAAGTTCACTACCCTGAATGGTTGGCCAACGTTGTGATGGTCCGTAAGACTAATGGGAGCTGGAGGATGTGCGTAGACTTTATCGACCTCAACAAAGCATGCCCCAGGACAACTTTCTGTTGCCTTGGATCGATCAACTAGTGGATGCTACATCCGGCCATGAGACCCTTAGTTTCATGGACGCCTTCTTCGAGTACAACCAAATCAGGATGAACCCGGTGGATGAGGAAGCTACCTCCTTCATAACTGAGAAGGGATTGTACTGCTACAAGGTAATGCCATTCGGGCTAAAGAACGCGGGGGCCACTTACCAAAGGCTAATGAACAAAGTCTTCGAAGATCAGATAGGATGCAACATGGAAGTGTACGTGGACGACATGCTGACAAAACGTTTCTACGCCACCAACATATTGTCGACCTAACGGAGACCTTTGACAACCTCCACCGATACCAGATGAGGCTGAACCCACGCAAATGCACCTTTGGGGTGATAGCCGAAAAATTCTTGGGTTTCATGGTAACCCGACGAGGAATCGAGGCGAACCCTGATAAAGTTCAAGCCATCTTGGATATGAGGTCTCCCACCAACAAGAAGGAAGTGCAGCGCCTGACGGGAAGGGTGGCGGCCTTGAGCCATTTTCTGTCCAAGTCCGCTAAGAGGTGCTTGCCTTTCTTCAAGGCACTCTGCAGGGCCAATGGATTCGAATGGACGAAAGAGTGTAAGAAGGCCTTCAAGGGACTGAAAGAATTCCTATCCGCCCCACCACTGCTGTCCAAGCCAACGAATGGAGAAGAACTCCTTCTATACCTCGCGACCTCTCTCGAAGCTGTCAGTTCCATGCTAGTTTGCATACACACCAATGGCACACAAAAGCCAGTACACTAGCAAGGTGCTCCACGATGCAGAGACCAGGTACTCCAAGATTAAGAAGATTATCTTTGTGCTGATTGTGTCCGTCCAGCGCCTCCGACCGTATTTTCAAACTCATCCGATCGTAGTGGTCACGGACCAACCTCTCAAGGCAATTCTTGCTCGCCTGGACACCTCGGGCCGACTGGCGAAGTGGGCGCTCAAGCTGAGAGAATTTGACCTATCTTTTCATCCCCAGTCAGCCATGAAATCCTAGGTCCTGGCAGATTTCTTGGTCGAATGCACCTGGGGTGAGGAGCAACCCGAAGAGGCCCCTGCAAACCACTCAACCCCTGGAGCCGGAGAGGATGAATGGATCCTTCATGTGGATGGAGCATTAAATTCTCAAGGGAGCGGAGCGGGCCTCATCCTGGCCAACTCGGACGGAGTTGTAACCGAGTGCACACTCTGCTTTCTCTTTCCAGCCACCAACAATCAGGCAGAGTATGAAGCCCTACTGTCTGGAATAAGATTAGCCCGGAAGCTTGGGGTGAAGCGCCTTAGGGCATTCACTGACTCCCAGCTGGTCACTGGCCAAATCACAGGAGAGTATGAAGTGCGGGATCCTATCATGTCCCGCTACTTGAGCATGGTGCAGTCGCAAGCTTCTCTCTTAACCTACTTCAATGTCAGCTACATTCCTCGAGGGGAGAATGCTAGAGCAGACGCCTTGTCCCATCTCGCCACCTCAGCTGACGGGATGTTGGAAAGAGCTTACATAGAGCATCTGGAAGCCCCAAGTACCGAAGCAACAAAAGAAGCCCTACCAGTTGAGCAAGAGCCTTCTGGATGGATGCTTATGTCCAGTACCTTACTAACGGTACCCTCCCCGAAGACCTGGCCGAGGCTAGGCAGCTCAAAAGATGGATCCCAAAGTTTTTTATAATGGAAGGAAAACTCTACCGAAAGTCATTCTCGTACCCGGTCCTCAGGTGTGTCAGCCCCACAGAGGCGGATTACATCCTGCAGGAAATACATAAAGGCATATACGGAAGTCATTTGGGGGGCAGAGCTCTGGCATACAAAGCCCTGCGACAAGGATATTATTGGCTAACAATGAAGGAGGATGCATCCGAGCTTGTCAAGAGATGCGACAGTTGCCAGCACCATGCCAATATTCAACGCCAACCAATGTACCAGCTGACCCCTCTGGCCGCACCATGGCCCTTTGTCCAGTGGGGTATGTGATAGAGATATAGACTAAAAGATATGCTTTATGTTATGTCTTTACATTTTTAATAAGAATTCATTTTGAGCAATGTGTTCCATTTACTATATATATGTGCATGTGTCTAGTATTTACAAAGAGTATTTGATCTAGTGTGTAGAGTACGGCTTACACACAAAAGACTAGATCATCGGTTCTTTTGGAATACAAGTTTATTGTTCACAGTTTTAGATGGAATTGGACACACCATCAGTAGAACTGTAGCACAAATTTTTAGTAGGTCTGTCTTGACTACGGGGAATGGTTTATTCTAACTATTTGTGCTAGTACACTTTGTGTGTATTGAACAGGACCCAGTTGAGTTGATTATTTTATACTGACTTTATAAAATAATTTAAAACTCATGAATATTATGATTACTTATGCTCTTAATCTGAATTCTATTTCTAGACACGTGTATGTAGTGATTATTGCTTTGATTACACATAGAGTGAGATTCTATATGAGTCAATAAACTCAGTGGGTTGGGCAATAACATATATATATGGTGAATATTAATAGTTGAAGGAATCCACGTTCTGTTAATTTGGATTGATGATATCCCCTTGAGAAAGCTTATAAGTTTTGATTGTATCAAATCTTGCAAGTGGATTTTGAATCCGATACATCAAATAAGTTAAGTGGATAAGTCTCAAGGATAATAACAGCCAATTCAATTATATTGTCAGTATTTAAATTTAATTGGTGGATATCTGTAATCTTAACGTGGGGAGATAATAAGTATTTAATATTAAGGCTCAAAAATATAAATTCGAATGTGATTAGGAGTACAATTATAATTCTTTAGTGGAATGAATTATAATTTACGTAATTGAATCCTAACCCGGGATAGGATTAGGAGATTTAATTACGTGGGAAGTCCTTTTCATATTTGCCTATTTGGTCCCTGTTGTAGCCCTATAAATACCCTCTCAATTGGTTGCTAGGGTTAACATTTTTGAGAAAAAAGAAAAACAAGAAACCCTAGGTCGGCCAAGAGATCCCACCATCTTGTGAGAGAAGGAAGGTATTTCGGGAATACGGCGGAAGGCTAAAAGGTTGAGGTCGAGCAATCAAATCGAAGAGTTTCAACGTTCAAGTCTGAAGGTATAATCTTATACTCATAGATTAGAACGGTAAAAGATTTTTGTATTACTCATATACGCTATAGCCGTGATCTTGGGGTATTCCGCGCTCCCCAACAGTATGAACATCCTGGAACTATTTTCTCCATCTTCTAGTCAATGTAAATTCCTATCGGTAGTCGTCGACCATTTCACCAAGTAGATTGAGGCCGAAGCACTCGCCAAGATCACCGAGGGCAAGGTGAGAACCTTCTTTTGGAAGTCTGTATTGTGCCGGTTCGGGTTGCCACACACCCTCGTCACTGATAATGGCCGACAGTTTGATAACACTGCCTTCCGGGAGTTCTGCACCGGGCTGGGTATTCATCAATGGTTCACCTTTGTGGGGCACCCTCAAACCAATGGCGCAACCGAGGTGACCAATCGCATTATTCTCCAAGGACTTAGGGCCCGACTAGATGACTGTAAAGGATGATGGGTGGAAGAGCTCTCTAGTGTACTGTGGGCCTACCACACAACGCCACGAACACCCACCGAGAAACTCCTTTCAGCCTGATTTTTGGATCCGAAGCCATTATTCCTGTGGAGATAGGTGTCCCAAGCCCACGAAAAGAGTTATACAGCGAAGAGGATAACCCCAGTCAACTGCGGGCCGACCTCAACTTAGTGGAAGAATTGCGAGACCAAGCGCAGCTCCGCATGGCGGCCTTTCGACAGCGGATGACCAGATACTATAATGCCCGGGTACGATCTAAGACATTCCGTCCCAGAGACCTAGTCCTGCGATGAGCTGAAATATCGAAGCCGATGAAAGGAGGCAAGCTAGCACCAAAATGGGAAGGACCCTATCGTGTCACGGAGGTGCTTCATCACAGAACATACAAAGTTGAGGGGCTAGACGGGAAACCTCTCCCCTGCACTTGGAACGCGGACAACCTGCGTTGGTATTATCAGTAATTTGCTAACTCCCTTAGCTTGAGCCTGCTTGCTAGAGTGCTATTCTAAATATTCTTATTGCTATGTTTTCGAATGATCTTACTTCTCACTCTAAGCCCGGCTCCGCGTTGGCACTCTAAGCCCGGCTCCGCGTCGGCACTCTAAGCCTAGCTCCGTGTCGGCACTCTAAAAGCCCGGCTCCGCATCGGTACTCTAAAAGCCTGGCTCTGCGTCGACACTTTAAGCCGGCTCCGCATCGGCACTCTAAGCCCGGCTCTGCGTCGGCACACTAAAAGTCCAGCTTCGCGTTGGCACACTAAAAGCCCGGCTCTGCGTTGGCATTCTGAAAGCCTGGCTCCGCATCGGCACTTTAAGCCTAGCTCCGCATCGGCACTCAAAGCTCGGCTCCACGTCGGCACTCTAAGCCTGGCTCCGCATCGGTACTCTAAAAGCCCGGCTCTGCGTTGGTACTTTAAGCCCGGCTCCGTGTCGGCACTCTGGCCCAGCTTCGCGTCAACGCTCTACTCAACCTCGCGTTGGTATTTAGCGACTCCGCGTCGACACGAGTGTGGCCCTGCACTAGCACTTGTTCGACCTTCGTATCAGCAACTAAGACTGATCCCACATCAGTTCTCTAATTGATTTTCTAACCATGTCTCTAGACAAAGAATCGTATTGTAGTTCTTTGGCCATAGGTTTTTGGTTTGCTTCAACTCATACACTAGAAAATCCGACTATGATCCAAGACATAAGCGTTACGGGTCAAGGAATTCATTAATAGCCAAAGTTTACAAAATCGCCGATTTAAATCGGACTTGATGCAATACAATGAAAGTGAAAGAAACTAGGGATCACTCGGATCTAAGTTGTCATCCTCGGGGACTTCGTCTGGCTCCAACCCTCGATCCCTTCAAGGCCGTAGAGCTTTTGGATTTTCTCCTTGCAGTCCTGGAAGCCGCCTTCGTATGCAAATGCCGTCGACTTGGCCAATTCCTTGCTAAATGCACTAAACTTCCTGAAGTCCTCTACGGCCTTAGTGGCTCGCTTCTCCGCCTTGGAGGCTTTCTGCTCGGCCTCCGCGATCTTCTTCTCGGCCTCCGCGATCTTTTTCTCGGCCTCGGCAATCTTCTTTTCGGCTTTGGTCACTGCCACCTTCATGTCTGCAATCTTGGCATCAGACTGGTGAGCGATCTCCTCCGCGTTCTCAGCTCTCTCCTCGGCCACACCTATTTTAATGGTGGTGGAGTGTAATCGGTTCTTCAACATGTACACTTCCGACTCCGCCACCTCCAATTTCTCCTCTGCCATTCTTTGTTTCTCTTCGGCCACTTGAGCATTATCCAGCTCATTGGCCGCTTGACGCTGGGCAACTTTCAGCGCCTCTTCTGCCTTCTCTGCTCTTAGCCGGATAGCTTCGACTTCGGCCCTTAGCGCCCGAGCAGTCTTTGCTCGGGTATCCTCCAGGGCCATCTCCGCCCTCTCTGCCCTAGCTCGGAGTGCTTGCATTTCCTCTATCGATTGATCGATAGCGGCTTCGGCCTGGGCCCAGAGGCCCCTCATGGCAGTCATAGAATTCAACTCCTGGGCAGAATGTCTAGGTTAGACGAAGAAAATATATAAAAAAAATCAAGAATAGAACAATGCTTACCCAGAGATGTGCCACAGACGCCTCTCGGAAGAATGTGGCCTTCCCTTGATGTCAGAGAAATCCCTGTAGCTCCGGCACGGACGCCTGGTCCAGTGTCCGCTCAGCCCATGGACTATAGTGCGTCAAAATCAATTGGAAAGAAGGATCGACGTTGTTCCCCTCAGCTGACTTGATGGCTGCGGGGGAGGACTCAGCCTCCGATTCTGCTCCCTTCGGCACCTTTGATGGTAGAGGTGCCTCGGCCGCCGCCCCTTGGGGAGGTAGGGTGGCTTCTGGAATCGGCTTTGTAGTCGAGTGGGCTAGCTCCGCTTCAACAGCTTCGGGCGAAGGTACTTCAACACCTCGCTCCAGAGAGAGGTCGATCAGAACAATAGGAGGGGGTGGCGGCGCTGGTAAAGGCGAATGGGGCAAATTCCTTTCTCTTGCCTCGCTCTGCCCTAATTCCTTACCGGCTTCGGCTCTTATAGCTTCACTCCTTACTGTTTCGTCGGCTTGGACTCTTGCCGCCTCGCGCCCATGCGAGGGCCCCCCAACCTCGGCCTTTCCAGCTTCGGTCCTTTTGGCAATCTTGGTGATGGCCTTCCTCTCGGCAGGGGCCCCATTCCCCTTGACCCTCCTCTTTCTTGTAATACCTTGCTTTATATCGCAAAGTGATGGAACCATTCCTGTATCAAAAGCAGAAAAGAAGTGTTAAAAAAAAGAGAAGAAAAAGAGAAGAAGAGAGGAAAGAGGTGAGTAATCAACTGCTCACCACTGGATGGAATAAGGCCGGCAAGACGGAGGTTTTCTTCGGCCAGGAGCTGATTGCACCGAGGGATATCGACAGTCAGAAGCTGCCCAAATGCCATTCGATCCCTCGGGAGGATGGAAGAATCTCTATTGGCGTCAGTATTTGGTGTTCCCCAGTTTCCGCTCACTCCCTCGACATTAGCAAAAAAGAACTTATCTTTCCACCCTTTGATCGAGGTGGAAAGATACAATTTGAGAATCCTAGTGGGTCTAGGGGTAAAGGATCACCAACCCGCTTGGTTGCGGAGGGTATAGAAACTACGGAATAAGGAGATGCTAGCTTCTATACCTTGAAGGTGACAAAGAATCATAAAACCAACAATGGTTCGGATGGAGTTAGGGACTAACTGGGAGGGTGTCAAAGAATATCTATCTAAAAAGTTAAGGATGAAAGGGTGGATGGGTAATCGGAGTCCCGCCTTAAAGAAAGCTCCGTACAAGGCAACCCTTCCGGGACGGAAGAGGTTACCCTATCATTAGGAGCGGGGTAGAACATATGCATGTTAGGAGGGAAATTGTACTTGGCTCCAAGGTTCACTATGTCTTGAGCAGACATGGTGGAGGCAGTCCATTCGAAGGACTCCTTGACAACGCTAGAGGGATCGGCGATGGTCTGACGGCGCCGGGGTGGGGCCCGTTCGGTGGCCGGACGATTCCCAGCTATGGGATGTCCGGTCGTTCGCCGCCGTTCTAAGGAAACATGGTCGGAAGATGAGGTGGTCCACTGTATCGGTGAGAAAGCAGAAGGTTGGGAAGGAACAGGGGAATGATCCCCAAAATCAGAAATAGAGCAAGAAGGTGAAGAAGCCATGAGAACTAACCTGAAAAGCTCGAACCGGGATTGAAGGAGAAAGAGCACGAGGGGGGAACAGAAACAGGAGATGAACGGGCGCTTGCGGATTCAAGGTAGGAAGTTGTAACGCAAGAAAAGGTGAAGATTGGAGGGTAAGGACGATCTTTTCCTTTTATAATCCCGTTTCAAATCATCCTGCGGTTGTCCAATCTGGCCATGTGTCCGCTTTCTATTGGAAACTGCTTCGGCAGCCGCTCGACGCGAGAAATACGAAAACACCACCAATAAAGTGGTGGTGGTGACATTACCGCAATGATGACGCTCATCTTTTTACAACTCTACGCCCGAGGAAAATCTTTCCCAATCCCAACAGCCTGAACGGACGAAATAATGGCACGAAGATCAGCCATCTGGTGGATATTAACACCCCTTTCGCTGGCAACTGTACGCCCACCCATCTCAGGGATGGGGGGGCATCTGATATGACTGATCACCTCCTCTGGGTGGCATCATAACGCCCTGCGTAATTCCCAGAATCGAATGATGTGATAACTTGTTTTTGGGACGTCAGCACTCTCGCCTCGGCCCCTTCGGCCCCGGCCTCTGGCTCTGTCTCCAGCCTCCAGCTTCGGCCTCTGGTTCCAGCTTCGTCCTCCAGCTTCGACCTCTAGCTCTGGCTCCGGCCCTAGCCTCCAGCTTCGGCCCCAGCCTCTGGCTCTGGCTCCGGCCTCTAGCTCCGGCCTCCAGTTTCGGCCTCTGGTTTCAGCTCCGGCCTCCAGCTTCGGCCTCTGGTTCCAGCTTCGGCCTCCGGCTTCGGCCTCCAGCTTCGACCTCTCGCTCTAGCTCTGGCTTCCAGCTCCAGCCTCCAGCTTCGACCTCTGGTTCCAGCTCCGGCTTCCGGCTCTGGCCTCCCATTTCGGCCTCTGGTTCCAGCTCCGGCCTCCAGCTTCGGCCTTCGGCTCCGGCCTCCAGCTTCGACCTCTGGCTCTGGCTCTGACCTCCAGCTTCGGCCTCTGGTTCCAGTTCCGGCCTCCGGCTCCGGCCTCTCGCTTCGGCCTCTGGCTCTGGCTCCGGCTCCGACCTCCAGCTTTGGCCTTGATTCCAGCTTCGGCTCCGGCCTCCAGCTCCGGCATCCGGCTTTGGCTTCAGCTTTAACTTGGTGCCTTGTGTTGTGTGCTTTCCTTGCGTAGTAAAGCTAACCTCGGATACGGACCCTGGGATTCAAGGCATCCACTACCGCATATCTCGCTCGCCGAAATCACAGGCAAATGCTAACACGCCCCGTAGTTGCTGACATACATAACGTCCATTCAGCAACGGCTCACCCATCTGCCATTCGCGGAACTCATCCTAACAAGAAAGATTCGACGGTTCCAACGGAACGAGGTATAAAAGGAAGACCCCGAGCTCAGGGCGGGGGATCCTCTTCTTCTCTTAAAAAAAAGGACTCACACAACACATTCCTGTTCTACAAGCTCACTGACTTGAGCGTCGGAGGGTCCTCGCCGAAACCATCGGCCCGAGACTTCTTGCAGGTTTTTGGAGGAAGAAGGCAACCTTTCCACCTCCTCGGAGGCCTCCGGAGATCTCAGTACACCCGGCGCTCATCACAAGTGACTTGGCAGCATCAGGTTGGTAATGCTTGCTGGATTACGATAACTAGTTATACCAACCTATATTTGGCTTGTTTCTGAACTTAGTTGTCAGCTACAAATATGTTACACATTCTTCAATGACACGAAGGTAGTATTTGGATGTTCTATTTCTGACTGGAATAGAGCCTTATTCCATGCTATTTTTCAAACAGATGAAAAAAAAGATAATGGCCCCTCTTAGAATCGATATTTCAATCAAATATCCATATTCTGAAATTCGTATTCCATACTTTCTCATGGAATAGTTCTATTCCCACTTACCTATTTCAAAAGTAGCGGTCGAAAAAAAATTGGACTTGAATCATTATTAAAAGAAAAGTTTTCAATTTATTTTATACTTATAACTTTGAGTTCAGATATATTTGTTAAATATCATAGTGCGGCTTCATCTTACCAATATATGTACATAATATGGAAACTATTAATAGATCATAACAATAAATTAATTAATAAAAAATAATTTATTTAAGTAATTACATTAATAAATAAATTGATAATCCATTATTTCTTATAATTTGGTCAGGGTATTTTGAGATTTCTAAAAAAATCTTCATATATTCCTAATAGAATATGGCTCATTCGTATGTCATCTAAATACCATTTGGAATGACACTGCATTAATTGTACTGAAATAAGATGGAATATCAGATTTTAAATTAAATAAAAATTTAAAATAATAAGAAAAATAAATTATTTTTAAAAAATTTGTAATTCTATTATTGTAATAATTTTTTGAGATTCAAATACTACCAAAAGGAATATGAAATTATTGCTATTCGTGTTTGAAAGCCCATGGAATTTAAAAAAAAAAGAAGTAAGGCCAGCGGTCAGCAATATTGATTCAAGAAAAACTCTTCCTGCATCGCTTCCGGTGCAGAAAGTGCGCACCAGGGCGTGGCATTGGCCGTGCGCCCATGCGTGCGCGCATGCGAGGCCCACTGGGCCGTGGCACGCGCGCCCGTATGGGCGCATGGCCAATGCTGCGCCCCGGTGCATGGCTTTATGTATCGAGGGCGGTGCATAAAGTCGCCTCCTTGATTCAATTAGACATATGAGCAATGATTAGAAGGCTGCTATCGTCTTGGATCGGATCTAGGTTTTAGTAAAACGATGCCCATGTCTGTTAAGATATTGGGTTTAATTCTTATTCCAGAACCGGGATTGCGTTGGGTCTAGGTTGAAGTGATTAAAAAAAATGCTCTGAGATTGATTGGATAGGTTGAGATTGAGTACAGATATCCCAACGGGTACCAAATATTATATTTTGAATAGTTAGTTAAGCTAAAGTAATCCATGCTTCGAGAAATCTATTAATAAAGTATTCCTTGTTTACTATAAAAATTAAGATATAAATAATAAGAACTTGATAGTTAACTCTATAATAATGATTGACTAAAAATTAAAAAATATATCTAACTTAAAGTTATGTATAAATATCCAAATATGTGCTAACATGTTATTGCTCCTTTTCCTTATGCCTCTCCAACTTATGAAAGAAAGTTTTATAAACAAAGAGTTGAGAAATATTCAAAGGATGGGTCTAAAAATTTCAAACTAGGATTTAAATTTTCATTGGTTTGACTTGTGGACCCATATCCATCTCATTCATTACTGGGTTGGGCCGGGCTCACATTGAAATTTTGTAAGGTGGAGAGATAGCCCTAGCAAGTATATATTCTCTGATAACAGTATCAAGACAACTTATTTTACCAATATATTTATTAAATTATGATTCAACTAAGGGTGCAAACAAGTGAACCAAGCATATGTGTTCTAGCTTAACTCGTTTGTTATTTAAATGGAGCTGGAAGAAGCACTTTGTTGACCTAAACCAAGCATTAACTCTGGCAAATAAGCGAGCAGGGTGACTCGTTTTCTCTCTGAACCACACTCAGATGAGCTTGATACGAGGCCTAGCCCAAGCTGTTCTTGAACATCCTGACTCGTTTGCAGCCTTCCAAGGCAAACTATAATTAACATCTTTGTTTCTTGATTACATTACATCTACTTTTGTTCATCTCTTCTTCCGAGGAGAAATAATACAGCCTGCTAAGCTGAGATGTTCTTGATAAACAGTAATTACATCCGTAATCAGCAAAGGTCTAATCACATCAGGAGATGGAAACTTCTCCCTTTGTGACATCTCCACCAGCCTCCCCCCAAGAGCCACTCTATCAGCCGCCACCTGGTTCGCCTTCTGCAACACATCAAGTATCTTGGCCTCTTGGAAAATTTTCAATCAACCCATAGCTCTTGGTCAGTACAGTTGCTACATACCACCATCTCAGGAAAGTAATGCTAGAAACGCCCAAGCATCCAGTTATAACGATGAGAGGGTAGGAACAGTTGGGCTCTGATGTACTTAGTAGTGTTTGATAGAAAAAATATTATCCATAGATAAGTATACAGATATAGTTTATTCCCTGGCTATTCCTAGGGATAACCCTTGACTATTTCATTGATCATATCAAATGCAAAAAGGTAAATTCATAGAATAACTTTTTTTTTTTTCTTATTTGGAGGATAACCAGCTATTCTGCATTTTCTAGGAAATAAATTAAGGGGATAACCCATGGTTAACTATGGTTAATCATGGATTATCCCTCTGGTTAACTTTATACCCAGCTATCCTTTATAGTTATGGCTTTTGGGAATAAGAGAGGATTATAGTTATGGTTTTTGGGAATAAGAGATATCCCCTTTTATTTCCTATTCAAACACTACCTTAGGCTGCCCAAGCATCTCTCTCACAAACAACTCGACCCATTAAAAGCCATATATAATTCGTTTTATCGATCATCTTTATATCCACATACTTTATGTATTTAACCAGTTCTTACATGCTTTTTAATGCAATATAAAGATTAATTAGCATGCTGCAGCTTAATCAATAATTAAATTGAATTATTTCTTATATTGCATGCATGCATACAGTTGAATTCAAGAATGGAAGGAATAGAGATATGCGTTATATTGCTTCACTCGAGTGACTCATTCTGGAGCTTCTGATGGCAAGCTATTACATGGTGCTGAGAATGGCATATGAATGCTAGTGGTCAATGCACCTTTATCTGCTGTAATGGTATTGTTATTGGGCAAAAGATGACAAATCTTAAGTTCATGTTATCAGCAAAGAAAGGAAGTAAGCTTATGGCTACTTCTTGGATAATGCATGAGTATTGGCTCCTTGAGATGGTGCTTTGCTGCATCCAAAATTCAAAAACAGGCGTAAGAAATGATCAACAACTCTCATATACAGTCAATAATTGCACCATCTCTACTGCTAGCCTACAGTAACAAAAGCGATAAAAAAAAAGAACTTCACTATTGCAAAAAATGAGAAGACAATTAAGATGAGATGCAACATGCCACATGATCTTAAATAGAAGTTGAGGATGATAAGTACAAATGGCAGCAATAGCACTGGCACCAACATTGTTCTGGATGATGATCAACAACAACAGAATTTGTGGATTGGAGGCGCAAATAATAATAGCATCACCAGCATCTTCATTGTTGATGATGATGATCATCAACAACAACAAGATTCCAGGATGGCAGGTGCAAACAACAACAGTATCACTGGCACCCTCATTATTGGTGATAATGATCATAAACAACAAGAAAATATGTCGATGGCTGATGCAAATAATGACAGCATCATCAGCACCTTTCTTGTTAGTGATGATGATTATCAACAATAGCAGGATTTCAGGATGCCAGGTGCAAACAACGGCAACAACCTCAGCTCCTTCATTGTTGGTGAAGATGATCATCGACAATAGCAGGATTTGAGAACAAGTGTAAATAATGGCAGTAGTACTAATTTATACGTGGATGTTGATGGAAAAAAATTAATATATGAATAAAAATATTAGTAGACCGTAATATGCAGCGGAATAATAAATAAAATGCATAAACCACACAATCACAGAAACATCAAGATTTATGTGAAAAATCCTTCAAGATAAAGAAAAAAATACTGGCAAGCCAGAGAAGAAGATCCACTATAAAATAATAAATATCCAAATCTTAAAGTCTTGCTTAGACTTGAGAATAATAGGGATATAAGGATTACGTCACCAAGATACGGTTTCCTACGTTACCTCCTTATTTTCTTCCCTTTCTCTTCTTCTTCTTCTCTTGGAATCCACCACTCAAAAGAAGGATGATGCTTCGCTGCGCTTCCAAAGCTCCCATGGAAACACACGTCTTCTCCTATGGAAAACACCATATGCATGTGATCTGGAAGCGTGAGAAATATCTCAGAATTTCTGAAAAGTCCTCCTAGAAAGTCTCCTCCTCCTCACAATTTTTCACGGCTAACCGTCTAAAACCAAAAGAGAATAAAAGAAAAGATATATATTTGTGATAAAGAGAGGCGCTCCCATTTTAGTCCTAATGGGCCAAATAAATGGGATATGGGCCCAACAAATGGTGATAATGACCAACAACAACAAATTGAGGATAGCAAATACAAATAATGGCACCAATACTGGTACTTATGGTGGCGATGATTAACTACAACAAAAGAAAATTGGTGATGGATTGGGCAGCACTATCACCGTAGATGACGAAGTGTATGCGAAAATGTTCGATAAGATACTTTAGAAGGGTTTGGCGGACATAACACCGTTTTATTGGTGTTGTTTATCATTCTCTTTTTTTTTTGAAAACTAAATTTTACTATAAATGAGAACATATGTCCTAGGGAAAGGGAATTATATATCCGAGTGGATGTAAATATTATGTTTAATGTCCGATGTAAATGATCCATTTGAAATTATCAAAACACCCTTGGCATAAATGATTGGATAATTCACCTCTTTGATGCGTCATTACGATGATTCTATGCAATATTTGGTACTTGGTGCCAGGATAACATCTGGACCCGACTTGTTCTTGCCTTGAGATGCCAAGCTAAGGGGAGAACGGAGAGGGCCTTATGGAAGAAATTGAACCGAAAACATGCAAACAAATCTTGTAGGCCATTGTTTTTGGGTAGTGGACAAAATCAACAACTCACCAAGGCCTCTTGATGGGTAGCATACAAAATCAACCAATCCCTCTGTTTTTTCTTTGTCCATGAGAGATGAAACCAGGCCAGTGGTGAAAATGTTTTTAAACTCATGGCTGGCTTGGGATGATTAGGCTCTAGAGATGTGGTGGGCCAAAATGGAGCATATAGATACTATGGAAAAGACTTTGTACACCGCCCCCGGTGCAGCAAGGCCTGCGTGGGCTGCACCGCCTCTTCTGATTGGTCCACGTGGCTCCTACGTGGATGGCCTGCCGGGCGGTATGGCTCTGCTTTGATGTTACGTTCTGAACGTGACGGCCATTTAAAGCAGTTCGTTTTTTTAAAAATTAGCGTACAGACGAAAATGCCCTTTCCCTCCATCCTAGCGCCATTTTACGTTGTATTTCATCTGTGCAAGAAGAATTCTCTTTCTTCCCCGGTCGAAAAAAATATTTCAGCTTCGAGGCTGGAAAACCTGGCTACTGGAGTCTTTATACAAAAACTTCTGGAGGAAATGTCATCCGCAGCACAAAGTAAAAAGTCTTTCTTCCCACTTCTTTCTAAAGCTCCTTTATTACACCAACCATTTTTTCTGATTAGAGTTAGTTAATGCGTGACCAAACCGTTTAATGCGCGGGTAACTTCCTTAAAACAAAATAGTTATGACATTCTGGGAGTCATAACTCTTTAGAGTTTACTGTTTTGTAAGCACAATGTCATACTCTTTTAACTAGGATGTTATACCTCATGAACTGGGGTGTCGTCAGAGTGGTTCGGCCTATATTCCCCATTATTTCCTGTCCATATAGCTCTAGTATCGTCGTTAAAGCTATGACACCCCTGATATACTGTTAAGACACCGTAGTTACAAGCCTAGGACACCCGTGCTCCAAACGAATGCTGGAGAAAAGCCTCGCGATACCGTAGTTACAACGCTACGACACCCATGCTTATAACCTTTGCGATCTTCGTATGTTGCTTTACGGGGTGTCGTAGCTTGTTCTATGGGGTGTCTTTAAATGCTATAAAGGGTGTGTCGTGCTTATAAACGACGCTGGAGAGCAGGCCCGCGACACCCCGTATGGAGAACAATCCCCGCGACACCCCGCTTTAACAGTCACGTAATCGGTGTCGTCGCCTAAAAGCTAGGGTATCGTAAGATGAGAACTGGGGTGTCGTTAACAGCCTGAGTTGGTGCTGTCGTCATTCGCGACACCCCAGTTGAAAATTCACGACACCCTAGCTCTCATCTGACGACACCCGTGCTTATAACTGAACACGGCGAGAAGGCCCGCGACACCCAAGTTACTAAAATTTATTTTTATTCATCAGAAAAGAAAAGAAAAAAGTACATGAGCCCTCACTGGGGCTTGTCATCTGCTTCGGTCGCTGCCTCGGCGATCTGGCGCTGGAGGGACTCTACTTGCGACTCCAGCCGGCTGTTGGCCCGAAGCAGGACCTCAATCTTTCTCATTGAAACGACCATATATTGCTCGGCCGTCCTGTTGAGTCGCTCGCTGATTGCGAGCGACTCCGCAAAGACCTCCGCATCGACGGTGACCGTTGTGCGGCGGCTCCCATGGGTGCCAGTAGATCGCCACTCGCCTCTAGAAGCCATCTCAGTATCAAAAAAGTTTGGAAGATCAGCTGAAAAGGTGATTAACGATGGCATTCCCCCATCCATATTTAAGGTACTCTTGGCGGGTGTTTCGATTGCCACGCGCCACCATCTCAGTGGGCGGTTCACAGGAATCGAATCGGTGAGCCTCCCCTCGTTAAGTTTCGAGGGATGGGGAATAGAAGAGAGTTTCGGGAAGCCAAATACCCGGTTACCGTAGTAAGTTTTATGTCATCCCAAGAGAAAACCTCACGACACCCAAGGATGATTTGGATTTCGATCGAAACTCCTTCGCGACACCCCACTTGAAACCTCACGACACCCTAGCATCAATGCTACGATACCCGTGCTTAGAACTGACTACGGAGAGAATTCCCGTGACACCCCAGGAGAATTGGATTTCGGCCGAAACTCCTTCGAGACACCCCTGTTGAAAGCTCACGACACCCTAGCTTTAAGGCGACGACACCCGTGCTTTGAACTGACTGCGCGGACAATCCCCGCGACACCCCAGGGAGAATTGGATTTCGACCGAAACTCCTTCGAGACACCCCTGTTGAAAGCTCACGACATCCTAGCTTTAAGGCGACGACACCCGTGCTTAGAGCTGATCGTCAAAACTATCAAAAACAATTAATATGAATTTTTCATCATAATGACACCAGCTTAGTTTGTAATAAATAAATAATTTTTAACAAAACCATCAATTTATTGTTACCTTTCTCTACCAAGAGCGCTTCATCAGCTATTTTTTGTTTGAAAAACTCAAAAAGAATAATTAATATATTTTAATGTGTTTAACAACCTTTCCATTTGTATTTTCTTGATCAAGTGAGGTTTGGGGACATCAAATATTCAAACCCTCACCTACACAAGAGATGCACCCTTCTCCCCCGTGAGCCATTAAAGATGAATCCAAAATCTTGGACTCTTTATTATATATTGAAAGAATTTCTAGCCAGTAATAAATGTAACTATGCAAACCTATGTGCATATATGGCAAAGACATATAAGAATTTATAGCATGGGAATTTTTATTAAAAAATAAAATATAATCATAATTAATTACCTTGCAAAACTATAATCATTTGGATGGGAAAGGAATTTGAGTTGCATTATAATCATCTAAATCGGAATATTATAGGATAAACTATCTAATAATTAGTTGCTAAATAGAGAGAGAACCAACCACGAGAGCAAGCTAAGTCATTGATTTGAAACTATATTGATTCTACGATGCATGATTAATAAGTTCTTAATAAATTTTTTTTGTGTATTTAGGTCATATATGCTTAGTAAAAAATCTTAAAATGAATTGAAGAAGCAAATTTGAGGACCAAAAATATATTTAATCCTTTTTTCTTTCTTTTGTCTCCTAAGCGCATTGATAATGCCCATATACATATTCTAATCATATTATGGAAAACAAAATGAATGAAATAGTTATACATATTCCATTGATGGTATTTACTAGTTTTATATACAATTATCTACATTAGGGATGGGAAAAGATAAAGTCACCGCATTTTTGACATGTTATTAGATTTTTAATTATGTATAGATATTATGTTATGCATATACGGAACTTGAATAACGATAAATTTGGAGCTTTCTCTTGTGGATAATTTAGATAGCCTCTAGTTTTTTTGTGATCTTTTTCTAATGTTATAATTCATCATCTAATCGTTCTAATCTTTGAGTTGTTTTGAAGACTAGAAGTTGACCACTTGATTATATGCATGTTCTTAGTTGAAGCAATTATATATTAAATTCATCATGCACAAAGTATATAAATACTATTAATATAATATTACAATATATATTAATTGAATGAAATACAATTGTGACACTTTGCTATTAGCCTATTTCTACTAGGTTGTAGTTGAGACAAGTCCCATGTGGTAGTTAATGTTTTCATACCATGATGTAGATTCTTGTTTGAAAATATTTAAATATCTTTATAAAGTAATGAGGCAACATTGTAAACTTTATAGCTATTAAGGGCCTTTACAACATTTTCGGTACCTACTATTTTTAGTACTTTATTTAGAGACCACTTCTTACATATATTACACTCTTCTTTTTTTTTTTTAAAAAAAATAGCCTCCTTCGAGGGTGACCGTAATACATTTTACTCATAATTAACTTCTAAATATCTTTGTCAATGTAATGAACCCATAGAATAGTTACAACCTTACCCTTTTGGTAGATTTTAGTAATTTATTTTGACATATATTTTAATTTCATGGATGCTACAATGTATTCATTTTGGTAATATATTTTGTTATAAATGTTATAACATTGTTAGTGCATATTATGATTGCTATTCATTTTAACTTGTCGTATTGATAATTGTTGTTTGCATAACCTTATAAGGCACTTAAGCAATACTATAAACTTTATAACAACCTTTCCCGTCCCAATGGTTTTTATTACTCTATCCAGACACCTCTCCTCAAATGTTTTACATTTTCTTTATTTTGAAAAAAAAATCTCTTATGATAAGGGGAGCAATAAGTGCCTTATAAGATTGTGAAAATAATGTATTTATTTTTAAAGGTGGTATGAGTTAAGTTGAGCTGAGTTGTAAACTACATAGTCCATTAAGGATGGCTACAACCCTATCTTGTTGCTTGCACTAATTTACTCTAACATTAATTTGAATTTCTTGTATATTACTATGTATTTATTTTAATAACATATTTTTTTTGAATGGTCACACCATTATGAGAATAAATAATGATTATTATCAACTATTTTATTTTAAAATACATTATTTATGATTGCAGCTGAGTACTACTTTATTCGAATGCCACCTCTAACACATAACATTCTTTGCATTTTGATAAAAATCACTTATTACATTCTTCTAACTTTGAAAAAAGAATGATATTATAACAAGTAAGCGTAATAGATAGAGGACCTTTCACCATGGAATCAATTATTTTCTTGAATTCATTAGTATTAACATTGATGGCCTATTACTTATAAGTGATACAGGCTAATATTTTTATTAAAAAATATTTTTTTTAAAATTTTAGATAAAGTTTTGTTTAGGTTTATATAAATAATGTTGCTGGCACATGGTAAAATGAGATTGGTACGGTTCATGCAATTTATTGCTATTAACCTTATGAAATTATACACCATATATATATATATATATATATATATATATATATATATATGATATTCTTTGCTTTTTAATAAAAATTACTTATGATGCACATTATATTCTCTAAATTTTGAAAAAAAAATAATACCATGTCAAGTGAGCATAATAGTAGGAGGACCTTTGACCATGAAATTGATTGTTTCCTCGAATTTAAATAAACATTGATGACCTATTACTTATGAACGACATAATAATAATATCTTATTAAAAATAATTTTAAAAATTGAGATAAGATTTCGTTTAGGTTTATATAAATAATTATGTTGACTTCGTAAAAAAAAAAAGATAGACGTAACTCATGCAATTTATTGATAATTAATCTTATAAAATTATATAATCATCCATAAAATATATAACGTATTTTTTGTTTTAATAAAAATCGAAGGACTTTTAATGAAACTAATTATTTTTTGATTTTATAAACATAAATAATCTATTACTCATCTAATAGATGGCAAAAATTAATATTTTTCATTTAAAAAATAATTTTTAAAAAATATAGATAAAATTTTATTTAAATTTTTATAAATAATTTTATTGATATAGGGTGAGAAGAGATTAGTTTAATTTATAAAATTTATTAAAAAAAACGTTACATAAAATTTTTGAAATCTAATTCGAATCAAAAATAAAGTACCTAAAAAAAAAGGAAAAGAAGGATATTATTATTTGGACAGCGTCGTCGTTATCTGGAAAGAAATCGGACAAAAAAGGTTTAAAGAGCGATGAATACAATTCCGGAATATAATAAGGGTCCACGTCAGCGCGAGACCTAGCTAAATTGGGAAGCAAATCGGGAGTCCGTCTTCGTCTCGGATTATTGGCGATGGGAAAGACTTGAAGTGGAAATTTGACGATCTCGTTCGTCTCGGATTCTAGGCAATGGCGAGGGGGAAATACTTGAATTGGAAATCGGCAATGGCGATGGGGAAATACTTGAATTGGAAAGAGGTCATCCGAGCGAGCTATAAAAATTCGATGGGCGCAGAGAGATTTCTCGTCTCGTCGTCTCGGATCGAAGCGAAGATCACAGCTTCACGATGGAGTCGAGACGAAGGGACGCGGCCGCAATGTCGATTGCAGCGATGGGAGAGCTGGAGAAGAGGCAGCGGCAGCGGCTCCGAGAAGAGGCCGTTCAAAAGAGGCCGGGGGAATTCTGCTATCCCTTGGACTCAGAGGAGCCGACTGCTGCGGAGGAGCAGCAGACACCGGTGGTGAAAGGGAGGAATAAGAGAAAGATGGTTGGAAGAGAGGAGGTGGAGGCCAAGAGAAAGAGAAGCGAACAGGGGACTGGGATCGACATGAGGAAGAAGGAAACTTCTCAGGAACAGGGGACTGGGATCGACATGAGGAAGAAGGAAACTTCCTTTCCTTCGTTGAAAAGGAAGAGGATAGCTGAGAGAGATGAAGCGGAGGCAACCAAGAGAATTTCACTGTCTTCTTCTCCTGTTCATTATCGTGGCTGCTCTTGTCAAACTGCTCGCGTGTCTTCTCTGCATTCCATACGCGTGCCTCGGAGGAAGAAGGAAACTTCCTTTCTTCGTTGAAAAGGAAGAGAATAGAGGAGAGAGATGAAGCGGAGGCAACTAAGAGAATTTCACTGTCTTCTTCTCATGATCGTGGCTGCTGACGGCTCTTCTTCCCGTTCTCATGATCGTGTCTACTCTTCTTCCCGTGGTCAAGCTGCTGGAGATGCTGCTCGCGTGTCTTCTCTGCATTCGATACGCGTGCCTCGGGGAAGAAGGAAACTTCCTTTCCTTCGTTGAAAAGAAAGAGGATAGCGGAGAGAGATGAAGCAGAGGCAACGAAGAGAATTTCCCTGTCTTCTTCTCCTGTTCATGATCGTGGCTGCTCTTCTTCCCGTTCTCATGATCGTGTCTGCTCTTCTTCTAACGGCTCTTCTTCCCGTGGTCAAGCTGCTGGAGATGCTGCTCGCGTGTCTTCTCTGCATTCGATACGCGTGCCTCGGGGGAAGAAGGAAACTTCCTTTCCTTCGTTGAAAAGAAAGAGGATAGCGGAGAGAGATGAAGCAGAGGCAACGAAGAGAATTTCCCTGTCTTCTTCTCCTGTTCATGATCGTGGCTGCTCTTCTTCCCGTTCTCATGATCGTGTCTGCTCTTCTTCTAACGGCTCTTCTTCCCGTGGTCAAGCTGCTGGAGATGCTGCTCGCGTGTCTTCTCTGCATTCCATACGCGTGCCTCGGGGTAAAAGTAAAGAACACATCTTAAGGTAAGTTAGCGACCCGTTTTGATTGCCTTCTTCTCATTAAAAATCAGTTTATTGTTCCTAATCTTCTTTGTTTGGCTTATATCTTTTGTTGAGAATTTAGATTGATTGCTTTGCTCTTCACGAAAAATCTCTTTTTTGTGCATCTGATCAGCCTTCGAAGATAAGGTGCCATCAGTGCGGCCAGAGGAAGGGGCAGAATTTGGTGATCAAGTGCTCTTGCTGCAAGAAGGGAGCTTATTGTGCCTCTTGCATCTACCGATTGTACTAGTTTTTGCATCCCTTCCACGTCTCTTTTTTTTTATTTTACTTAAAAGAATATGCTAATTCTGAGGGCGTTTGATGAATCGCCTGTGCATGCCTTCTTTCTCTCTTCCTTTTGCCGGCAAGTTATCTGCTTGTTTATATGACCAGTATTCTTTGGTTTGATATTTTGAAATCTGTAGGTACCCTGATATGTCGAGGAACATGGTTGCAGAGGCTTGTCCAGGCTGCCGTAAAAGATGTAACTGCATCCCATGCTTGACAAAATCTAGGAAATCCAAGGTTTCAACCTCTTCTTGAAGTTTTATGACTGTCATTTATTTATGTTGATACATTATAATATGATTGTTGTTCAATTCATCATTCTTGTGATTTAGAGGCAAACATAGTATCATTAAAACACAGGTAATGCAAGAGTGGAGTCCATATTTAGTCTGTTACACCTTTTCCTGTAGTTGATTGATCTCCTTGTAGTTACAGTGTAGCAAAATCATGACTTTTATCTAATCTCTCGTTTACCAATGTTTTGTATCTGAACATTTCATTCTAGAATTTACCTTCATAAACCATTCCTTTATACAATCATCTTAAAATTTGCAGAGCATATGAAACTCTTAATTTTATAAGTGATTTTTTAATTTTTATTTTTTTCATAAAAGTGAACTTTGTGTTGATGATTCGGCAGTTTGTATGATGTGTAGAGGGAAGACACATTGGTCTTCCTAGTATAAGGATTGCAGTTAATGTTATTCATGCACATATATTAACCTTGTATGTAGTCTAATGCTCTATTTCATGTGACAAACAATAAGTTTCTATGTCTATTCATTTCATAGATTTATTAACATGCGTTAGTCCCAAGACAGTGAAAACAAGGCCTCTGTATCTGGAGACTTGGCAATGCTCATTCTTTTTTTATTATTATTTTCAATTTTTAATCTAATATGCTTTTAAACACTATCCCTATTTTTTGGCATGCAGAATTCACTCAGCAATATGAACGTGGTTGAGAAAATTAATTACATTGGTTATGCATTGCATTATCTGCTGCCTTCTTTAGAACAATTGAACCAAGAGCAATTGAATGAGAAGAATATAGAGGCCAGCATTCAAGGTACCAAACGCTCAAAAGTCGCAATTTTGAGAACAATTTTTGCATCGTTTAGTCAATTTTTGAACTGTTTAGTCTTTTTTTAGGGAATTTATCAGTCATGGTTTAGTTACTGCTTTGCTGCTTGTGAACAGGATTGTCATTGTCGAGTTGAAGCTGGAACAGGCAGAGTGTCGAAAAGATGAACGTATATTCTGGTACTAGATGCTCCTCTCTATATTAACTTTGTACTAGATTTGTTTTGCAATCTTGTCTAAAGAACAGCATAATTTCCTAATCTCTTGACAATTGATATTTTCATTCTTATTTTCTTGATGCAGTAACAATTGTGAGACTTCAATTTTTGATCTTCATAGAAGCTGCCAAAGTTGTTCATATGAACTATGCCTTAGCTGCTGTAAGGAGATTCGTGAAAACAATCTACGTGGTTCTTGCGAAGTAGTGGCACCCAATTACCCAGATAGGGGAGATGCCTATGTGCATGGCGGAGATCCAGCACCAGAGACTGTTCATCAAAAAGCGATTAGTATACCTGACCATTGGACTCGACTTGCTCAGTGGAAGGCCCATTCTAGTGGCAGCATTCCTTGCCCCCAACAGAATTTGGTGGATGTGGTTCTTCTCTACTTGACTTGAAGCAAATTCTTCCAGAAAATTGGCTAACATGTCTAGAAGCTAGAGCCAAACACCTAGCAAGAAATTTTGGATTTCCACAACAACCTGGTATCTCCGCAGAATGCAATTGCTCTTCTTCGGGCAGTAAAAATTCAAGAAAAGCAGCTTTCAGAGAGAATTCAGATGACAACTATCTGTATTGTCCATTTTCAAATGATATTAAGGAAGATGACTTAAAACACTTCCAGAGGCACTGGATCATAGGAGAACCAGTAATTGTGCGTGGGGTGCTAGAAAAAATGTCACGTTTGAGCTGGGAGCCAGCATTTATGTGGCGTGCAGTACATCACATCAAAAATAGTCCTGAATCATCACAATTGAAGGCTATTGATTGTTTGACTTGCTGCGAGGTTTGTTCATTTGATCTGACCAAAAATTTTAGATGGTATTAACATGTCCTATGCTTGTTCCTCTTATTATTAAACTTATGTGTTCCATGCTATTAAATTTGGGTCAAAATGCTAACATGAAATCTTGACATAAGCTCCCTGAGTTATTATAATAACACAGTGCAATGACATGAAGTCCTGATCAAAATTATTTTTTGAGATGTATTTTTGATTATTTTATATTATATCTTGCATGACTGTGATCTAATATTGTAATATTTTTGTAATGCAGGTTGAAATAGATACCGATCAATTTTTCCAAGGATACTCGCAAGGACGGATGTATGAAAATCTATGGCCTGAAATGCTTAAATTAAAGGATTGGCCCACATCCAATCACTTTGAAGAGTTTTTACCATGTCATGGCAACGAGTACATAAACTCCTTGCCTTTTCAAGCATATACAAATCCAAAGTCTGGCCCATTAAATGTTGCTGTTACTCTCCCTGAGGACATCTTAAAATTAGATATGGGGCCAAAATCATATATTGCATATGGGATGGCAGAAGAGCTTGGAAGAGGAGATTCAGTGACAAAGCTTCACCTTGATGTGTCTGATGCAGTAAGCTTACTCTGCTTATTTAATAGCATGAATAAGCTAGGATTTATCATGGTAACATATATAACATGACTTATTTTGTCCAGGTTAATGTTTTGATGCATAATGTTGAAGTAGTACCTTCTAAGGAGCAAACATCTGCAATAAAGGCATTGAAGAAAAAACATAAAGATCAAGATCAAAGAGAACAAAAGCATGGGGAACAAGGAGACTTTGTTTGTTTACCAGAGGTTGCAGTTGAAAGTGATGAACTGATAGATTCAGAAGATGGAGGTGCTTTGTGGGATATCTTTCGGAGAGAGGATGCCATGGCGCTACAAGCTTACCTTCGAAATCATTCAAAAGAATTTCGACATGTATATTGTTCTCCAGTTGAACAGGTCAGTGAATTTATTACATAGAAGTTATGGTTTGTTCATTTTTTTATATAATCCTAAATGTTATTTTTTTCCCTGAATATCTCAGGTCTTTAATCCTCTACATGATGAAACATTTTATTTGACTATTGAACATAAAAGGAAGCTCAAAGAGGAATTTGGTCAGTCAATTTGTTTCTAGCATTATGAGTTTTCTTTTGGGTAGCCTCCACATGCATATAAAACAATTGATATGCTTGCAGGAATTGAACCATGGACATTTGTACAAAAACTTGGAGAAGCAGTCTTCATACCAGCTGGGTGTCCGCATCAAGTGAGAAATCTAAAGGTACGCGGCCTTTGAATCATCATGAACTTGTAAAATCTTATTCCGATAGTGAATAGTTCAAATCATTATTATGCTTATATTTTGTTGATATTTTACCATTCATCTAATTATTTAGTTCTTTATCAGTCATGTACGAAGGTTGCCCTCGACTTTGTTTCACCAGAGAACATCGGGGAATGCATCCGTTTGACTGAGGACTTCCGGTTACTTCCACAAAATCACCGGGCCAAAGAAGACAAACTTGAGGTAACATATATACTGTGTTTTTGGATTGAAGCCTGAAAAATTATGATAGTGTGAAGAAATAGTAAAGAATGCATATGATGTTATGCTGAAAAAATTTAGAATCGTGCTGAACTTAAAATGGAAAACCATTGACACTGTCACTAGATCATGGTGTCTAAAGATTATTTGGCCTTATGTCTTTTATAGCTTGATTTCTTCAATTATTAAACCAGCTGTCTTGAATTTAGACAAGCTTGACACATCATCAACTATTACCACTGTGGTCACTTGCATCCGAACAATTTTTTCAAGATCCCAATCAGTATTTGTTTCT
Source organism: Calamus simplicifolius (assembly GCA_900491605.1). Lineage (NCBI taxonomy): Eukaryota > Viridiplantae > Streptophyta > Magnoliopsida > Arecales > Arecaceae > Calamus > Calamus simplicifolius. Next base: position 99,277 of record UESW01001569.1, on the reverse strand, counting down.
TATAATCTACTGGTTGGGTTTCTCCTCTGTCCCTTTGTCCAAAAGTGAAAAAGCCTAAGTCAAAAAACCTACGGGAGTTCCCTTCAAATATGCTGAAAATTTATTAGCATACACTGCTCTGGGAAAACTTTGCTTCTAGAATTTCCTTAAATACTGCCGTGCTAGTAATGATACAGGGTTATGATACAGAGTTAAGTGATGGCCTTGAAGTAGGGCTTGAGATTAAGATAATTGTGCTGACTTTAGCTTGCGTGCTTGAGGTTGTGGTTTTCTTAGACAACACCAACATTCATTGCTAAATTGTACTTGATACATTCATCATTCAATTATCATTTTAATGCATGTGTATATTTCTGTCATCTTTTCAAATATTAAAGGGAGACAAATAATTTGTTTTAGAGATTTGATAGATGAAGACCTCATTTGGGACTAGGTTGGACAAACCAAAAGCTCCTGAAGTTCTGTTTCAGTGTCAAATAATTGAATGGTATAAGGAGAAAATTGATAATTTATATTGGTATAATCCAAAAAGCATGTATTATTTAGCTAGCATGAAGCAGTACATATGTTTTTGATAAAAGTAACTGATTTTCTTATAAAACATTTGTTTTCATAAAACTGATTCTTAGACTCAACTCATGAAACTTGATTATCTAGATAAAAATCTGAATGATGATCACATAAAACAATTGCTGCATTTTAGTCTTGTGAATGGCGCCTTTAAACATCTGAGCATGGCTGAAAATAGGATTAAATCAAGATCAGTTTTATTGTTTTAGAAGCAATGGAGCTAAATGTAATGAAGATTTTTGCTAAGTCAGCCTGTAACCAAGACTGACATTAGGATCAAAGTCATAATCTCATGCAAATTTAAAGTAACGATTTGTTGATCAAAATTTCATCTGGATCATCATTAAAGCTAAAATTCAGATTTTGGCTGTGAGTTGAACAAGGATAAACAAAAATGAGGATCAAAATTAATGTGTTCAGGTAAATAACTTGAGAGAACAATTTAAAGGAGTTGATGGAAAACTTGGTAGAAATTCATATCCGGGTTAGGAAGATATGTAGGTCAAGATAAAAAATTAAAATTATTAGGATATTGCTGGAAATAATATTGTGATCAGGAACGGTGTTGAGGTGATGTTTGAGGATATGATATGAATTTATATTATATTTTTACTTTCTTTCGAGGCCATAATCAACACTAATTTCAAATTAGTATTTTTAGCATGTACATCTTTGTACTAAGAGGTGCATTACACTTATGCTAGAAAAAGATTTCATTTATTCATGATTCATACATCTTGTGTTTTAGTTTCTAAGCCTTTGCACTATTGTATAACAGGTGAAAAAGATGATAGTCCATGCTGTCAACCATGCTGTGAAGACTTTGGAGGATTTGCTGCCCATCTAACCATCCAGATACCACTCGTCTGCAAATTTGGTTGATCGTCATGGTCATGTAACTTTTTCCAATGACTTATTATTGTAGATAGAGGACTATAATGGGATAGCACTAATTTTTTTAAAAAAGCATATGATAGTTTCATTTGATGCTTGCTTTTGATATGCTCTTGATCTCATCTGTGAACTACTTAACCTGTGAGATTGTTGAACAGATTCATTTAAACATCTCACTGTAAAAATTCCTGATCTGAATTTTGAGCTGAATAATTTAACACATGGGATTCCTGTTTTAATGAATGTTTGACTGTTATGTTAAATTACGAGAACGTATTAGGAATAAAAGGCCATGTGCACTAGCAATGGACACCTCTAAGTTCTGTCTGGTTATATCATTGTTTCTAACTATAGTCATTCATCTAGTCTAGCGACATTGTTGTGCATAACTGCTTATTTCATGAAAATAATGGAACCAGAACGTCATTTTGAGTATGAAAATTCCTCTGCAGGACCGCACCTGTTCTGAAAATCTATAAAGAAATAATGTAAGAAATAATGTTAATCTTCCTGTTGATGATTAAAGCTCAACCCTGTAAAGCGGTATATATTGGAACTCTTATTTGAAACTTTTTTTTTTTTCCTTGTTCATTATTTGTCAGCTGAAGCGCATTTCGGTATTTTTTTTAATCTATGTAAACAGCACGTCTCATATGGCTTCAGCCGTATATACCTGTTCTTTCTTCTTACAAGGTTATTCTTTGCATGATGGCTGCAGCTATTTCGGGTGGGGATTCTGGCTTACAACTTGCATTAAACTATGCTAAATCTATTGGCGTAATAAAGCCTTGTGATCGTACGGTTATCTTCCAGAAGATTGGCGACTCTGCGGTTGTCAAGATTATTGAGTACGAGAGTTCTTGATTAACATTCTCTTTGTACGCAACTGATTCAAGACGAACCATTGGTTGATGTTTAAGATAAGATATACAATTTTTTTTTTTTTGCCACATTTAATTTATGTGATCTATAATGATATAGATTAATTTTGATTTTCGCTGTGATGAACTGATTATCATGAATACCGGAAAGTGATAATTGCCAATGCTTATTTTTTTTTTTTCACTTTTTATGATTTCGTGTACAGCTTATACCTGCGTGAATGAACAAGTAGCAAGCTTCATTTGAAAGAATTTTGTATTGCACAGTTTCCAGCCATTGAATCCGTCAGGTTTAATGCGAAAATTTACGTCATCAATATTGCTCCTTAAAGAACACACCGCATAGATGAGACAACATATAGAGAGAACAATATGATGACGGCATCAATTGTTATAGCTTGATCACTGACTGAGTTCCATATTCTTTCCACCGATTTATGGTTTTGTGTAAATCTTGTTCGTATGGATCCTCTCCAGCGTCCAGTCGTAGAACCGGCGACCGTCCCCGTTGCTAAGGACATTAATTGTATGCCTCCCTCAGTTGTATGAACCTCCTTAAAAGATCAAGCATCTCTGGCCACATTCCAACATCTTCTGCAGTCGTTTAGGACCACCAACTAAAGACACCAGAACTTCTCTTAACAAGACTCCGTATCTGCAATCGATTTCTCACATTAATAAATCAGAAATCCAAGGGTCAGGTTCTCTAACCTAACAAGCATGAGACATCCAGCAATAAACTTCAGATTACCTGATTCTCGGCAAATACATCTATATTTTGTCTTCACCTGGGCGTTTTTAGGTGCAGCGGACAAGGTAGGATGAAGATAAATATAGCCTGACGATATAAAAGAGCAAGCATACAAAAGAAAAGGAAAATTTAGACATAGAGATCAAAAGCTCATGAGCTACCTAACTTTCCAGAGATAATATGGAAGTGATCAAACAGTAAGCAAAGCTATATCCATATACGGTTCACAACAAGCTCTCAAGTTGACCCATATTAGAGATAATGGTGATGGCATCTTAAACAACTTTGGTGCATTAAGGACTCTATTTGTTGACAATGTCACAAAATGTGATCATCTCTGCCAAGCCAAAGTTGTATGGATAAAAATGGAACAATGCAACAGTTTTAGAACATGCCTCATCAACTCTCACCCTCTTTGAGCACCTTTTGTTGCCCAAAACTTCCATCAGGACCAAAGTTTCCAATATAACATTGTACAACTAGCTGACACATCATACTTTTAGTCATTCTTTAAAGTTTTATTTATTAGTATTTACCATATAAATGAATTAACACTATGATAAGCAGCTCTTTGTTAGATGTTCCTGCTTCCTGGCTTTTTAGAGATTGTCACTTTGCACCCATATCTCATACTAAGATCTCAAGTAGTTAGAGACCTGAAGTTTCCCGTCAACATTCAAATTTTCAAAAAATTTGACCAGCCTGTTTTCGTCTTGCATAAAATTCTTAAATAAGAAAGGTTGCATACTTACAGCCCCATCCTATGACATTTAAAACCTTGGCTCAAACCACATTCACAAGTTTAAAGTAAGAGATGTAGATTTGGAAATCCCTCACGCTATGTCACACAAGGTTCTGTAACAACGTTCAGACCCAAAATATCATACTTTTGAAGTTGGTTTGGTTAATCATTCGTGGATATTGACCATATATTCTTTTTAAGGCTACATACTCCAGCATTTTAGACTATGGAGTAGATGCCTGTGCTGGTAGGTGTGCCATCCACTGATGAGCATGGAACATGCCATCATATTGTGTCAGAAAAGAAAAGGACTCAATACCCTTTTCTTAATTATAACATTAAGAATAAACTATTAGATGCCTTCTAGACCTGTGTTTGCTGCCAATACTAGCCTGGCACAGAGCAGCACTTGGTACCTTGTTATAGGCCACAGATCACATCTCAAGCTTGAATAATAAAACTTAATGTCAGATGTCCTCTTAACAGTCTCAAAGCAAAATGCAGTCAAACTATGAGATTTCATCGACCTGTCAACATGATGTCACATACTCAGTTCCACTTGGAGAAGCAAATCAAACACCAAAAAGAAGAAAAAAAGGTGGCTGACATACAAGTACATTTCACACTACAAGAATGGAGCCAGAAAGGAGCATCATAACAACTAACAGACAAATATAGCCTTTCTTTCCTCCAAAGAAGGCAAAAAAATAACCCTTCAAGTTCATAATTACAGGTATTAGCTTGTGCAATTCTCAACATGGAAAATATTGAGAAACGTCATAAATACCATGGAATGTCACTATAAGCCCAAGTCAATAATTACAAAATCAAAGAAGAATACACAAGCCAAAGTGTCTTCAACAAAAACAATAACATCACTGACAAAGCATGCAATCCTCATAATCTATGAGACCTATAGTCCATATATAAGAACAGCAGCCGGGCAGACAAAAATACAATCTATATATTCCAGTGGTAACAAATCCCAAGGACAAGTAAATTCAAACCCAAATATATTATTTTAAACAAGCCTGAGATCTAGCGCACAAAATTGAGCAGTCATAAGTAGGGAAAAAAATTCACATTTTCAAGCTTGAATATTTATAGCCTACCACATCGACTTCCATGTCGGAAAGCACCGACCGCAACTGCTCCGCCACGAACTCCTCCGGAATCGGATGAACTCCCTAACGTATCAGGGAAGATAAACTCTTTTTTTCAGAAAGTATAATCTAATGGAGAATTGAAGCAAGCAAAGAAACAACATCTCAATTCTCCATCTCCTGGAATGTCCATACAGCAGCATCAACATCACCCGACCTAGCATACATGAAGATCCTTGAATTACCACAAATGGTGGAGCTATCAAATCCAACTTTTATGGCATAACTCTGAATCTGCTCCCCAGATCTCACCATTGCCAAATTTGCACAAGCACTCATGACACTTGATATAGTAAATTGATCAGGTTTTCTTCCAGTGCCTACTAATTCATGAAACAAGCTCAGTGCCCTTTCAAAATACTCATTCTGAACACAACCCGAAACCATGGATGTCCAAGTAACAACGTCTTGCTTAGGGACAGAGTGGAAGCATCTAAATCCTTCTTCAATAGAACCTGAGTTTGAGTACAAGTCAATGAGTGCGCTTCCAATGAACTCATCACTTTGAAGCCAGTTTTTAAACACTTGGCTGTGGATTTGTCTCCCAAACTCGAAAGCATTGGCCAAGTTACAAGCTCTCAGCACACTCGAGAATGTGAACTTTGAGGGCCTCATTCCCCTCCTTTGCATTTCAGAGAAGAGCCCTAATGCTTCACTTGTGAGCTCATTTTCTATTTCCACCTCCATTCGGCAAAAGCCAGCAATCATAGCATTAAACACCACAACATTCGGATCAGGCATTAGTTTAAAGAACTTGACTGCACTATTCAAGGCACCAGTCCTTGAATACAAGTAAATCATTGCACTGCCAACAAATACATCAAAATCCAATCCAACTTTAACTACACACCCATGGATCATCTCACCCACCCCCTTCGAAGTTTTTGAACTGGAACAAGACTTGAGGAGACTACCAAGAGCGAAAGAATTCATCTTCATCCCTAAACGGTGCATCTGACAAAAAATTCTCAAAGTCTCTTCAGCCAAACCAATCCGAACATAAGCTGAAATCAGTGAATTCCATGAAACATCATCTAATTCAACAGCATTATCAAACACACGAATCGCTTCATCAATCTTTCAGCACTTGGAGTACATGTCAATAAGCAAGTTGGTCAAGAAAACATGATGATGAAATCCACCAACTATGACCAACGCATAAATCGCCTTCCCCAACTTCAAGTCACTGGAATGAGAAAAAATACCCAACATGGTTCCATAAGTAAACCGGTCCATCTTAACATTGGCATTTCTTGCTTCCATAAACACATCCATGGCTCTATCAGTATGGCCCATTTGAAGATAACCAGAAATAAGTGAATTCCACGATACAGTATCTCTCTTAGGCAATCTATCAAACAGTCGGCGGGCAACCGTCAAGCCGCCGCATTTGCCATACATGTTGAGAAGATTGTTCTGGAGGAAAAGGGAGGGATTGAAGCGGGCTTTGATAATGTGGGCGTGGACTTCTTTCCCGCCGATCAGAAATTGGGAACTTGCGGCGGACTGAAGGAGTTGCGTATAGGCCGCGGAGTCCATGGAGCGAGCTAAATTGGATTGGGAATGGAGAGAGGTGGTGAAGTGTTTCGGAGTTTCGGAGAAGGCGACGCGCTCTGACGTGCCGATCAGATATCGGAAAAAACCCTGTGCTCTCATGGCGCCTCTCGGTGTTGTGATCACAGGAAGGCAGGACTCACAAGAAGTAACAAAATGCACGGAGAAACCAGTGGAAACTGCCGCGCGAGCCAGCCCGCCTTTTTTTATTATTTATTTAAATATTTTTTGCACCTCCATTGTGAGTTAATAAACTTTATTTGATTTTTTTAACTAAACTTACAAAATTTAAATAAAATAAACTAAATATGCATATTTTTATTTATGGATGGCAGGTGGCTTGTTACAATTTCATCGTTCCTTGGCTTGATCCATATTAAAAAAAAATATGGATATGATAAAAATAAAAATATTAAAATAGATGCATAATAATATAAAAAAAAATAAAATAAAAAATTATTCGTAAATAGAAACAGCCTCAATCAGGGATAGATTTAGGAAAAAATGATTTAAATGGTTTGATATATACATCGTAAAACTGAACGACTTAAATAGCTTGGACATAAGCAATGTAACCTAAATATGTATATATATATATATATATATGCAAAAAGATAACTTGATATATGTAGAAGAAAAAAAGATAAAAATAAATCAAAAATCGTATTGAAAGAAATGATAAAAAATACTATAAATTTTGGCATTGTATATATATATATATATATATATATATATGATGCGGACAAGTCACCTGTGATGAGCGTCGGGCGTGCTGAGATTTATTGTGGGCCTCCAAATGGGGTGAAAAAGTCGTCTTCCTCCTCTGGAAACATGCAAGAAGTCCTCGGGCCGGTATTCCCAGCGAGGACCCTCCGACGCTCAAGTTAGTGAACTTGTTGAACAGGAGTGTAGTGTCTATTTTTCTTTCTAGAGCGAGAGATCCCCTTTTTTGTTGAGCTCGGGGTCCTTTTATACCTGTCTGGGAGGTTCCTTTCTTTTCATTCTGTTTTGAACCGTCGAACCTTCCTTGTTAGGATAAGCTCCTTCGAACGGCAAGTGGATAAGCCGTTGCTGGATGGGGGCCGCTTGTGGCGGTAACTGCTGGGCGCGCTAGTACTTGCCCGTGATTTCGGTGAGCGAGATATACGGTAATAGATCTCGAATCTCGGGATCTGTTACCTGAAGTGGGTCATAGTGTATACAGGAAAGTAAGGCAACAAGTTAGAGCCGGGGCCAAAGGCAGGGTTCGAAACCGTCACTGGAGGCCGGAGCCGTCGTTAGAGGCCGAAGCCAAAGGCCGGAGCCATCGTTGGAGGCCGGAGGCAAAGGCAAGAGCCGTCGCTGGAGGCCGGAGCCAAAGGCCGGAGCCGTCGCTAGAGGCCGGAGCCAAAGGTCGGAGCCGTTGCTGGAGGCCGGAGTCGAAGGCCGGAGCCGTCGCTAGAGGCCGGAGCCAAAGGCTGGAGCCGTCGCTGGAGGCCGGAGCCAAAGGCCGGAGCCGTCGCTAGAGGCCGGAGCCAAAGGCCAGAGCCAAAATTCCATCTCTGGGATTAGCTGTCACATCATTATCTTCGGAAATCGCGCAAGAAGTTATAACACCACCTAGAGGAGATGGTCAGCCGTATCAGATGCCCCCCGCCCCTGAGATGAGTGAGCGCACAATCACCAGCGAAAGGGGTGTTAATATCCACTGGGCGGCTGACTTCTGCGCCATTATTTTGTCCGTTTAGGTTGTTGGGATTGGGGAAGATTTTCCTCGAGTAATGAGTCGTAAAAATGCGAGCGTCATCATTGCGGTAAGGCCACCACCATCTTTCTATTGGTGATGCTTTTCGTGTTTTTCGCTCCGGTAGGCCGCCAAAGCGGATTCCATTTGAAGGTAGACACATGGCCAGACCGGACGGCCGCGAGATGATTTGAAATGGGGCTATAAAAAGAAAAATCATCCTTATCTTCCCATTCCCTCCTACTCTTACGTTACAGCCACCTCCCCTGAGTCTGCAAGCGTCCGTCCGCCTCCCGTGTCTGTTCCTCTCCTCGTGGTCCTTCGATCTTAGTTCAAGCTTTCCAGGTTAGTTTCCATGGCTTCCTTGCCCTCTGTTCTATTTCCGATTCCGGGGATCGTTCCCCCACTCCTTCTCAACCTTCCGCTTCCTTACCAAGCCAATGGTCCACCCCATCCTCTGACCACTCCTCGCCGGAGCGGCGGTCGGTCAGATGCCCCGCAGCCGGGAGTCGTCCGACCGTCGGACGGACCTCCACCCGACGCCGTCCGACAGCTGCTGATCCTTCCAGCGCTGTCAAGGAGTCCCCTGAGTGGACTGCTTCCACTATGTCTGCTCAAGATATAGTAAACCTAAGAGCCAAATATAGTTTTCCACCAAACCTACGTCTGTCCTACCCTGCTCCTGATAACAGGGTAACTTCTTCCCGTCCTGGAAGAGTTGCCTTGTACGGAGCCTTCTTTAAGGCAGGACTTCGATTACCCATCCATCCTTTCATCCTTAACCTTCTAAACCGATATTCTTTAACACCTTCCCAACTAGTCCCTAACTCGATCCGAACTATCGTCGGCTTTCTGGTTTTCTGTCACCTGCAAGGCATAGAGGCCAGTATCTCCTTATTCCACAGTTTTTATACCCTTCGCAAGCAGTCAGGTTGGTGGTCCTTTACTCCTAGACCCACTAGGATCCTTAAATTGTACATTCCCACCTCTGTTAAAGGGTGGAAGGATAAGTTCTTTTTTGCTGATGTCGAGGGGGTGAGTGGAAGCTGGGGGACATCCAACACCGACGCAAATAGGGATTCCTCTATCCTCCCAAGGGATCGAAAGGCATTTGGGCAGCTTCTGACTGCCGATGTCCCTCGATGTAATAAGCTTCTGGTCGACGAAAACCTTCGTCTTGCCGGCCTAATCCCTTCTGGTGGTGAGTACTTGATTACTCACCTTTTTCCTTCTTTCCTCTCCTCTTTTTTTTTTTTTTATTCATCTCCTGTTTTTTCATAGGGATGATGCCATCACTTCGCGAGCTCAGGCAAGCGGTTACTAAGAAGAGGAAGGCAACGGGGAATGGGCCCCCCGCTGAAAGGAGGGCCAATGCAGGGAGGGCCAACGCTGGAGGGGCCAGAGTCGTGGAGCCCCTGCGCGCTAAGGTTTCGAGGAGGGCCGACGCTGGAAGGGCCGACGCTGGGGGGCCGACGCTGGGGATCCCCTGCGCGGGCGCGAGGCGGCCAGAGCCCAAGCCAACGAGCCCGCGAGGAAAGACACGGTAAGGGCCGAGGCCAGCGAGGAAGTTGGGCGGAGCCAAGCAAGAGGAAAAGAATCACCTTCGGTACCGGCTCCCCCTCCTATCATTCTGCTCGATCCTTCTCCGGAGCGGGTCGCAAAAGCACCGACACCCCCGTCCGAAGCCGTCGAGACGGAGCCGGTCCATGCAACTACAAAGCCGACTCCAGCCGTTGCCATGCCCCCCAAAGGGGCAACAACCGAAGCGCCTCCACCAGCTAAGGTGCCGGAGGCAGCAGAGTCAGAGGCGGAGTCCTCCCACGCGGCCCCCGTGTCTGCGGAAGGGAAGGGTGTCGACCCTTCCTTCCAATCACTTTTGGCGCACCACAACCGCTGGGCCGAGCGAGCATTGGACGAAGCATCTGTGGTTGAGGTGCAGGAGTTTCTCCGGCATCAGGGGAGGGCTACCTTCTTCCGCGAGGCGTCCGTGGCACACCTTTGGGTGAGCTTTGCCCTATTAACCTTTTCACCTTCATTTTTTTTCATTTTTTTTATTAACATTGACACTCCGTCCAGGCGCTGAACTCTATGATTGCCATGAGGGACCTTTGGGCCCTGAGTGATGCTTCCCTTGATCAGTCGCAGAAGGAGATGTTATCACTCCAAGCTAGGGCAGAAAAGGCAGAGATGGCCTTGGAGGATACCCGGGCCACTTTAAAGGGCGAAGTCGAAGCCATCCGGCTAAGAGCCGAGAAGGCAGAGTACGCTGGAAGTTGCCCAGCGTCGAGCGGCCAATGAGCTGGATAATGCCCAGGCGGCCGAAGAAAAGCAAAGAATGGCCGAGGAGAGATTGGAGGTGGCGGAATCAGAAATGTGTATTTTGAAGAACCGATTACATTCCGCCTCCATTGAAATAGATGTAGCCTAAGAGGTCGCCCGTCAGTCCGACGCCAAGATTGCCGACTTGGAGGCGGCGGTGACCGAAGCTAAGAGGGAGGCCGCCGAGGCCGATTTAAAGGTCACGAAGGCCGAGGAGAAGGTCGTGAAGGCCGAGCGAAAACCTCCGAGGTGAAGAAAAGAGCTGCAGAGGTCGTAGAGAATTTCAAGAAGTCTAGAGCCTTTAGTAAGGAATTAGCCGAATCGACGACATTCGCTTACGAAGCCGGCTTCCAGGACTGCAAGGAAAAAATTCAGAAACTCTACGACCTCGAGGGGATTGAAGGGTTGGAGCCAGATGAAGTCCCTGAAGATGACGACCCAGCCCCAAGTGACCCTTAGTTTTTTATTTTTATTGTATTGCTTCAAGTCCGACTCAGATCGGCAATTTTGTAAACTTTTAGCCATCAATGAATATTTTGATTCTCAACACTTGTCTTTGGTCATAATTAGCTTTGCTAGTGTGAGTTGTCGTGAATCAACAACCAATGGCCGAAGAGCATGATTTCTTTCAGTTAGGAAACTGATGCGGGATCAATTTTGGTTGTATAGACAAAAGTTGAACTATAGGTAGTATAAGACCCCGCTCGTGCCGGCGCGAAGTCGTGGAAGGCCTAATGCATCATTAGATATGCCACGCAGAATTGGACAGTATGCGCCGACACGAAGCTGTCCTTAAGTGCCGACGCGGGGCTGATCTTTGGTGCCGATGCGGAGCCGGGCTTAATTGCCGACGCGGAGCCGGTCTTTGGTGCCAATGCGGAGCCGGGCTTTGGTGCCGATGCAGAGCCAGGCTTTGGTGCCGATGCGGAGCTGGGCTTAATTGCCAACGCGGAGCTGGTCTTTGGTACCGACGCGGAGCCGGGCTTTGGTGGCGACGCAGAGCCGGGCTTTGATGCCGACGCGGAGCCGGTCTTTGGTGCTGACACGGAGCTGGGCTTAATTGCCGATGCGGAGCCGTCTTTGGTGCCGACGCGGAGCCGAGCTTTGGTGCCGACACGGAGCCGGGCTTTGATGCCGACGCGGAGCCGGGCTTTGGTGCCGACGGAGCCAGTCTTTGGTGCCGATGCGGAGCCGGACTTAATTGCCGACGCGGAGCCAGGCTTTGGTGCCGATGCAGAGCCGGGCTTAATTGCCGATGCGGAGCCGGTCTTTGGTGCCGATGCGGAGCTGGGCTTAATTGCCGATGCGGAGCTGGTCTTTGGTGCCGACGCGGAGCCGGGCTTAATTACCGATGCGGAGCCGGTCTTTGGTGCCGATGCGGAACTGGTTTTTGGTGCCAACGCGGAGCCGGTCTTTGGTGCCGACGCGGAGCCAGGCTTTGATGCCGATGCAGAGCCAGGCTTTGATGCCGATGCGGAGCTGGGCTTTGGTGCCGACGGAGCCGGGCTTTGATGCCGACGCGGAGATGGGCTTAATTGCCGACGCAGAGCCGGGCTTAATTGCCGACGCAGAGCTGGTCATTGGTGAAAAGCGTGATTACTCGAAAAGCAATGAAAATATTTTGAACAGCAATCTATCAAGTAGGTTCAAATTAATGAAGTTGGCACATTACTGATAATACCGGCATAAATTGTTGGCGTTCCAAGTGCGAGGGAGCGGTTTCCCGTCTAGCTCTTCAACTTTGTATGTCCCGTGATGAAGTACCTCCTTGACACGGTATGGTCCTTCCCATTTCGGTGCCAGCTTGCCTCCCTCCGTCGGCTTTGATACTTCAGCTCGTCGCAAAACGAGATCTCCAGGGGAACGTCTTGGACCGTACTCGAGCATTGTAGTATCTGGCCGCTCGCTGACGGAAAGCCGCCATGCAAAGTTGCGCATGGTCTCGCAATTCTTCCACTAAATCTAGATCGGCCCGCAGCTGATTTGGGTTGCTCTCTTCGTGGTATAACTCTGTCCGGGGACTGGGGACACCTATCTCCACCAGAATGACTGCCTCGGTCCCAAAGACCAGGCTGAAAGGAGTTTCCCCGGTGGGGGTTCGTGGCGTCGTGTGGTATGCCCACAATACACTGGGGAGTTCCTCCACCCAACGCCCTTTGCAGCCATCTAGCCAGGCCCTTAGCCCTTGGAGGATAATGCGGTTGGTCACCTCGGCTGCGCCATTGGTCTGGGGGTGCCCCACAGAGGTGAATCGTTGATGAATGCCCAGGCCGATGCAGAATTTTCGGAAGGCCATGTTGTCAAACTGTCGGCCGTTATCAGTAACGAGGGTGTGTAGCAGTCCGAACTGACACACGATAGACTTCCAGAAGAAAGATCTTACTTTGCCCTCGGTGATCTTGGCGAGAGCCTCAGCCTCGATCCACTTGGTGAAATGGTCAACTGCTACCACCAAGAACTTGCGTTGTCCGGAGGCTGGAGGGAATGGTCCCAGGATGTCCATGCCCCACTGGGCGAAGGGCCAGGGTGCGGCCAGAGGGGTTAGCTAGGACGCCAGTTGATGTTGAATATTAGCATGGTGCTGGCAGCTGTCACACCTCTTAACAAGTTCGGACGCATCCTCCTTCATTGTCAGCCAGTAATATCCCTGTCGTAGGGCTTTGTATGCGAGAGCTCTGCCCCCCAATGGCTTCCACATATACCTTCATGTATCTCTCGCAGGATATAATCTGCTTCTGTGGGGCCAACACATCTGAGAACCGGGTATGAGAACGACCTTCGATAGAGTTTTTCCTCCATTATGAAAAACTTCGGGGTCTGTCTTTTAAGTTTTCTGGCCTCGGCAGGGTCTTCTAGGAGGGTACCATTGGTAAGGTACCGGACATAAGCGTCCATCCAGGAAGGCTCCTGCTCAACTGGCAGAGTTTCTCTTATTACGTCAATACTCGGGGCTTCCAGGTGCTCTACATAAGCTCTTCCTAACATCCCGTCAGTTGAGGTGGCAAGATGGGACAAAGCGTCGGCCCTAGCATTTTCCCCTCGAGGGATATAGCTAACATTAAAATAAGCTAAGAGAGAAGCTTGCCACGGCACCATACTTAAGTAGCGGGACATGATGGGATCCCTTGCTTCATACTCCCCTGCGATTTGGCCAGCGACAGCTGGGAGTCAGTGAACACCCTAAGGCGCTTTACCCCGAGCTCTCGGGCTAATCTTATCCTAGACAGTAGAGCTTCATATTCTGCCTGATTATTGGTGGCTGGAAAGAGGAAGCGGAGTGCACACTCAGTTACAACTCCATCCGAGTTGGCCAGGATGAGGCCTGCTCCGCTCCTTTGAGAATTTGATGCCCCGTCTACATGAAGGACCCATTCATCATCTATGGTTTCGAGAGGCGAGGGGTTTGCAGAGGGCTCTTCGTGTTGCTCCTCGCCCCAGGTGCACTCGATCAAAAAATCCGCCAGGACTTGGGATTTCATGGCCGATCGAGGGCGGAAAGATAGATCAAATTCCCCCAACTTGAGCGCCCACTTCACCAATCGACCCGAAGTATTCGGACGAGCGAGAATTGTCTTTAGAGGTTGGTCTGTGATCACCGCGATCGGGTGGGCTTGGAAGTATGGCCTCAAGCGCTGGGCAGACATGATTAACGCGAAGATAGTCTTCTCAATCTTCGAGTACCTGGTCTCCGCATCGTGGAGCACCTTGCTTGTGTAATACACCGGCTTTTGCATGCCATTAGTGTCCACACGGACTAGCACAGAACTAATGGCATCGGGAGAAGCCGCGAGGTATAGAAGGAGTTCTTCTCCACCTGTTGGCTTGGATAGCAGTGGCGGGGTAGATAGGAATTTCTTTAGCCTCTCGAATGCCTTCTGACATTCTTTCGTCCATTCGAATCCATTGACCTTGCGGAGCGCCTTGAAGAAAGGTAGGCACCTCTCAGCGGACTTGGACAGGAAACGGCTCAAGGCCACCACCCTTTCCGTCAGGCGCTGTATTTTCTTCTTGTTGGTAGGAGACCTCATGTCCAGGATGGCTTGAACTTTGTTCGGGTTTGCCTCGATCCCCCGCCGGGTCACCATGAAACCCAAGAACTTTTCGGCTGTCACCCTAAATGCATACTTGCATGGATTCAGCCTCATCTGGTATCGACGAAGGTTGTCAAAAGTCTCCGTTAGGTCGGCATATGGTCGATGGCGTGGACACTTTTTTTCAGCATGTCATCCACGTACACCTCCATGTTGCGTCCTATCTGGTCCTCGAAGACTTTATTCATTAACCTTTGGTAGGTGGCTCCCACGTTTTTAGCCCAAATGGCATTACCTTGTAGCAGTACAGCCCCTTCTCAGTTATGAAGAAGGTAGCTTCCTCATCCACCGGGTTCATCCTGATCTGGTTGTACACAGAGAAAGCATCCATGAAGCTAAAGACCTCATGGCCGGATGTAGCGTCCACCAGTTGATCGATCCGGGTAGGGGAAAGCTGTCCTTGGGGCATGCTTTGTTGAGATCGGTGAAGTCCACACACATCCTCCAGCTTCCATTAGTCTTATGGACCATCACCACGTTGGCCAACCATTCGGGGTAATGAACTTTCTGAATATGGCCTGCAGCCGTTAACTTGTGAACTTCCTCGTCGATAGTTTTCTGTCTGTCTGGAGCGAAGCTCCTTTTCTTCTGTCGGACCGGCGACACTCTAGCCTAAGGTTGAGCCGATGTGTGATTACCTCCTCAGGGATGCCCGGCATGTCTGAGGACGACCATGCAAAGACGTCAGTGTTGGCATGCAGGAAAGTGAGAAGTCGATTGCATGCCTCCTCCGAAAGTAACGCCCCAACCTGGACGGTCCTTACCGGGTCATCCCCCAAGGGGAGGGTCAGGAGGTGCTCGGCTGGTTCTCCACTCCTTCCCAGCTCTCGGGGGTCAAGCGGCTTAGAGGTTATCGCCGACGCTACCTCCAGTGGACTGGGAGACAAGTGATAGCAAAGCGGTGGCGGGCTTTGCTCTCCTTTCATTTCTCCAACTCCTTCGTCGGTGGGAAATCTTACCAATAATCTCTTAGTGGAGATCACAACATCTAGCAAATTCAATCCCGGTCTCCCCAAGATAGCGTTATAAGCCAGCGGGATTTGGACCACCAGAAAATTTATGACCACCGTGCTTTGACACGAGGGGTTCCAGCCGTGATAGGGAGGGCAATCTCCCCTTCAACGCTCACAGAGTTCCCAGTAAAGCCCATCAAAGGCATGGCGATGGGTCGGAGGGAAGACTTTGATAGGTTCATCCGAACAAAAGCTTCGTAGCTCAAAACATCCACCGAACTCCTACTATCAACTAAAATTCTTCTTACATGATGTTTGGCTATGGTCATGGACACAATGACGCTGTCGTCATGCTTATTAACTACCCCATCTAAATCCTTTCCAAAGAAAGAATTACAGAGTATATTCCCTCTCGCTGTCTTTTTGAACCACCACCCGCCCCCCAGGAAATCATAGCTATGGTCTTCTCTGTAGGAGCATTGTCCATGCCGGTCTGAAGTGTCGGAGGCACCGATGAACCTGGAGTAGAAAGGTTTCCCCTTCGAACGAACTTGCCTAAGTGGCCCTGCTGGACAAGCTCTTCAATGGCCTTCTTCAGATGGCGGCAGTCCTCAGTGTCATGACCATAATCTCGGTGGTACCGGCAGTAAAGTTCCTTATTGCGGGGGTCCCAGACTTCATGGGGGTCGGACACTTGAAGTAAGGTTCCTCCTCGATTTCTAGTAGGATGTGAGATATCGGAGCCATGAGGGGAGTGAATTGCTCCTTAGGAACAAGCGTCTGTGGCCGGCGATCTGGGCGGTGAGGAGGCTCAGGCTTTCGGGGTCATGCTCCGGCATGCTCAGTGGGTGCTGGTTTCTTGCTGGGATTCTTATCATCTTCCCTCCTGGAAGAATCCACCTCGTCAGCACGAATATATTTATGCGCTCAACTCAGAAGCTCGGCATAAGAACTCGGAGGCTTCTTGTCTAAGGAATAGGCGAACCTAGAAGGACGAAGTCCTCGCTTTAATGCCAAAGTGGCTACAGAATCATCCAGGTTATATACCTCCAATGCTGCCTCCTTGAACCGAGCGACAAAGTCCTTCAGGGTCTCGCCACTTCTTTGCTGTACAGCAAATAAGCTATCAGCTACTCGTGGGATCTTTCGGCACGCATCAAAGTGGGCCAGGAAAGATCGTTCAAGCTGTCAGAATGAATTGATGCTGCGCGGTGGCAGGCAGGAATACCATGCACGTGCCGCCTTGCAAAGGGTGGCCGGAAAGGCGACACATAGAAGGGAGTCCGTCGCTTCTTGGACCTGCATGAGGACCTTGTAGCTCTTGAGGTGGTCCAGTGGGTCCGTCGTGCTGTCGTACGGGTCCAGTTGGGGGAGACGAAACAGGGCGGGACCGGTTCCTCCATGATGCCCCGGGAAAGCGGGGGGCGGTGCTCGTAGTCCGTCCCATGAGGGTTAGCGATCCGGTGGCTAAGCTCCTCCAACCGTCGATGATACTCATCGAGCCATTGCTCGGCCCGACGGGTAGTCTTCCTGAGGGCGCCGTCTTTAGATGAGTCAGAAGAGGAAGCCGAAGAAGACTGCCGGCGTAAGGAGCACACCCGTCTGGATTCTTTCTCGTCCGGCCGTCGGTGGGAATGACTAGAGTGATGGGAAAGGGACCGCCATCGCTTTGAGGCCTCTCGGCGACGAGGTTCAAGAGGTGAGTGACAGGAGACCTCGGGTGGGGTCCCGCCCTGATGAGATTGAATTGTCCCCCGCACCCTTCACCAGGCGGAGGGGGTTGAGGTGCAGCGGCAAAGCAGTGTTCCTGCAGTCCCTGTACCATTGTCATCAGGTCCTGGACCTGGTGAGCTAGAACCTCAAGCCGGTCAGGCTGGCTCATCTGTGCAGGGGGCGGAACACAGAGGTTGGCCTCCGATTGCTCAGCCCGTAGAATGCGCTCCGCGGCCTAGCTGGTGGAAGCCTCCTGTGCTCGTGTTGTCACCATCGTCTTCCTTGCAGAATCGGTGGGGTCACAGGGAGAACTTTCGCCTTCCCCGCGTGCGAGCCCCTTCCTAATCTGATGCGGACAAGTCACCTGTGATGAGCGCCGGGCGTGCTAAGATTTATTGTGGGCCTCCAAATGGGGTGAAAAAGTCATCTTCCTCCTCTAGAAATCTGCAAGAAGTCCTCGGGCCGGTATTCCCGGCAAGGACCCTCCGACGCTCAAGTTAGTGAACTTGTTGAACATGAGTGTAGTGTCTATTTTTCTTTCTAGAGCGAGAGATCCCCTTTTTTGTTGAGCTCGGGGTCCTTTTATACATGTCTGGGAGGTTCCTTTCTTTTCGTTCGGTTTTGAACCGTCGAACCTTCCTTGTTAGGATAAGCTCCTTCAAATGGCAAGTGGGTAAGCCGTTGTTGGATGGGGGCCGCTTGTGGCAGTAACTGCTGGGCGCGCTAGTACTTGCTCGTGATTTCGGTGAGCGATATATACGGTAAAGTAAGGCAACAATTTAGAGCGGGGCCAAAGGCAGGGTTCGAAACCGTCACTAGAGGCCGGAGCCAAAGGTCGGAGCCAAAGGTCGGAATCGTCGCTGGAGGCCGGAGCCAAAGGCCAGAACCGTCGCTGGAAGCCGGAGCCAAAGGCCGAAGCCAAAGGCCAGAGTCGAAGGCCGGAGCCGTCGCTGGAGGTCGGAGCCAAAGGCCGGAGCTGTTGCTAGAGGCCGGAGCTAAAGGCCAGAGCCAAAATTCCATCTCTGGGATTAGCTGTCACATCATTATCTCCGAAAATCGCGCAAGAGGTTATAACACCACCTAGAGGAGATGGTCAGCCGTATCACTATATATATATATATATATATATATATATTAGTTTAGGATTAAGGCTTCATTCCCGTTGTTAGATTAGGTTAGAATGGGTTTAAAAATTAGAATAATTTAAATTTTAGATCAAATATGTGTCTTGTATTTTATTGACTCGATCCAATCCAAACATGATGCACCTTAACTTATATATATTAATTATATAATTTTTATTTTCTTTCACTCGCATTATCTTTATCAATTCATTAAATGAATTTATCTTAACAATTAGATATATTCTCATCTTTTTTTTACCCAATTATACCTAAATATTTATATTTTAAAATTTATTTTAGTAAATTCTTATTTATAATATCATTAAGCATATTGATAAATATTTTAAATATCATAATATATAAACCTAAGGATAATCATTTATTTGAATAGAATTTAAAATTTTGAATAAAAATTTAAGTTTAAATTTTATCCTTTTAATCTTATTTAAATCTATTTATGGATCTATATTGGTTATTAATTTCTATGTTTTAGGCTTAAATGCAAACATAACCCGATCCAATCCCATTTCAAACCTCAAATAGACGCAGATTACATTTGATCTCAAATAGACCTAAATAAATTGTAGGGTTAATTTTTTTTCATAATCGACTGGACTCGATCAATAAATGATTGGAGCCCGACTCCAAAATAATTATTTAGATATAAAATTAAATCAAATCAGGATCAAATATGACTCAACCTAGCCAAATCCATTTGCATCTACTTGTTCGACCTTTATATTTGGAGGGGACCAAAGGAGTCTTAAGCTTCACCTTTTGTTTAACATGATCTTACCAGACCTGATGAGCCAAATAATATTTTTTATTATTGTTATTTTAAAGAAATTAAATAAAATATATGTATCTTTTTTTCATCACGATCACCCTTTTCATTGGACGTTTATGATTACGATGAATCATATCATATTTCATCATTAGTCTTTTACTCATCCTTCATTTAATCTTATGTCTTATCCTCTACATCACATCAGTTCTATCCTCTTCATCATAGTGATCCTTTAGACATACCATGTGAAGCTTCACTCAGCATCTTCCATCATCAAAAGTTACACAAAAGAGGTTAATTGACCTGAAGGCAAAAAGGTTAATTATTTTCATGCATAGTTGTCAGACTGGCCTGAATATTGATGGAATCAAGGGTTCAAGTAACCGAGTCGACCATTGGGTCACTAATTGAACCATCGATTAATTATTTTAATATAAAAATATATTTATACTAATAAAAATTAATTTTTAATAAAAAAATTAAAATTAACATAATAATAAAAATTATAATTCCATTCGGTTTAAACTGAATTGACCGATTCACGGATGAACCAAATAGGTTGACCAGATTATTCCGGATCACTTACACATCCGATTTTATCTTAGAACCGGATCGACTTAACCTTCGGATCCCAATTCAACCAGTTCAATCGATCGGTTCGGTCCGATTCTAACAACTATGTTTTCATGTGTCCATCATCAAGGCAAAACATCAAAGTTATCTATTTTATTTCAAGTTAAAAATTTATAAAATCATTATTTAAATAAAAAATAATTTATAAGACGATGTGCTTGCATGTTTTAACTTTTTCTTAATAATAATATTTTATATTTTATCAGTATTATTATCCTTACTATTTCTTGAGGCTGATTCTAAAATAAAAAACCTTTTATCTTATTATATTTTTTATTTATAAAATAAATATTTTATTTAATAAATTAATAATTTCATCTTTAATTTTACTAATATTATGCATCATATTATTATATTTTTTAATATCATAAATATATCCTCTAATTTAAATTCATATCCCATAAATAAAGTTAAACAATAAAAATATAAATTTTTTTAATATTTATTAAAATTTAATTTTATTAGTGCAATTATATTTTCAGAATTTTCTGCATTCCCATGAAGTAAAACAATTAGTAATTAACCAAGCCCCTACGTAAACCGCACAGCTTGACAGGCTAAAAATGGAGTAGGATGGCTTACAGTGGAGGGGGAAAACATAGCAACTTAGCATAGGCTAAATAGCTGCCTTGGGTATTACTCATTTTCACTCAAGGCAAGTAATGTAAACATTTTAATGGTTAAAACGGCAAAAAACAATTAGAACACAAAAATCACTGCTGTGAATGAAAAGAAACTTATTCTTTGATCCCATAAAGCTCATCAGGCGTAAAAACAAAGCATTTTATAAGCATGCTACAAGAAAAACTAGACGCAACTAAGAGATTCACATGAGCTCCAACAACAGCTTTGAGTCAAAATGGCGATATTTTTTTTTAGCTTTAATAAGCACCATTAAGACATTAATTTACAGTGAATTGAGTGCTGCTATGCATCTTCAGGAAGTAATTTTCTATATCATCTACCTGAATTCCAACTTGATTCAACATCAGTATTTTAAGACCGCCCCTGCATCACAAAATAGTGCCGTATTATCTTAAAATAAAAGGATTTTGAAATTGATCATTAAAACAGAATCCCATTCATGGTTTGTAGCCATAGATCCAAAATAGAAAATAAAACAAATCAATTATATCAGACATAGACAACCGTATCTCATTATTAGAGAGATCACAAGCTTCTAGGTTGGCAATGAAAAGTCCTAGCAAACGTTCAAGTTCAGTTTTGTTAAACCTACATTGTTTGACCGCCCCGTATAATCAATAAATGTCAGGAGCCATTTCACAAGAATTTCTACAACTGCAGATATGGATCAACAAGAATGATTTACATCAGCCACATGTTAGATTTTCAAAATAGAGTAATATCTAACAACATTGCAAGTGAAATTAAGCATGAGAATAAGGAATTTATAATCCTTTTTTTATAGACAAATTTACACTCCGGTGAAACATTTTCGTGACTGCAACCAAGACATTCATAATCCCTACAATGAATGTATTCACAATAGATAAATTAATACTTACAAGGAACAATTTTACCCTTTTTTTAATTCCTATCATGTGGCCTGTTAACAAAATCTATCAGGCTGCTGTACTACCAGGACGATATAGGGATATCAAAGGAGGGATTGTCCCCCTCCCCCAACCCAATGTGCCGCCCATGCCTATGGGTTATGGGGTTTATGTCTGCCATAAATATAAGCTCTCCTTTGGACAAAATATGGCCTTCCATCAGAATTATAGCAATAGATATCAATCAAATATATGGGAAGAGGCATGTATGTTCCGATTATAAGCAAGCAAAAGTCATGTCCAACCACTGAAAATTTTTAAGGTGCCTGTAGTGATGCAAGGGGTTTCCAGCAATGATTCGTAGTTGAATTTGTATTACATCAATGTATCAGTTCTCTAGCATTCCATAGAATTAAAACCACATTTCGTTGTCTCATAAGCAATATCCATCACTTTTCCAAATGTAGTATGACGTCATGCATTACAAAATTCATAAAAACACACAAACTCAAGACATGGCATCTTATATATACCATCAATCTTTAAAATAAGTGCAACTGAAAGTCCTAAAGTTGGTAATGAATCATATCAGCATAGCAACCAAGCAACAATAAATATTTATCAACAAGTTTAAATGGATATTATACCTGCCAAGGTTGTGGTTGTTCTTCTACAGGACTAGGGAGGCTGG
The DNA here is from genome assembly GCA_900491605.1 of Calamus simplicifolius. Lineage (NCBI taxonomy): Eukaryota > Viridiplantae > Streptophyta > Magnoliopsida > Arecales > Arecaceae > Calamus > Calamus simplicifolius. The sequence continues at coordinate 77,174 of UESW01001569.1, read as the reverse complement.
CTCTGCCCGTGACCAGAACCTGGTCCTTGTCTATAATCTGCCCCATGTCCAGGTCCTGCTCCTTGTCTGTTATCTCCACCATATCCTTGTCCATTGTAACCAGGTCCTACTCCTTGTCTGTGATCACCACCATAACCTTGTCCACTGTAACCAAATCCTCCTTGTCTATAATCTCCACTGTAACTAGGGCCTGGATTTTGCCTGTAATTTCCAAAACCAGAAGAGCCTTGTGGAAAGTTCCTCTGCTCTGGAGGGCCAAAATTTCCTCGATCTGCTTGGTTAAAATCTCTTTGATACGAAGGCATGGGATCCCTCCCCTGGTAACCATCTCTTACCCCAGCCGGTGCATAATCTCTTCGTTCACCTTGCCCAAATTCCCTCCTCTCTCCGGGAGGAAAGTCTCTACCTCCTGGTGGGCCATAACCCCTTCCATCTTGTCCAGCCTGGCTATAGTTCTGCTGTGGAGCATAATTTCTTCTATCTCCTTGAATATAACCCTGGTTGTCAGGTGGCAGGTTTCCTTGTGGTGGTGGCCCTGTTATAATTTGGCCAATCAAACCTGTTTTGGTTTCTTGGTCTTCCTTGCCTCCCATATTGAATTGGAGGGGGTCTCGGAGTGATAACCCCATTGTCATACTTGTCTCCTGAAATTTTATTAGATGAAGGGGAAATGCTTGTATATTGACACATAAAAGTTAACAAAATGCCTCATCAATTAAATGTTCAGGTTCAATGCTTAAAATAACACCACTTTGAATAAAACACTATACATATTTGACCCATACTCCACCATAGAGAGGACTTTGTCAGAATTTGTGAACATAAATAATAAGAATAAAGGATGGAAACTAGCACACCTCCATACTCCTTGTTTACTAGATCAATATATGAGTCAGGCAGAATGAAGACAACTCCAGGCAAACCTGATTCCAGTGATGCAAGCTGTAAGCATTCGAATCCTGAATTTAATTGATCACGCTTGCCATGATAGGATATTACTCACCTCGCAATTTTTCAGACATTTCTTCAGTCATTACAGCTTGAAAACCAGTGTAGGTTGTGGTACTTAAAGCATACATTCTTTTCTTAGCCTCCTCCACGCTGCAACCATCCGCAATGGTTCAATTTAATACTTCTGAATATCCATGTCCGTTATATGATAACCAAAAATATAGTTGAGGTCAAAATGCAAAAAACCAAAGCAGATGCAGCAACAAACCAATATTATGTTTTTTTTTTTAAAAAAAGACTTATTGATTAATGTACAAGAGGATTGGATCAAACCATGATGTAAAACAAAGCAATTGTTGCTTAAAAATTAATATGCATCTTAAATTTATATTTTTTTTAAAAAAAAAGAGATGTAGCCAAATACCAAGACAACTAGAATATTAGCATACCTTATAAATTATACTGGAAGCGAAAAAAAGAAAAGAAAAGATTTCTGTTACCTCATAATGATGAAGCATCATAGATATGGCAGCCAAATCAAAGTGACTGTTATGAGCATTATAGAATTGAAATTGTCTTCATCATGTATATAACTAGCTTCTAGCTATCCACAACTAATCAGCATGTAAGTATCACTTATCTTGACTGAGAATATCGTATATCTCCATCCAAAAAAAAATAGGACTTACAGAACCCATGTAGGCCATCTTACATTTTTAACAGGTACAGAGATTATATTCCAATTTTGCATGAGTGCAATTTGAATAATAAAATCTGCAGTTGAACTAAATTTTGGGATGTTTCCTTACAAATTAGTGAAATACCATATGGAGAATGGCATTGAAGATAGCATTTGCACAAAATTTCTGCTAATCCTCGCTTCTATATTTCACTATTTTTGAAAGCAATATAGATCATTGCTACCAAAAGCACAAAAGAGTTTACAAATAATTTCAAAAACAAAAGGATTATATCATACATGTTATGTTCAATCTACTTCATTTCTTTTCTTGGGTTTTTGAAAACAAAAATAGAAATTGAGGTGATACCAAACGGGCTATTGGTTACTAAATCATCCATAGCCAAAAAGATAGATTAAACCCACACCATTGGTTGACCAACAACAGAAACTACTATAGCTCGAGGGGTAATATCAAAAATTCCAATCCATATGAGTCCATGACAGCATCCAACTGGCACACTCCATCGGATAAGTGCAAACATGTATTCAAATGTCACCATCGATCTCTGCAAATATAGCTGCTACCCATGGAAATGAAACGACCACATTCCAAACTATCTACTTATTCCAATTTAAGTGGAAAAAAGTTTCCGTTTTGACCAGAAAATATGTTTGCTTAGTCCGAGAGAGAGAGAGAGAGAGAAGCTAAAGAAATAGAGGATTCGGTTATGGCCTTTATTATTGTGTGAATGCGTGTTTGATTTATCTGTTGTCTTTCTATCTATATAAAATATGTGACTTAGATTCAGACTATGAGGCATTCTCGTGTTGGTACGTGTTCACTTATTGATGATGGTGAAGTAAGTATTTGTTTTTTCAAAGTGAAAAACGAAAGTTACGTTTGCTTTTTTTTTTTTTTTGTACAGACGGGCGATCACACTATCCTTGTGTGAGTCAGCCAGAATTATCAGAGTACAAAATTTGCTTAAAAGCAGAAGGGCAAGGGTCGCCCTGATTCCAAGACCAAAATCCCACCTGAAAGGCCACAGCCGACGCAACCCAGTCAGCCGCTGAATTGGCTTCCCGGTAGATGTGCCTGATGTGGACTCTGTGAGTACCATGCAGCATCGCACGAATATCATTAAGGACAGGGTTGGTCGGGGTGCAGTCACAATCGCCCGACTGAAGCCACCGGATGACAGTCAGAGAATCCCCTTCAATGAAGAGGCTGTGAGCATGAAGTCTCATAGCAGCATGGGATATGCCAGCCCAGACACCAAGAAGCTCAGCCATAGGGACCGAAGAGTCTAAGGAAGCAAAACCGCCAGCTGACAATAAAGCACCATCAGATCCTCGGATAACAAAAGCAAACCCCGCGAGTCTTCCCCGAACACTTCCGTCAAAGTTGATTTTCACAAACCCTGGAGGGGGGTTCCCAAGATATAAAAATCGTATGACGGTTCGCTGCCAAAGCAGCAGGGGATCCCCAGAGGCCAGAGTCACAAAAACCGATGCCTTTGAACAGAAGAGCACTTTCATCAATCATGGATCTGATCTTCCGCTCTAACCCAAACGGAGAGATAGTAGTATCAGCAAAGATAACCTGGTTCGCGACAGCCAGATCTGATAGGCAGTGATAGACCAGAGAATGCTCCGCTGTCGAGAGGCTCTCCGGATATCAGCAAGGAAACGGAAGCACAGAGAACCAGAGCCATCAGCTCCACAAGTATATCCCATCCGCAACCACACCCGCCTCCATCTGTGGCACGATAAGATTGCGTGGTCAATAGTCTCCTCCTCCTCACCACACAGCGGACAAGTCACCTCAATAGGAATGCCCCGTCTAGAAAGCAAAGAGCAGCAGGGGAGGCAGTTCATCAAGATCTTCCATAAGAATAACTGGACCCTAGGATAAATGGGGAGCTTCCAAATCCAAATAGCATTTGGTCTTCATCACCGCACCGTTAGTGATTGATTTGGGTGCAAGTGCGGGATGAAATTTCTAACACAAGAATCATTTGATGGATCATGTGGTCACCACCTCATCTTTTCAAATCCTAAAGAAATAAGCTGGGCCAAGAAGAAGCAAGACAATGGGACAGATGGACTCATCATCGATGGACGGCGTGGACCTAGTTTTCGTCGAAAGGTTAAAGTTAATGTATAGGAAGGAATAAATAAAGAAGATAAACGTAATTAATGGTCGTTTGGTTGTATATCAAGAATAGAATAGATTAAGTAACAAAACAATATTAATATAGAACATCAGTAAGTAGTAGCTCTTTAATATAATAATTAACTGGAATAATTAATTGCATAATAACTTCAAATAGAAAATGAGATATAGAAAATTAAGTTTCACTATTTTTTTAAACAATAATTTCTAATTAATTCAATTTATTACATAATTCAATCTTTGGTTTTAACTCGTGATGTTTTACTTTCTTCTGCCTCCATATTCACATACTAATTAAAGAGTCAGATTGAGTGACAGCTTGTCTTCTTTCGTCTCTTCCCTTGTTTTCATATAGCAATTCAATCGTTGGCAGCGATTGTCTAAAGACATTAATTCAAGATTTGTCATATTTCTTCGAGGTGCTTCAATAGAACTCTATCAACAACAATTAGTTACATCTTTTGTAAAATAATTAAAAAAAATAATGTGTAGCAAATCTAAAACCATAAAATAAAAATTCAAAAACAACTCTCTAGTAATAATATTCAATGTGGTTGTTAAGTTTAGCCCTCGGCCTCTTCCGACAGTAAAGAGAGGGAGGGCGGATATTTGCGCCGCATTGCAATCGAACGGTTGTGATCTTTTGGCCGTTTTGAAAATCCAAACTGGTTGACCGTAGTTTTTCGTGCTCTTGTCCGGCCGCCCGGATGCCGCGGGCCCAAGTGGCCAAACCGAAATGATGAACAATAAATACCACAAGAAAAAATCTAACTGCATTACCTTTTAGTGCATAAAATATGCAAATGCATACCTATGGTATGCATCAACGTTTATTGGACTTCGGCATGAGCAATGGCATGGATACATGGTTAATTCGTACATTCAATGCATTCTTGCTAAAAAAAATAGTACAATAAGCCTTTTTCATACCATAATTATCCGTAGAAGCGGTTCGTTGTATATTTTTTTTAATTAAAGATTGCCGAACTATCAATTAAGCCATCTTTTAGCATGGGACAAAACTATCAAAAACAATTAATGTGAATTTTTCATCATAATGACACCAGCTTAGTTTGTAATAAATAAATAATTTTTAACAAAACTATCAATTTATTGTTACCTTTCTCTACCCAGAGCGCTTCATCTACTATTTTTTGTTTGAAAAACTCAAAAAGAACAATTAATATATTTTAATGTGTTTAACAACCTTTCCATTTGTATTTTCTTGATCAAGTGAGGTTTGGGGACATCAAATATTCAAACCCTCACCAACACAAGAGATGCACCCTTCTTCCCCGTGAGCCATTGAAGATAAATCCAAAATCTTAGACTCTTTATTATATATTGAAAGAATTTCTAGCCATCAATAAATGTAACTATGCAGACCTATGTGCATATATGGCAAAGACATATAAGAATTTATAGCATGGAAATTTTTATTAAAAAATAAAACATAATCATAATTAATTACCTTTCAAAACTATAATCATTTGGATGGGAAAGGAATTTGAGTTGCATTATAATCATCTAAATCGAAATATTATAGGATAAACTATCTAATAATTAGTTGCTAAATAGAGAGAGAACCAACCATGAGAGTAAGCTAAGTCATTAATTGGAAACTATATTGATTCTACGATGCATGATTAATAAGTTCTTAATAAATTTTTTTGTGTATTTAGGTCATATGTGCTTAGTAAAAAATCTTTAAATGAATTGAAGAAGCAAGTTTGAGGACCAAAAATATATTTGATCCTTTTTTTCTTTCTTTTGTCTCCTAAGCGCATTGATAATGCCCATATACATATTCTAATCATATTATGGAAAACAAAATGAATGAAATAGTTATAAAGAGTGTATTTTAGTTCTAAGTTTGACTTTAGATTAAAAGTATCCATTGATGGTATTTACTAGTTTCATATACAATTATCTACATTAGGGATGGGAAAAGATAAAGTCACCGCATTTTTGACATGTTATTAGATTTTTAATTATGTATAGATATTATGTGATGCATATACGAAACTTGAATAACAATAAATTTGAAGCTTTCTCTTATGGATAATTTAGATAGCCTCTAGTTTTTTTGTGATCTTTTTTCTAATGTTATAATTCATCATCTAATCGTTCTAATCTTTGAGTTGTTTTGAAGACTAGAAGTTGACCACTTGATTATATGCATGTTCTTAGTTGAAGCAATTATATATTAAATTCATTATGCACAAAGTATATAAATACTATTAATATAATATTACAATATTTATTAATTGAATGAAATACAATTGTGACACTTTGCTATTAGCCTATTTCTACTAGGTTGTAGTCGAGACAAGTCCCATGTGGTAGTTAATGTTTTCATACCATGATGTAGATTCTTTTTTGAAAATATTTAAATATCTTTATAAAGTAGTGAGGCAACATTGTAAACTTTATAGCTATTAAGGGCCTTTGCAACATTGCCGGTACCTACTATTTTTAGTACTTTATTTAGAGACCACTTCTTACATACTATTTTTAGTACTTTATTTAGAGACCACTTCTTACATATATTACACTCTCTTCTTTTTTTTTTTTTAAAGCCTCTTTCGAGGGTGACCGTAATACATTTTACTCATAATTATCTTCTAAATATCTTTGTTAATGTAATGAACCCATAGAATAGTTACAACCTTACCCTTTTGGTAGATTTTAGTAATTTATTTTGACATATATTTTAATTTCATGGATGCTACAATGTATTCATTTTGGTAATATATTTTGTTATAAATGTTATAACATTGTTAGTGCATATTATGATTGCTATTCATTTTAACTTGTCTTATTGATAATTGTTGTTTGCATAACCTTATAAGGCACTTAAGCAATACTATGAACTTTATAACAACCTTTCCCGTCCCAATGGTTTTTATTACTCTATCCAGATACCTCTTCTCAAATGTTTTACATTTTCTTTATTTTGAAAAAAAAATCTCTTATGATAAGGGGAGCAATAAGTGCCTTATAAGATTATGCAAATAATGTATTTATTTTTAAAGGTAGTATGAGTTGAGTTGAGCTGAGTTGTAAACTACATAGCCCATTAAGGATGGCTACAACCCTATCTTATTGGTTGCTTGCACTAATTTACTCTAACATTAATTTGAATTTCTTGTATATTACTATGTATTTATTTTAATTACATATTTTTTTTGAATGGTCACACTATTATGAGAATAAATAATGATTATTATCAACTCTTTTATTTTAAAATACATTATTTATGCTTGCCGCTGAGTACTACTTTATTCGAATGCCACCTCTAACACATAACATTCTTTGCATTTTGATAAAAATCACTTATTACATTCTTCTAACTTTGAAAAAAGAATGATATAATAACAAGTAAGCGTAATAGATAGAGGACCTTTCGCCATGAAATCAATTATTTTCTTGAATTCATTAATATTAACATCGATGGCCTATTACTTATAAGTGATACAGGCTAATATTTTTATTAAAAAATATATTTTTTAAAATTTTAGATAAAGTTTTGTTTAGGTTTATATAAATAATGTTGCTCGCACATGGTAAAAAGAGATTGGTACGGTTCATGTAATTTATTGCTATTAACCTTATGAAATTATTCAGGGACGCCAATAAAATTTATCTATATATATATATACATATGATATTCTTTGCTTTTTAATAAAAATTACTTATGATGCACATTATATTCTCCATATTTTGAAAAAAAATAATACCATGTCAGGTGAGCATAATAGTCGGAGGACCTTTGATCATGAAATTGATTGTTTCCTTGAATTCAAATAAACATTGATGACCTATTACTTATGAACGACAGATAATAATAATTTCTTATTAAAAATAATTTTAAAAAATTGAGATAAGATTTTGTTGCTGCCAAATCACTTGCGATGAACGTCGGGTAGGCTGAGATTTTTGTGAATGTAGGGATCACCGTCTTCCTTCTGGAGCCTGCAAGAAAAAATCCCGGGCCGGTAGTTCCGGCGGGGACCCTCCAACGCTCAAGTCAGTGGTTGGTAGAATAGAAATATTGTATCTGAGTAAAACTTGAGAGAGAGAGAGAGTGAGAGAGAGAGTCCCCTTGCACTGAGCTCGGGTCCTCTTTTTATACCTGTCGGGGGTCCCGTTTACCTCGTTCCGTTGGAACCGTCGAATCTTCCTTGTTGGGATAAGCTTCTCCGAACGGCAAATGGTTAAGCCGTTGCTGGATGAGGGCCGCTTGTAGCGGTAACTGTTGAACGAGATAGCACTTGCCCGTGATTTCAGTGAGGAGGTATACGGCAATAGACCTTGAATCATGGGATCTGTTGTATGGTCATTGCCCATGCGAAGAAGCCCTAGGGGCCGACGCTGGAGGCCGGAGCTGAAGGCCAGCGCTGAAGGCCGACGCTGGAGGCCGACGCTAGAGGCCGGCGCTGGAAGGAAGCCCTGGAGGCCGACGCTGGAGGCCGGAGCCGAAGGCCGACGCTGGAGGCCGACACCGGAGGCCGACGCTGGAGGCCAGTGCTGAAGGCCGACGCTGGAGGCCAGTGATGGATGCCAGCGCTGGAGGCCGACACCGGAGGCCGACGCTGGAGGTCAGCACTGGAGGCCGACGCCGGAGGCCGGCACTAGAGGTCGACGTTGGAGTTTTTATGGGCTTTGCTGTCACATCATTATTTTTGAAAATCGTGCAAAAGATAATATTACCCAGAGAAGACGGCCAGCCGTATCAGATGCCCCCCGCCCCTGAGATGGGTGAACGCTCAGTCACCCGCGAAAGGGGTGTTAATATCCTCTGGGCGGCCAATTTTTGCGCCATCATTTCGCTTTTGTTGGGATTGGAGAGGATTTCCCTCGGGCAGTGTCGCAAAAGGCGAGCGTCATCATTGTGATAAAGGATAATGCCCCCTTTTTTATTGGTGGAGCCTTTCGTGCTTTTCACACTGGCAGGCCGTCGGAGCGCCTTCCAATTGAAGGTGGATGCGTATTCAGATCGGACGATCATGGGGTGATTTGGAATGGTTATATAAGGGGAAAAACCATCCTTATCCTCCCATCCCTTTTCTTACGTTACTGCTTCCTTTCGAGTCCGCAAGCATCCATTCACCTCCCGTGTTCGTTCTCTCCTCGTGCTTCTTCGATTCTAGCTCAAGTTCTACTCAGATACAATACTAGAAAAAGAATTCATTTTTTCATGATTCATACATCTTGTGTTTTAGTTTCTAAGCCTTTGCACTATTGTATAACAGGTGAAAAAGATGATAGTCCATGCTGTCAACCATGCTGTGAAGACTTTGGAGGATTTGCTGCCCATCTAACCAACCAGATACCACCCGTCTGCAAATTTTAGTCATTTTTATCATTTTTGTCATTTAAAAGATGTTTTCTCTTTATCTTTATTGGGCTGTCAAGTTGCCCCTAAAATTTCTATTTCTAATTTCTTTTAGTCATTCATCTAAATGATGTGTAACCTTTTCTGCAAAGGATCTTTAGAATATAAAATAATATTATAAAAGGAATCAATATTCACACTCAATTTTTAGAGCTATTTTTATTATTTTTAAGATCGCATATTGGATCCATTGGATCCGTTGGATACTAAATGAATTAAGAAAAAGTTCTGAGTATGCATATGCTGATTGGCCATGCACACGTGCTACTGTGCAAAATTATCCTTGGTCAGGCGCATCGCGAATACCTTTCCATAAATGCAGAATTATCTACCTTCAATCCAAAAAAATCTAAAGCATGAAATCAATGAAATTAAAAAGTAAAGAAATAAGGAGATTGGAGAAAAGAGTGAAAAAGAAATTAAAAAAATAAAAAATGAGGAGATCGGAGAAAAGAACACACCGTCGCCCCCTCCCCACGTGGTGAAAGATTCCCCAGGCGGGCGAGCCCAGGAATCCAAATCGGGGAGGAGGAGAAGTTCAAGCCCTTCCTCTAGCGCCAATCTGTTGCCGCCGGGATCCGTCCTCCGACTCGGGCGCAGTCGATCTCCTGGGACGGACCTGCACACAAGTCCTCGCGTGAGAGGCGTTGGGGGTGGCCCTCCGCGGAAGACCCTCCAACGCTCAAGTCAGTGGGAGGAAATCGGTGATCAATCAGAAAACGGGGAGGTGGACACCCTCACTCTCACTCTCCCACTCTCGCCAGCTGCTCGTCGGTGCTCTCTCCCTCTAAAGCTCCTGATCGGCCGCCCCTAGAGAGACTCACCGGAGGGATCCACCTTCTCGTTTTCTGATTGATCGCCGATTTTCTCCCACTGACTTGAGCATCGGAGGGTCTTCCGTGGAGGGCCACCCCCAATGCCTCTCGTGCGAGGACTTATGTGCAGGTCCGTCCCAGGAGATCGACTGCGCCCGAGTTGGAGGACGGATCCCGGCGGCAACATATTACCATTATTAATTTTTAAAACTTTCAAAAAAAATAGATTAAAGCTCGAATAAAGAACAAAATAAAGATTCATGAATTTATTTTTATATTTATATAAATTTTAAAATTATTTTGATTAAATTTAGGTTTAAGTTTGATTACATTCAAAATATATTATTTAAAATTAACGATAATAATGATGATGATAACACTTAACTTTATATTATCATCATAAGTGCGTTATTATATGGGCATAGCAAATGATTGATACATATGATGTTAATGATATATTTTAAAGCAAACATGTACTAGCATCATCAATTAAAAAAAGTCAACCATGCGAACATAAAGAACTTTCTTGCATGAACTACTAAGACGGCTAAGCCTTTCTGTGCTTTCCTCCACGAACTAAGAAGGTTTGGCTTCTCTGCGGATCCTCTGAATTCAAATGTATAAAAAGTTTTTATAACATGAAGAATACGTGATATAGGTTTGTTAAAACTTTGCACTATATATATGAGTTTCCAAAGAATTTGATAAATCATATTGATAGTTTCATTCAAGGGATTCCAAAAATTACCTATTCATTGATACCACTCAAATATTGGCAAAGCCAATTTGTTTCTTTGTTTTTGGCTTTGATATCTCCAAATGCTATCAAGTCATGAAGGACTAGATTTGGTTATCCAAAATTTGGTACACCTTATTTCATTCATCATCATCTAATCATTTAAGTTAATCATTTTGGATAACCAAAATTTGGATTTGGTTATCCAAAATCATATAGAATATGCACCTTCACAACATGTTCCAAAGCCAGGGTCCAAGAAGGATGGTCGCGAAGGGACTATATCCAAGGGTATGCGCCTTTTTTTTTTTAATTCTGCCCATAATTGTTGAGTTTAACATGCTCTGGCTTATATATGTTAGCTTTCTTGGTTTTAATCACAAACAGTTCTTTGATGAATCACTAGATCCTGAATATTTGGAGTTTCATGAGCTTCTTTCAAAACCTGAGCATCTTCCAAGTGCTGAGATTCAGCTGGAAAGAAAAGAAGCAGAAAGAGCAGGTATGTTCTGCTATTTAGGTGTGGAAGGCCACATTTAGGCTTTGAAGTTTGAATTCAAATCATACTAGAGTCACCGGATATCATATCCAGTAGTCTGTAACAAATTAAGAAAACAAGAAGGTATTTGTGTCAACATTTTGGCTTCTTGTTCTATAGGTGCTCCAAAGGAGGCCCCCATAGTCACACCGTTGATGGATTTTATTCGACAAAAAAGAGCTGCAAAGAGTGGTGCTCAGGTATCTCATAAATTGTGTTGTAACCTTTTGTTTTGTTGACAAAAGCACAATATTGTAACAAGGCCTTTTTTTTTCATAGCTCAAACTTAGCTTATTATTGTATTGTCATAACTCAAACATTAGCTTATTATTGTTCGTATTTGGTTTCATTACGAAAGCATTTTCATGGCAAACTAGTGTTAAATCACATTGGAAGGCTTAGAATTAACATTCCTACAAGTTAAAGAAAAAGTTGTCTCTCTTGCTCTCTTTATATATCCAGGAGAGATCTTTAGAAGCTCTAACTTGGATTATTGAGTTGCATGATCAGGTTAAAACTACTTGATGATTTTCTTTCTAAAAGGATTCCTAGGAAGTATTCTTTGTTATATTCTTTATGCTATTTTAAGTATTATTTTCTAACAATGATTTGGTAATGATATTTAAAGTGTAAGGAGAATGTGGCAGACCACGGGTCGTCTAGTGGTATGATGCCTTGCACATGGTTGGATGGTCAGAATACATCTAGGAAAGGTGCAGCCTTTGCATTAGGAAAAGGAGGGTCATGGGAGGTGAGCTTGTGTCAATATATATTGAAAGGTGTATGAAACTTCTATAGAAAAGATAAATCCTTTCCTTTTTTTTTGTATATAAGTCCGAACTCTTAGTCTAGCTGGTTGACTGGTTCTGTATTCCCAAAGGATACTCAGGAGCTATAGAAGGTGAAATATGGGAATTGTCAAAGAACAAAATGTGGATTTTTTTCCCCATACCAAATACAATATTTATGCTGTGATTGGTCCAGCATCCACGATGGCGTTATTTTTTTTCATAAACTTGAAAGCTAGATGAGTTTGGAACATTAGGACTTGATCATTAATAAAATTTAATTAATAATGGCTGAAATAGACAGGGTGCTAGGAGGAACATTGATTTGGTTATGGATTTGAAATTTCTTTAAAAGAATTTACATGAAGTTTTATGGATGCCAATTTTGAAGAACCATTGAGTAAACCTAACTGAAGTGAAAATGTATAGAATTTATAATGGCTTTTATATATGTAACTGATTTCTGTTGAAGAACTTTATATCAGGAGATGCTATAAGAAACCAAAAATACATGAAGAATGGAAGATGTGAGAACCACCTGGATAAATAACCTTAAATAGCAATGATATGGAAGAGAATAACTCATTGGTAAACTTTAAAATTGGAATATGTTGAGAAGTACAAGTCTTTGGGATGCTTACTCAGGAAATGAAGATGACATCAATAAAAAAGTTAAAAGAGGATACCATTTGGAATTAGTTTGAGAAGAAACTTTGTGGTGGGAATAGTCACACTTTAAGTTGATCATAGAGCTATGACGCCTGTGCTTGGCATTATAACAATTTGTGAGAAAGGTGTTAGCAAACAGTTGAAGACTCATCTCATGCTAAACTGATCCCAGAGGTGGCCGTCTTAAAAGAAAATTCACAAATCAAGTGGATGAAAGAAGGGGATGATTTACTACTGTGCAGGCAAATGCTGGGTACTTTGACAATTGTACTTTGACAATTGGATGGTGCATCGGAATGTTTCAGGTGGAAGATTAGAAGTCAAAGATGAAACTGCAGAAATCAAGGAACATTTAGCACTGCAACCGATGTGGCTTCTTGTCGATATATATTGAATTGGAAGAATTTCTTAGGGCATAGATTGGAAAACAGTGGAGGAGACACATGTAGTTCATCTACCGAGTTGGTCCCTTTTTCTTCTTTCAAAACTAGTAGGAGGTGAATGATATCACTAATGCTTTTCCATAATTTGAACTTAACATGGCTATCAAGGACTTTGTGGCCTCCTTGAATGATTAGGAGGTGAACCATTTTCACTATATCTTCTTGTTATCTTTAAGCTTCAATGTCAGTATTTGTCGATCGGTCATAAGTTTTTTTTTTTAATTATTAATTTTATATTTAAGGGTTATGTTGGTGGAGATTGACCCCCTGGCAGCATCTGGATAAAGCATGAAGCTCGTGAGGACTGGTTTGTAGGATTGACCATTTTACCTTTTTAAACAGTTAGGTGTAGCTTGAGCTTGCACTTGGTTTTAGTCTATCTTACAGCTTGGTGAGGTTTAGAACCACTCTTTGCTAATGCCATTCTGGCTGCCAGCATGTATAAAATCGAGAACCTAGCTATCAAATACTTTTGATTGGATTAGGGGTTGTCTGTGATAAAACATGCTGCATAGAAATGATGTTGCTGCTGCTGCCAAACAGACTAATCTGCTTCTTTCATGAATGATGCCAAATGGCCAAGTGCTGGGAATTGATGGGGTTGGACCAAAGCCTAAAGCAGTGTTTATATCTCAGGCTTGGGGTGGGCTTCACCTAAACCGATCAACGTGCTTCTTGCCATCATGACACCCAGCTTTTGTTTTTGATCTTCCCTTTTCTTCTTTTGTGTGCGTGTGGGGTGTGGGGGTGAAGAAAGAGAAATTGCTTGGTCTCTGCTCTCTGACATTGGCTGCTGGGACACCAGACAAGATGCCTTAAACTTCTTATCATCGTCAACTAAAAATCTCTCCATGAGAAGAAAAAGAGGAATATGACTTGGCTGCTGTTGATAGGGGAGAAAAATGGATGACGACGGAAGTTGGTGAAGTGTTGGCAAGAAAGCAGAGAGAATAAAAGCAGATCAGGGAGGGAAGCAAAGAAGTGGAAGGGGGAGATAAATTGACTGTGGAGAAGAGAGGGGGTTGGGTTGGCTGGGTGAAGGAAGGGGGTTCGGGGTTCTATTTTTTTCACATATTATATTGCATTACATCATTTGAATTCTAAAACATCTGTGCCAGGTTGGCCATGCTACTTAGGCCAAGTGGCTCAGGAAGCCATGCCAAGTTCTGATGCTTGGCTATCATATACCGAATGATATACTGTACAAGGGTCACAAGATGCAATGGAGCCATCCAATCATCTAAGGAGAAATAGACTGCAAAGATTGATGGGAACGCAGATATGTTGCTGATCCTCCAATCCTAATTAAGCACTTTTCAAACCAATTGCAAAATCTTGTGTACAGATTGCAGGTGCAGTTGGAATGTCCTACCCCAACATATACGTTCCAACATATTATTTTCTATCTTCCATAAGCATACAGGATATCCCTCCCATATTTTTTTTGTTATCTTGGATATTCAAGGTTCTCAAAATGATCCCTTCAACTTCTCCCATCTTTGATAACTTCCGTGATGAGCTATTGTCTACTTGAATTGAATGACTGTCTAGCACACATCTCATATAGCTTGCCATGACATCTTTACACCCCTATATTTGCTTCAAAAAGCCTATCTTATGAAGAAAAATAGGTCAGTCTAATTTCTTGATCATAACATTCAGCGTGTTTCTCAAACTCACCGCTCAATTCTCCTCAACATTCGGCAGGAATGTTTTTGTGCACAGGCAATCAGTGTTGAGTTGCAGGTCAAGTCTTATTTTGGATCAAGAATTCTAGATCTGACATTATGTATTACATGAAAAAGTTGGATCTTCACAGCCAACCTTAGATTTAAGTAGTAAGCTTCTTTTTTATGTACGACAGCAAGTTTGTCAAAATGCCGCTGTCTTCATATGGAGGCCTGCATTTGGTCTGTGACATATCTTGGATGCTTTCATCAGCTGGTCAAAGATCCTCCCAGATTTCAGTCTCAGCATATCACTGTGGAATTTTTTTTTTCAAAAAATAAATCTCATAACTTCTGGATTTTTATTTGTTGCAGGTGGATGTAGGCAAGAAGCCAATCACTGGCCTAAGGTTATACCTTGAAGGGAAGCGGAGCAACAGATTAGCGATCCATCTCCAACATCTTTCCTCCCTTCCTCAAATCTTCCAGCTCCAGGAGAACTCTGGCAGTTACTTCCCATGTGAGCTGTGTGACTGCAAATATTACGAGCCAGTTCAGTGGAGACACTTTTCTCATGTCTGCACTGCCCCAGTTGAGGCTGATGATGAATTCTCCATCGTTACTGGGGCTCAGTTACATGTCAGTCATCATGGTCTCAAGAAAGTCCTCTTCCTTCGCCTCTACTTCTCAAAGGTTTCAAATGCTGTGCTGGTTAGGAATCCAGAGTGGGAAGAATCCCAAAACTTGGCCCAGAAATATGGCCTCATCTCAACACTGATCAGTACTCATTTCTCAACGGCTGCACAGAAGCCGCCGCCGCCGCCGCGTCCTGCAGATGTGATCACCAACTCAGGCGTGTATCCTGGCGGTCCTCCAGTTCCGGTGCAGGCTCCGAAGCTACTTAAATTTGTTGATACAACAGAGATGGCGCGTGGCCCGCAGGACTCCCCAGGTTACTGGGTGGTTTCAGGTGCAAAGCTGCATTTGGAGGGGGGTAAGATCTCACTTCGGGTCAAATACTCACTTCTGACAAAAGAGCTACCAGATGAAGAGTTATAGTTGGAAGAAAGAGAAGCACAGGCATCAGCTCCTGAAGAGTGAAACTGGTCTGGCAAAATCAAAGCCCCTTTTAAATGCTGCAGAGGTGGATGGATGGAGAAATTTTAAAAAGCAAAGTTGTTTTAAAGTGGTCATCTGGAAGCATTGGATGTTTTACCAGTGGGTGCTTGTAATATGGTAATATAGCTTTTGTAATTGTTTTGAACTATGATTTGTTTCTTCCGATGATCGTTTTAAAGCTAATGCATAATTTCAGATATTCAGATAAGGATTTTGCCTCTTGAAAATTTACAATCTAGCATTATAGACTGTCTTCAAAGGGGCAAAATGGAAAGGTTTGGATCAGAAATTTATTTTTTTGATGGAAAATTAGTTGATGAATTATATAACACAGCTAATGAGCCTATGAGGAGTAGACACTATCCTGATGCAAGTTGAGAAGTGAGCAAGGGAAGAGGATGTGATTTACCATGTAGTCAGCTGCTTGTAGAAAGAACTGGATCAATCATTGGCATCAAGTTAACAATATGGATTCATAGTTTCAGCTGGTAAGTAGCTTTGTCCAGGATGATGCAGGCATTTCATTACCCTTCGAAAAAGCACCAAAAAAAAAAAAGAAAAGAAAAAGAAAGATGAATTCATGTATTGTGCTTCAAAGATGCATTATGACCTGGACGATCTTCTAGCAGTGCCTGTTGTTAAAAGATTTCTCGGTTACTTTCATTTGCTGTCCACTATTTAGGTTTAAGATTCCAAGCAGTTCCTCCATTGTAAGATTAGAAACCATTGAGCACACCCTTATCATTTTAAATTTGATAGTTTGTATCTAAAAACAAAAGGTGATATCTATCATAAATTAGCCTGCAGATTGTAAATGTAATGTGCATAATTTCTATTAATAAATATGTTGATCAGGCGTCAGCACCTCTTTACAAATCCATCTGAGCCTGCGCTTTGGGGTTTGGTTTGTTGTTTCGTTGGGTTTAATTCTCCTTCTCTTACTAGCAGAAGGAAACAAAGTGCACCAATAGATCCAGTTCCAAAACTAACAAATCGAATGGAAGTTTGCAGCCATCCATACTTCCACTCCGGAACCACTACTGGTCGGAGTGAACCAAGAAACAGAGACATGATTCCAAGTTTCAATGTTCTCTTAAGTCTAAAAATTCTAGAGCGTTAGGAAATGCCGGTGGAATTGCAAACCAAAATCCAGTGCAAAGAGTCTTAGATTGCCTGTCTCAGATTAGAAGTCAAGGAAGTGGAACAAAAAAAATGTAGAATTGGAGTAGAAGATCGTGCAACTAGTGCTGCCTTGAGGAGATATTTTTTCCATTTCAACAAGAATTAACTCCGGCTATGTTTTCTGAGGTCTTTAAGCTCACATCAAAATCCATCCAGGATTCTGCAAAGCCGCTAATTAGCTTAACGAAAGCTTCTGGTTGGAATCAACCTTCAAAAAAAAAAAGTAGAGAAGTTTAGGCTGGGTTCGGTTCTTCAGTGTAACTACATAGAAGGTAATCTCCCACTTCAAAAACTATCTAATTTTATTTCTCTATGTTATAATCTATGGTTATAGAGAAGCAAGAGTAAGCTTGCTGATGTGGCTAGTAAAAGCCACGCGGTAATCAAATAGCAATTGGCTCCTAGGCGGCCCTAGGGCGGGTCCTAGGCGGCCATATATGATGTGGCCAGTAAAAGCCACGCGGTAATCAAATAGCAATTGGCCCCTAGGCGGCCTTAGGACTGGTCCTAGGCGGCACCGATAGCAATCGGCCCCTAGGTGGCCCCCGGATGGGTCCTAGGTGGTCCCGATAACAATCGGCCCCTAGGCGGCCCAACAGCGGGTCCTGGGCGGCCCTGATAGTAATTCGCTCGGCCCCGGCAGTGAATGAGATACCCTTCCGGATTCTTGTGAGTTTAACAAGATAAGAACTATCAGTCTTGACATCAAAAGGTGATTACCTGTCATAAAGTACCAATCACTTCATGTCAGAAAAGCCACTAAGGCCCAAAAAGTCATTAGAAGAATTTAATGACTATGGCTAAATAAGCATCAAAAGGTGATTACCTGTCATAAAGTACTAATCACTTCGTGTCCACTAAGGCCCAAAAAGTCATTAGAAGAATTTAATGACTCTGACTAAATAAGCATCAAAAGGTGATTACCTGCAATAAAGTACCAATCACTTCGTGTCAGAAAAGCCACTAAGGCCTAAAAAGTCATTAGAAGAATTTAATGACTTTGGCTAAATAAGTATTAAAAGATGATTATCTGTCATAAAGTACTAATCACTTCATGTCCACTAAGGCCCAAAAAGTCATTAGAAGAATTTAATGACTCTGACTAAATAAGCATCAAAAGGTGATTACCTGCAATAAAGTACCAATCACTTCATGTCAGCCCAAAAAGTCATTAGAAGAATTTAATGACTTTGGCTAAATAAGCATCAAAAGGTGATTACATGTCATAAAGTACTAATCACTTCGAGTCAAAAAAGCACTAAGGCCCAAAAAGTCATTAGAAAAATTTAATGACTATGACTAAATAAGCACCGAAAGGTGATTATCCACAGCAAACTGCTGATGATGTCGGACCAAAGGATGCAGATCCAATCCGATCAGTTTTGACATTCTATCTGTAAGAGCGCTAACACATCATGGTATTTGGACCTTAGCGAAGGGAGAGGCCAATAAAGGGAGGTAAGAGCAAACGAAAAAGGGGGGAGATTTCTTGATTCTGGAAGAATACACTTCTTCTTCTAAAAGAAAACTACTGTTGTGTTCCTGGTTGCTAACTTGAGCGTCGAAGGGTCTCTATTGAAATATCCAATTGCGGGACTTCTTGCAGGCTTTGAAGACGAGGGAGGGATTCGGGTACTTACCTGAAGTGACAACTGACACTCAAGGACACCAGCTCAAAGTGACCGGACATCAACACTTGCCTCTCTGTAAAGAAATTTTGAGAAAATTTTTGGGTGACTTTAAGCCCATCTTCCAAACGGACGCAACCAAATCTTCTTTCTTATTGCTCTGAGGAAGAGCTCAGATGTAAATGAACGCCAACCACTCGATAGCGTACGGTTTAAATTATAAAACCTTCTAAATTTTAGGTCCAAATTGCAATTTTTTTAATATTATATCTGACTTTGTGTTTGTTTTGTTTTTTTATTTTTTAAATATGTTTTAGTTATTACTCCGTTGGATACTTGGGTTGGTTTGCTTGATAGCTGAACCGGAACTTTGGGTGTGCGTTGGGTCCAGCTTAGGTCCATTTGATCAAGCCCCCAAATCCAACAAATCCAATCCGTCCATCCAATGAAAGAATGGAAAATAAAAAATGAAGGGATATTTTGGTCTTCCATAAAAGTATGACTTAAACTTTTTTTCTTCCTCAGCTTACCTCTTGATTCGAGGGTTAACAAAATTTACTCTCGTCAAGAGAGAAGAGGTGAACCGGTTACTTTTATTTTTTCCCCCTCTTTCTTTTATCCTTCTTCAAAATAAAATAACTTATGACTTTTTTCTTCTTCTTCTTTTCCTTTTCTCTATTCCCTCAGATCCAAACAGATTAATCAGATACGTTAATGCAAAAATAACTGGTTGGCAGAATGACTTGCTGATCCATAACCACAAGGTGACTTATGAGTTATTTAATTAATTTTATATTATTTTTAAAATTATAAAAATGTAATGCTTTTAAAACATAAGAAACTAGAACTTTAATAACTGAAAAGTTGAGGACCAATGGCATATTCTCGAGTCGATGGACCTGAAAAATTAGGATGAAACGCCTCGTCCGGACCGGAGTGCCTGGTGTTGGGTCCAGTCCGGCTCGCCAGAACATCAACTCAAACCAAACCAAACCAAACCAACCCAGCTCGACCATCCTTCTGAGGCCCGACGCCGTCTTCCTGCCTCTCGGGAAATTCTATTTGGCCCGCATCTTTTACTGAGGAGCCGCCATGCCATATTATGAAAATGGCGTATTTGCCCCTAAAATTTTAGGACCAAAATATCTTCCCTTACTAAACAGCCCCCCTACCCCCCTCCCCCCCAAACAGCCCCTCTGAGCCCCGCCCCAAACAGCCCCCCGGAGCCCCTGCGATCGTCCTCCCGACTCCCTCACTCCGGATCAACATTGGATCGTTGATTGAAGCGATTTCAACCTTAAATCAAGCAATGGACAAGCAATTAATAATTTATGAAGGTGCTACAGTCGCAAAGGTTAGTTTATATCTCCGTCTCAAAAATTTTTTTCCCAGTTCGTGCGTTGTTCGGCCCTGTGTGGCCGAACAGGTTAGCTCTGTTCGGCCACACAGGGCCGAACAACTTAAATATGTTCGGCCCACTAGTGCCGAACAAAAGAAATCTTTCTTCTGTTCGGAAGAAGGATTTCTTCTGTTCGGCCCTGTGTGGCCGAACAGAAGTCTTCTGTTCGGCCCTAAGTGGCTGAACAGAATGTTTATTCTTTCTTTTTTTTGGTTTGATTAATTATGATTATGGTTTAAAATTATTATTTGATCGTGTAGGACGATGCTTCGACTGAATGCAGCGTGATTGGCTCCGATTGTGTGATGAATTACACAAATGAATTTACAACTTACGAGGTAAAATTTAATTACATTTATTTTTGTATTATTTAACTGAGCAATGTTTAAAATTGTCTACCAACATAAAACTATTTATTTTATAGATATTCAAAAGTAGAGAAGAAATGTGTAATTGGTGTCGGGAAGTCGGAAAGAGGAATGGATTTGTCGTTATTATTAAAAAATCCATTTCGGGCAGCAATGTTAAGAAACAAAGAATTATTTTTTCTTGCGAGAGGAGCAGTACTTGCAAAGTAAACACATAAAGGAAAAGGGATCAAAAATCAGGGCCAGTGGCACTAAGAAGTGTCGATGTCCTTTTGCCTTAAGAGGGAAGAAATTGGACACTGCAGATGATTGGATGTTAATGGTCATTTGCGGTGTGCACAATCATCCAGCTGCAAAGCATCTCGAGAGGCACTCATATGCGGGACGATTATCTAAGGAGGAGACTACAATGCTAGTGAAGATGTCGAAGAGTTTGGTTCGGCCTAACTACATTTTATCTACTTTGAAGCAAAGGGATTCCCTCAATGTTACGACAATGAAGACAATCTACAATGCACGGCAGAAGTGCAAGGCTGTAGAGATTGCTGGGAGATCTCAGATGCAACATCTTCTTGGTAAATTATCTGAGTGTAAGTACATTGAGTGGCATAGGAATTGTATCAAGTCTAATGCTGTGCGTGACTTATTTTGGGCACACCCTGGCAGTATAGACTTGTTACGTGCATTTCCTCGTGTGTTGATAATAGATTGCACTTACAAGACGAATAGATATCGTCTTCCTCTCTTAGAGATTGTCGGGGTGACATCAACTGACCTGACATTTTCTATTGCTTTTGTGTATATGGACTCTGAGCGAGAAGATAACTATACATGGGCATTAGAGAGATTGCGCAGTGTCATGGACGATGATGCTCTGCCTGAGGTGATAGTCACAAATAGAGATTTGGCTCTATTGAATGCAATTCAGAGGGTATTTCCTACGGCAACACATTTGCTATGTAGATGCATATTAGTAGGAATGTTTTGGCCCAGTGCAAAAGGTTATTTGAAACAAAGGAGAAATGGGATAAGTTTATAATGACTTGGAATATACTTGTGTTGTCCACCACAGAAGATGAGTTTAATGATCACTGGACAAAACTCCAAAGAGAGTTTACTACCTACCCAGATGCTTTACGGTATGTGCCAGAAACTTGGCTGAGCAAGTACAAGGAAAGATTTGTTGCAGCATGGACGGACACATGTAGGCACTACGAGAATTTGACAACCAATAGGTATCACAAGGAATTGATAAATTTAAGAAATTTATAATTTAATTACGCAATTGCTATCTCCCTTTTATTAAATTTTATTTACTTTTCCAGGGCTGAAAGTGCACATGCAAGGCTGAAAAGACAGCTTGGATCAAGCCAAGGGAATTTTGAATCATCTTGGACAAAAATACATAGTTTAATTGAGTTACAGCATAGTGACATTAAAGCCTTATTTGAGAAGAGTTTGACGGTCGTGCAACACAACTTCAAGCCTGCTGAATTCAAAGAACTGCGAGGTTTCATTTCTATAAGTGCATTAAATCAGAGCCTCGCTCAAGCGAACCGAGCCAATTCAGTTGGTATTGATGCTTTAGTTTGTGGGTGTGCTATTCGGTGCACACATGGTTTACCATGCGGCCATTGCACGGTTCAGGATGGAAGGTCGGCCAATTCCCTTGGAGAAAACTTGATATGATGCTGGCTTCAAATGTGCAAAGTACTCAGCTGAGCTGTGAATCAGAGTTGGATATAATTGCTCAAAAATTCAAACAGTTAGATGGGTCTTCGTGATTGCAGATGTTAAGAAAATTGAGAGAGATTGCTAGCCCAGAAAGTACTTCTCTTGAAGAACCTGCCAAAAGGATCACTCGTTCAGTTGGTCGCGGCCGTGCTTCATTGAAGGTTGATACATCTACCCGCCATGATCCTTCTGCCTTTGAGTTGATTCTTTTAGGACAAGATAGTTATTCTCCTGGTACAGGCACTCCACTAGTAACGCAAGTGCCAAAGAAGCAGCCAAGGAAGAAGGTACGAAGCATTTCTTTCACTAAGTAAGGGACCGTGCTTGTACATGCCGAACGCATGCTGATATGTGCCGGACGCGTGCCGGCACATGCCGACAACTTCCAGAACCCGTGCCGGTCGCATGCCGGTTCGTGCCGGCACATGCCGGCAACTTCCGGACACCGTGCCGGTATGTGCCGGACCCGTGCCGATATGTGCCGGATGCATGCCGGAAACTTCCGGATCTCGTGCCGGTCGCATGCCGGACCCGTGCCGGTATGTGCCGGATGCCGTGCCGGTATGTGCCGGACGCGTGCCGGCAACTTCCGGACCCCGTGCCGGACGCATGCCAGTACGTGCCGGCACATGCCGGCACCTTCCGGACCCGTGCCATTTGTTATTACAAAGCGAATGTTTCTGTTGCCGTCTAATTCATTCGTTAATGGTTTGCAGGTTTCTCGTCAGCAAACCCGGTCATATAATAAGCCAACAATCTATATTGATCAAATTTCAGATGGGTTGAGGCCGTTCATCCAACATATCAAGGATGTTAAAGCTGACGGCAATTGCGGATTTAGAGCAATAGCTGATTTGCTGGGATTTGGAGAGGAGGATTGGCTCCGTTTTAGGAAGGATTTATTGAATGAGTTGCAATGTCATTCAGAGCACTATCGTGCTTTATTTGCTGTCGAAGGGAGGTTTGAGGAGATTGAGCATGCATTATCATATTTTGATAATGCTCCACCTTTTGACCGGTGGATGACTATGCCGGATATGGGGCACGTTATAGCGTCCCGCTATAACGTTGTCCTATACCACCTCTCCTTGCAACAATGTCTTACATTCCTACCTCTACGATCGGTGCCTCTTCCTCCTTTATCCCGCAAAGATATTGCAGTGGCGTTCGTTAATGGCAATCATTTTGTTGAGGTATTAATTGAACAACTCTTAATCATGCTTAAATGACTAATAATTCATTATGTTTACTAATTTATATATTTTGCAGGTGTTTCTGTTACCGGGTCATCCTGTTCCCCCAATAGCAAGCAATTGGCACAAACATCATTTCCCCTGTGCTTTCGGATGGGCTTCTTCATATGAATCTAGGATTCACCAGTTCAGACGAACGATCTCGTCGGATGTCATTATTAGCGAGACTATTGAGTTTTAGATGTCCTTTTGCTTGCAACAATCAATTTTGTATAATGTATGACATATTTGTATTAATTCAAAAGATTTTCATTCAAATTGAGCAGAAAGGAAGTGAATTTTCATTCAAATTTCAATGCCTTTTACAAAAAGATACACTAGGTGCTAAAAGATATAAAATACATAAGGTACATCAGGGATCCCACCATGCCATCATCAACGCCTGTACTGCTGTGGCGATGCATGACTAGGGCCAAGAACATCAGGCTAAACAGGCTGCACCGTAGAGATTTGCTGACCCTGCAACACATGTGCCATCTGCGATATGACATCGTACATGTGCGTCCCCTATGACGCAGCAGCCTCCTCCCGATCCATATCAAGTATTTCAGCCACTCTAACCTCACAGACTGACCGCTGACAGATATAACATCTCGACGCGCGTCATCCCGTGATACATCCAATAGCTGCACTAGTAGGTCCTCAGCATCCCGATCACTCATCCTATATGTAGACAAGGACACTGAGGCACCCATGACACTAATCCCTAATATGGCGGTAACATCATCCAACGTGATTGTCATCTCGCCAAAGGGAAGATGGAAGGTATTCGTCTCGGGCTGCCATCTCTCTACAAAGCCCGAGACAAGAATCTTATCGGCGAACCGATAAGAGCAATGCACTAGCTCTAGAAGACCCGACTGCTGAACTATATCCCTGAATCTCCTATTTGATTGCTCTAATGCCCACCATTGCCACTCACCTACTTTGGCAGCATGGCTCATGCACTTCAGTGGAGTCTTTTCCTGTGAAATATAAATGGATAACATGAATAACACATAACAGCATCGAAATAATACATTAAATAAAATACGGTAGAACAACGAACAAATACCTGTTGCCTCCAGATGGAGGCTGCAATATATGTACTGAAACTCCTAAGGACAGACTCATCCTCAGGATCGCCTGGATAAGGACCATCCACCTCATCATCATCAACATCCATAGATGGGATGTCCTCGTCTGCTGTCTCATCTGGGGGCGATGGTGCAACAAGATCCTCAGGAACCTCAGGAACCTCAATAACCTCAGGCGCCTGAGTTCTACGTCTCCTGGCAGACGCTGTGGGTCTAACTCGGAGGGGCCAGCATCCATATCTGAAACATTGCAATATTCATTAGTAAATAAAAATATATCAAAATAATATATTTTTGTTAAAAATATATTATAATATATACTTTATAATATATACTTTATAATATACTTGATTATAATTATAATATACTTTATAATATATTATAAATTCTAATATACCTTATAATATACTTGATTATTATAATTATTATTATAATATACTTTATTAAAATTATATTTTATAATTATGTCAAAATAATATATTTTTATTGAAAATATATTAATAATAAAAATATATGATTATGTTAATTATACTTTATAATATACTTTATATTCGGCCAAGCTCGGAGGCTAAGATGGGCCGAATAGAGGTTCTCTGTTCGGCCAACCAGGGCCGAACAGAGCTAGGAGGCTTGGCGAGGGAGGGATCTTGGGGGGACGAAGGGGTAGATCATGTGGCGGAGCCGTCGGACACATATAGACGCCGAGGAGGGATCTTGGCAAAAAAAAAAACATTTTGGGACAGATCTAGGAAAGGAGGGAGGGAGGGAGGGAGGAAGGGAAGGAGGGAGGGAGAGGAAGAGAGGGAGAGGAAGAGAGGGAAGGAGGGAGGAGGAAGACTTACTTTATCTGTCGGAGAGAGCGATTCGCTGCTGGAGAAGCAGCCGTCGGGGAGCACCGTGAGCGAGAGAGGTGAGCGTGAGCAACAAGAAAGGGTCGGAAAGAGGAATCAAATAGCAATCTTAAGGGGTATTGGAAGAAGGGGTAGTTTAGAAATTTTATAAAAATAGAAGGGCTACTTAGCAATATTAGAGGGCTACTGGGTAAAAAAATTTTCGCGGGCCAAATCGATTCCGTTTCGTTTCTTGTCGAAAGCATTCAATTCATCCAATCGGCGGAGGAGGGAAGGGTTGAAGGGTTTTAGAGAGGTATTTCGTCCAAAACCCTAGATTTTTCCAATACCAGAATCTGGTTTCTCGGATCGGACCCTTCTTTGAACTCTATTCTTGCGCTCCGATCTAATATAAATTTCATAAATTCCTGGTAGATATAGACGATGGGGACATCCTCAGTTCTGGCGGAGGATGATGCAAGGGGAACAGCTCCTGCTCCGCCGCCGAATGATAATGGTAACGAAGCCGGCGCCGCGGCGCGGCCATGGAATCAGAGAACAGGGAAAGAATCGTGGAAACGTTCAGGCATCGCGTCGATAACCTAATCTCCAAGGCCGATGAGGTCTTTTCACCTCCTTCCTCTCCCCTCCACCCCTCTTTTTATCTATTGTCCTATGGTGCCTAGCCTGATCGGATTTTGATCAAGAAAAAACCTTTCTATGGTGCCTAGCCTAATCGGATGTTGATCAAGAAAAAACCTTTCTCCCCTCTGTTTTTGTATTAATAAGTCTTCGGCTTGCAGCTGGAGCAAAAGGTGAATGAGGTCGTGCAGTTCTATGCGACTAAAAAGCAGCCCAACAATTCCAAGGGGAGCTCAGTCATGAAGGATAAAGATAAGGAGAAATCCCTTGGGATTAACAATAGCTGTAACCTTGTTAATAATAGTGGAAGCCATAGTGGTGGTAAGAAGCAGGTGGATGGATGTCGAAAGGAAGTGGTTTGCTCGAAAAGAATGCAGGAGCTTATGCGCCAGTTTGGCACGATATTGAAGCAGGCAAGTTGAGATCTTGCCTTCTTTTTTTTTCCTGGAAGTTATTTGTTTTGTAAGCTCAGAACTTGTAAAATCGATGATTTTCATGCGGTTTATGATCAATACTTAACTACCTAGATGCTTTGAAAGTTTTCCAATTTTTTATTTGCTTTTCATGGAAAACCATTTTCATTCCTGTCTCTGTATCCATTTAAACGCAATAGGCCAGTGCTAGAGATTATAAGCGAAGCTAAAGGTTAAGACATTCTGATTATGTCTGACTTCAATAAATGATACAAATAAATAATTTCCTACAAAAATTCCAGAAATACACTGATGGTGTTTTATTGTTTGATGTTGGTTAATCAGATTTCCACCGATTTGAGTCTACAACAAGACAGATTCATTTTCACTCTTTGCACCCACGCTGCCCCTATTATATTTCTGCATGATGCAAAGCATGCTATATTACTTGTTGAGAACCAAGGTCCACAAGATTGATATCGAAAACTATATTGTTATGTTACTAATGTGGTACGGTACTAATTCCATTTGAAGATAGGCTCTCAACACTTTTTTTCTCACTCTTACTCATGTTATTGTCTGAAACTGAGCAGCATGTGGTGGTTCCACTTGGTTTGAACTGGTGTAGACTGATTTGGTGTACCTACTGAATTGAATTTCAGAACCATACTGATACCTTATTAACACAATCGGTACAGATTGGCATAATAGACCTTGGTTAGAACCTTTTCACACTAAGATTATTCGATGCATAAAATCTGTTTGCTTCTTGTTTATTGGGTTTGTACTAAATGTATAATTGGTATAGAGGATCCCAGTTCATTTGGCTTCTCAAACCTTGACTATGTTATGCTGCATGTTTTGTTCTGAAAAAATTACGCATTAAACTTTTAAAGAGAAGTCTCCCGTTGTATGTTGTTTTATAGAGTCTGTGTTCTGTTTCTTGATCTTGCGGTGGAGCACCTGCTTAAGACAAAGGGCTGGGTTGTCTTGTGCTGAGTCAAGAAGTAAGGAGGGCTCCTAGTGTATGTCTTTTTATAGAGTCTGTGTTTTGTTTCTTGATCTTGTCGTGGAGCACCTGCTTAAAACAAAGGGCTGGGTTGTCTTGTGTTGAGTCAAGAAGTAAGGAGGGCAGGAATTAGAGGTGTAATGCATCTGATAGCTTCACTGCAGCAAAGGACTACAAAATTCGGAAGTGGTGATGACTAGGTGGATCTCAAGCATCTAGAATGAAATCATGCAAGATAACTAGAGCTTGCATATGTGATTTATGCCTACGTGTCAGATTCTTTCAATATTTAAAAATTTCTTCTTGCAAACCATGTCTAAGTGCCATGCCAGCATTAATTTTTAAGTGTCACGTATACTTTAGGCTTAGTCAGATGGTTTGGAGAAAATGGTTGTTCTCTCACAAGCATTTCTTTAGTAGTGCATTATCTGATGCACGAGTTTCAGTTTGATGGTCTGAGGTGGGAATGGTGGGACGTGGGGCCTGTTTTGTAGGAGGAAATTTTGTAATGACATCGTTTTGTAGAATGTCATTGAATTAAGCTTGTGAGAGTCGAGATTGATATGTAGTAGATGATAATTGAGTTGTGGAGCTGAGAGGTTAAAAAATCCTTGATGTAAGAACAAATATCGCATGTTTGCTAGTAAGGAAAATGCAAGCAGGTATAATAATTTGTAAGACCTTATCAGATGATTTGAACTGCTTTTAATTCTTTAGGGAGTATAAATGATATACTAAGAACAATTATAACTAACTGGCAGAAGAAAGAAGGGGATCATCATGTGATGCTGTATCCATCAACAGAGGCTCATGATGAATAAAAGGCAGGTGCAAAAAAAGAAAGGAATGATGTAAGATCGAAAAGAACAACAAGAACAAAGTTGCCACCATTTCCATAGCTTCATGATGCTTTCTTTAAGCTTCGGTTACATCAGAATTCTGGAGAGGCATCTTTCATGACCATTCTCCAAAATATGATGCATATTTCTTTGTGGTTATATAATGACTCAGTGATGTTGAATGCATTCTTCTTATTGGTGCTTCCTGACCGTGTGACAATGCAATCCTTAGTGTGCATGTATTGACATTTAAAAGATGGACCACCCATGAGGTGCAGCTTGTTGTCTTTCGACATGTGATTTTTTTTTTTCGTTTATGTTTTTCTTTCTTTTTTTGGAGGGGGTGAGGAGTAGTGCTTCTGATTCAGATCTGAAGAGCTAGAATGATGTCCTCACTTTTTCATTAGTTTCAGAATGTTCTTTGAATCGTCAGTTGCCTCCGAAATATGACAAGCATTTTTTATCGGCCACTGTCTAAATACAACCCATACTTCTTTGTAGTAACATAATAACTTACCAATGTTGAATATATTCATATTTGTACCTCTGCACTTTAAAAGCATTTATTATATCAGCATATTTCTTTACCATTACATTGGCTAAGAAAATATGCATTTTTCCAGATCACACAGCACAAGCGGGCTTGGCCATTTATGAATCCTGTAGATGTTGAAGCTCTTGGTCTCCATGACTACTATGAGGTATAGTTTTTGCTTCTCTTTAACCTCCGGTGTGAGCATTAATTGTTTGACACTCTTTTCTTATCTCCGTAGTTTCCTACACTTGTGGTTATGAGTATGAACATGTCATAGTCGTGTCAATTATAAAATACTCAAGAAGCATCAAGATACTCTTTGACTTTTAAATGATATGTGCAATGTAAAAGAAAATATACAAAATATTATAATCAGATTGAATTCATCTGGCTCTGGTCCTAAGTGAGCATCTTGGAATCTCTTTTCTTCACTCTTATTTAGGTTTCCAAGACTTAATTTTTGTAGTATGAACCCTTGAACCTAGATCTAATTTCTGCTTCTCATTTGTGACATTAGCTTTTGTTGTAAAGAAGCATCAATGGTTAGGCCAGAAAGTCACTGCAATATTTTGTTAGAATATGTAAAGAGGCAATACAAAACCTATCACAAGATCCAAGTTAAGAACAGATGCATGAATTGGATTTTCATCTGTATTTCATCAAGATTTAGGTTTTCTCTTATTATTATTTTCCTTTTGATTTTCTGTGGACATATATAACAATTAGATTTTCATCTGAGACCAGGCCATGAAAACAGTAAAGGTTTCAGATAGTGTCAATCATAAGAGAGGTCTGCTGCTGTGGCTTGCCACACTTTAATAATCAAGGGCTGTCGTGCGGAGATGATGCAGGAGGTGGAGAAAGATTGAATTCTTCTCAGTCTTCTTATTTAGAATGCCTTGATCATTGGGGGTGGAAATTCAGTGTGCGCGCGCGCACAGAGAGAGAGAGAGAGAGAGAGAGAGAGATAGATGACCAAGGCCACATATAAGAGGCCTTTCGTGTCTAGGCCTGTCTAAAAATCTCATAATTGTCTGTGGGAGGTTTAGAGAATTTTGAGGGGGTGTGTGTATGTGTGTGTTTTTTTTTTTTTTTTGGGGTGGGTGTCCCTAGGGGATGTCTGTGGAATAGAAAGAAAATTTTTTAATGCAGTATGCAGAGATTGGGCAACATGACAAATGATTGTTCAAAGCAGTGAAGATGCATATAGATTTGTCCAATTGGAAAGAGACCAACATTATTAATAGAAATAACTGAGGAAGTCTTCATGCTATAACTAAAAGAATAGCTACCAAAGCCTGCCACTTCCTTTTTTCCATGCTTTTGGCCTTGCCTTCTGCAAGTATCTAACATTGCATGGTAATGTCACCTTATGACAACTTGTCTGATAAAGGATGTTGCTAAGTTGTTAAAATAATAATATGGCCATCACTTCTAATGCTCCATGTTAATTTTAGTCCATGTGTTTGGTTCCATTTCAGACTCAGAGATCTAATAAACCAAATCAATAGGTGCAATCCAACTTTTAGCTTGTGGAACAAAATGACTGAAGGACCAACCTTTATTTATTTCTTTGCTTGAAATTCAAGGTTGTTTGAGGAACATGGTTTCTGGAAACTTATCATGGAAGGTATAGACTGCATTGCACTGTGGGAAATCAGGATTCTGAAAATACTCCACATAGTTTGGTTTTCTTCTTCATAGTTTATTTGATAGATTAATTGTTGATATCAACTAGTGAGAACCAGGAAAATTGCACCATTGTGTTTTCATTTGCAGAAGTCTTCCAATTCTATCTTGAGTCTTATTTTAGTAGACGAAGCATGTATCTTTAGACATACCTCCAAATGCCAGACACCAGATCTTGGACCCTAATTTCATTGGTTAATCTGATTTTTGTCTTTTGTTAGTACATATATTGAACCAAACAATAAAGTGCAACTACAAATTTATTTTGCAATGCAGCTAGCTGTTGTGGTTGTTAGAATTTGTTGTATAGATCACTAGAAATTTATCTCAAATTTATAATTACCTTAGAAAAATTTCTCTTGAATTATTCTATTTAATTTGCTGTCCGACAATAATTATAAAATGTTTTGGATATTGATGCATTTTAGGTTATTAAGAAACCCATGGACTTCAGTACTATCAAAAATCAGATGGAAGCAAAGGATGGCAGTGGATATAAGAATGTTTGGAAAATATATTCGGATGTAAGATTAATCTTCACAAACGCAATGACATACAATGAAGATAGAAGTGATGTTCATGTGATGGCAAAAACATTACTGGAGAAATTTGAAGAGAAATGGCTGATGTTATTGCCCAAAGCGGTCGAAGAGGTGAAACATTATTGTATTACTGTTTTATTTTATTGTATTCTTAAAATGTGAATAACAATTTTACATCCATTTGTTGCCCTCATTCCTGCTTCCATGTCTTCTTCTATTCTTTCTTGTTATTGAAGCTGTAGATTCTCTGATTATGTACGTAGTTTGTACTGTCTTTTCTATGTTCAACATACAATAAACTTTTGTATTTGGCTAGGAAACTAGACAAAAGGAGGAGGATGCACGAGCACTTGAAAATATGCAGATTGCTCGAGAGGCTAATTTTGCAAAAGTGGCAAGAGAGACAGACAGTGAGGTAAACATTCAGAAGTTTCCTATTGGCTGTGAAGTTAAAATTTCTAATTCCTTTCTAAGAACCTGCTTTGCAGGATGTAGGAAATCTTTCCTCCTTTTTTGAACAAATTGGATTCAATCTCCATTGGCCTCTAAGTTGTAAAAATCCTTCTCATCCACTTATCCATTGTCCTGAATGGAGACTCTAAACATGTATAGAGAACAGATCCTATTTTGTTATATTTAATTAGCAAAATTCTGAGTTACTATGCTAAAATTTCTGTACACTTTGACACTAGGAAACTTTGATGCAGCACAGTGCAACATGACAGCACAAGCCACACTGAGGTGTCCTGCTTATGTCAGCAAAAAGTGTTGGTGCTTGCACTTTTTCTTTGGAGTGTCATGCACAGGTATAATCAAGCGTGGTTTGGAATTAATTTCGAACTTGAATGCTGGGATCCAGCTTGATTTGTTTTCTATTATTTCGAGCACAGTTAGGGCTTAATTTCAAACTGAGCCAAGCATGAGCCTGATTGACCAACTTGATCATCCTAAATTGAGCTGTAATCAATTTAAGCTTGAATTATGACTTCATTCAATGTTGGTTCAAGCCTAAATTAGCACTTAATTGATTCCAAGAATAGATAAAATATATTGATGAAAGCTTTAATCTAACATTGTGTTATATACGATGTACAACAAATATGATACAAACATATTCAAGCCTTATTGATTTGAGCCTAATCAAACTGGCTCAATTTAACTCAGCTCGAAATTAATTTTGAGCTTGGTTTGCTTTCTTAATCTTTGATTTGTTTAGCTTCAAATTGAGTTTGATCCATTTTTCTCAAACCGAGCTAGAGCTGGTCTTCAGTTGTTTGTTTGTTTGACAACCTACATGTAGGAGATTCTTGGTTCAAGTTCTGGAGACTTTAAGAGAAGAGTCACCCTTATAAGTACATATATTTATTATAGTTATTTATAAACTTAATCATCTTAGCACATCTTAAGATACCTTAAGTGTAACCAAGGAATAAACTTCAATGACTGAAGTATTGAAAGCTAAAATACACTTAAAGGACACCTTATATCTTTCCATGCCTAGATTGTTGGTGGCTGCTTTCTCTGACACTGGGGGTCTTATGCTCCCTAGGTAATACTTCTAAGTGCCCTACAGGCCCTGAATACTTTCCTAACGGAGTCATAATGCTGTTCATTTGTAGATTGAGAGCCATGAGGAGCATCTGTTTGTGTATTGCAGCCTCTTTGGTTATGCAATTTTACCTTATCTTCTATATTGCATTTTCCATTGCAGTTTTTTAGTTGTAACTTTATGGATCAAAAGAAAAAAAAAAGTGAATAAGATGGATGCCTTGCCTGATATTATCTATTTGGTTAGAATCAGAACAAATAGTGAACCAAAAAGGCAAAATAAACCAATCCAGATTCACTAAATCGTATTGCCTGTTTAGTAGGCTTTAATAAACTCTTCTGAGATGCAAAATTTATGATTACACAGAGGACTACAATGTGGTTACCATCAAGGTTTTAAATCCTATGGGATTAGGGAGTCTGGATTTCTCCATGGAATGGGACTTCCCACATCTTGTCCAATCTTGTCCCATGGTCATCCCCCCAAAAGATAAAAAGGGCATGCTGGCTGGGGCATGAGTAATCGTGTGCCCTGGTCCCTCTTCAAAAGTCAGAGACCCTATTGAAAAAGGGGACCAAAAAAAGAAGAGAATGCCGAGGGGACATGCTTTCACAAACTATGTGAGAGAGGACCATTGAACTGAGGTGCTGTGCTTTCATAAACCTAGAAGCCAGAGCCAAGTATCAAACTGAGAGAGAGAGAGAGAGAGAGAGAGAGAGAGTGTGATGTGCTTTGAATGTTAGAGATTGTAGGTCCTTAAGAGCCCACCTTGTGAGGGGATTGGGAGTGGGGCTAGGTAGGGCCTTGCAATCGTGAGCAAGGATGATTGAGACCAGAGTTGCTGCCATGGTTGGCGGAAGAGTGGTGGACATACTTCCTTCATATGGATCGGAGACCCAACTGGTGTTTCCAAGGGATGGGGGAGCCCTGCATTCGAGAGACTGAGGTTTTTGTGTTCGTGTCCCATCCCAAGTCTCAATTTCTCACAGGAACAGGACAGGACAAGAGAGCTAGAACATCCTTGTTCTGCTGATCTTTGAAACCTTGGTCACTGCATCTGCTAAGTCATGAGCCCATTTAATAGGTCTTTATAAGCTCTTCTTGAAATATACAGTTTTGGTAAAAAGGCTTTCTATTAGTGGTCCTAGGATGCAACTTATCAACTGAAGGATAACATTGTGTGGAAAGAAAATTGAGGACATAATGCTGTCACTTAATTAACTTCATAATTTGTAAGAGCCATGTGAGAGTAAGAAGCCGGGTTGTTGTTAATGGGCTAAGTGCAGATGAGTTAGTTGTATGTGTTGATATTGGTTTCCACTTGTGGTACAAGTGTGTGTCCGAATAGATTTCGGATACAACAATGAATCTGAAAGGATGTTACCTGATCCATTTTCACCTGCACCTGCTGAAGTATTTGTCATCATTCATATTTTTCTGCTTCTTTGGTATGATGCTAACAGTCATTTCAATTCATATATCTGGCTCATAATGAAGCTGAGTAGTCTAGCCACCCTCTCTCTAGGCACTGTCTTCCATGTATACTTTCTAATGATGATAGGTGTCCATAAAACCTGTAGCAAAAACTTATCTGTGGGATGAGATAGACCAAATTTTAGTGAATACACCCACAGATGAGAAGAAAGGTTGAAGGAACATGAGAAAGTCGACTTCATGTTTATGCGTGCCTTTGTTGGTGTTTTGGTGATGGCTAATGCTAATCATTCTTTTCTTTTTCTTGCTAACTTTAACTTTTAATGCTTTTTGTTTTGTTTTTTTTTTTGGCATCCTTGCTCTGTTTGCGGGTGTATGTTTATTTCACTGCTTATCTGTTGTCACAATCTGATGATGTTGTTATCTGAATACAACAGCTCTGTATGGAATATTTTTGTGGGGTTCTATTCAAGGAACATCCTCTCATCCACTGCTGTCAATTCTGTTTTTTGTGCATCATGTAGATCACCAGATCTAGTGTGTGCTTCTATTTCATATAATATAGCATATTCTTATTTTTGAGCCGTTTGCTTTGTTTTCTAGTATCTGGCTCAAATGGATCAACCTCTGGACCTGTTGAAGCTGGAAAGAGCAAAATTGTGCTTTTGAAAGCAAAGGAGAGAGAGGGTTCTCATGTAAGCAACTGATTGCATTGTATGAAAACTGCTGTAATTTTCTCTTTAAATCTTTTAATTGTTGTCACTTGCTTATTTCCTCTTTGAGCAGGCATCTAGTAATTTAGTGCAGCAGCAGAATTTGACATCTACAGTAAGAAGATCACATACCCCAACTTCTAAACAGAACCAGCGGTTTGAGGCTAGTGGGAGAATAATTAGAAGCATACTTTCTAATGAAGCACGCCAGACTCGGTCCCAGCCTGAGCAGCTGATGCAGACAGCACACTTGGAGAAGGACAAGCGCCCCCATCGTTCCCCCAACACTCGCTCAATTTTGAGAGAACATGTTTCTAGTACTTCGCTTACATCTGTTTCCGATGGTGATGACAAAAAATATATGGATGATAAAGTTGGTGTAAGCTACAAGCATGGTTCTGTATCCTTTAGTGACAAGCATGATAAGCGGACTAGGAACAAAGATAGACCTGATCGTGGTGTCTGGGCTCCTCTTCGTCGCTCTGACAGATCTCAATCGAATGATGGAACTAATACTTCATCTTCTGAACCTGCACTCATTTTGACAGATTCTTTGGAAAATGTCTCTATTTCTCAACGTATCAAAGTAGCTGGTGACGATGTGGTGGCTCACAATGCTCAGGTACGGCGTGGCGGTAGTCAAGGGGAGAGAAAATCTGATCCACCTGGTGCAAGCAGAACTAAAGAAATGAAAAGTCATGGAGGTGGACGAGTCAGTCTCTCTATGGTAGAAAATGGTAAGGCCCTGCTGCTTGATTGTAAACTAATTATGATGCCCTTCTTTTGCATTTTGTTGGTCAGGGTGTTTGATGATTTCTTGATAAATATAGGATCACATAAGCATGTTGGCCGCCGAGGACCTGCACGAGGTTCAAGGGATGCAGAGAGCTCTCTGAGTATATCTGAGGGGAAACATTCCAAGAGGGGTACCTTTGGCTATGGTTCCCATGAGGTGAGCCATTATTATGATATAGTTATGCACATTACATAGATTATCTTTGATCATAAATGTGTAATTAACTGCTCCTTGTGCAGAGACAAGTATGGGTTCAGAAGTCAGGCTGAGCTTCATAAGTTTTCTCTCGAATTGTAAGCTCTTTTTATTCTAAATTCCTTGGTACTGACTTTTTTAGTATTTGCTTCCGAATATAAACTCTATTTTTGAAAGATATGTGTGGGGGAAGGGTGGTAACAATAAATTCTAATTCATCTCATTTTATTTGTATTGTTTGTCAAGGACCTTTTGGTTCCCAAGCTAGTTCTTCTGTGCTTGTTTTGTGCTATAATATTTTATTTGGTCAGTTATTGAAGACGTATCTCTTATCATTACTGCAGATTTGTACTGGCACAACCTTTATGAAACTGTGGAAGCATTTTGGTTTTGCTAACAAGCCTTCTCCATCCATTTTTGATCTCTTAAAGGTACCATAACATAACAGTAAAGCCTGTGTTTGGTACATGCTGTTGAAATATGCCATTGCCAAATTGTTCCCATTAGAAATCACAGTTGTACTCGGATCAAGAGCAGAATGCTTGGTTATTGCTAGCAGAATATGATGCTCTACAAGTTGGAGGGAAATATGGGATAGTTAAGTGGAGTTTTAAAGTTCTCCCGGCCCGTAGTTTGTAGCTAAATGACAGTGGCGGTGATTCTCTGCTTGGAGTCAGAAGACCTAATTTTCTATCCACAAGCAATGAAGGAATCCTCGTTGGCTGGGTATTTTGGTTCGGTTCTGGCAAGCAGAATTTCTTCTCGATCAAGCATTTAATTTTTGGCTGAGGAACCTGGAGGTTGTGGCATGACGGTGCTTGGCAGAAATGTAAATATATATGGAAAATGGGGGGGGGGAATGCAGCTTTTACCACTGCCCATAGGTTTGAAAACAAAATATGATATGATATTGCTGTGGAATTTGGTCGAGCAAATAAAAGTTGGTTTTGTAATGGTTTGTGATATTAGTAGATTCAGAGTGTAAGTGCTCTGAGATGGACCAACCAGCTGGCCGAGAGAGAGAGAAGCTAAAGAAATATGTGACTTAGATTTATTGTGTGAATGCGTGTTTGATTTATCTATTGTACGTCTTTCTATCTATATAAAATATGTGACTTAGATTCAGGCGAGGCGTTCTCATGTACGTACGTACCTTTTTTTTAGTCACCTGGCCTGTGCATGTTCTCTTCTCTTATTGCCGATGGTGAAGTATTTGTTTTGGTCTTGCGTTTGCTTTGGTCTTCATCACCGCACCGCTAGTGATTGATTTGGGTGCAAGTGCGGGATGAAATTTCTATCGCAAGAATCGTTTAATGGATCATGTGGTCACCACCTCATCTTTTCAAATCCTGAAGAAATGAGCTGGGCCAAGAAGAAAGAAGCAAGAGAATGGGACAGATGGACTCATCGACGTACGGCGTGGGTCTAGTTTTTGTCTGAGTGTCGCAAAAGGTTAAAGTTATATATATATATATAGGAAGGAAGGAAGAAGAAAAACGTAATTAATGGTCGTTTGGTTGTATATCAAGAATAGAATAGTTTAAGTAACAAAACAATATTAATATAGAACATCAGTAAGTAGTAGGTCTTTAATATAATAACTAACTGGAATAATTAATTGCATAATAACTTTAAATAGAAAATAAGATATAGAAAATTAAGTTTCACTACTTTTTTTAAAACAATAATTTCTAATTAATTCAATTTATTACATAATTCAATCTTTGGTTTTAATTCATGATGTTTTACTTTCTTCTGCCTGCCTTCATATTCACGGTACGTACCATACAAGTGGCCAAACCGAACCGATGAATAATAAACACCACAAGAAAAAATCTTACAGCAAACGTGCATAAAATATGCAAATGCATCGTACAATCACCTATGGTATGCATCAAGGTATGCATCAACATTTATTGGATGGCATGGACACATGGTTAATTCGTACATTCAATGCATTCTTGCTTTTTAAAAAAAAGTACAATAAGCCTTTTCATGCCATAATTATCTGTAGAAGCGGTTGTATATTTTTTAATTAAAGATTGCCGAACTATCAATTAAGCCATCTTTTAGCATGGGTCAAAACTATCAAAAACAATTAATGTGAATTTTTCATCATAATGACACCAGCTTAGTTTGTAATAAATAAATAATTTTTAACAAAACTATCAATTTATTGTTACCTTTCTCTACCAAGAGCAGCTTTTTTGTTTGAAAAACTCAAAAAGAATAATTAATATATTTTAATGTGTTTAACAACCTTTCCATTTGTATTTTCTTGATCAAGTGAGGTTTGGGGACATCAAATATTCAAACCCTCACCTACACAAGAGATGCACCCTTCTCCCCGTGGGCCATTAAAGATGAATCCAAAATCTTGGACTCTTTATTATATATTGAAAGAATTTCTAGCCAGCAATAAATGTAACTATGCAAACCTATGTGCATATATGGCAAAGACATAAGAATTTATAGCATGGGAATTTTTATTAAAAAATAAAATATAATCATAATTAATTACCTTTCAAAACTATAATCATTTGGATGGGAAAGGAATTTGAGTTGCATTATAATCATCTAAATCGGAATATTATAGGATAAACTATCTAATAATTAGTTGCTAAATAGAGAGAGAACCAACCACGAGAGCAAGCTAAGTCATTAATTTGAAACTATATTGATTCTACGATGCATGATTAATAAGTTCTTAATAAATTTTTTTTGTGTATTTAGGTCATATATGCTTAGTAAAAAATCTTAAAATGAATTGAAGAAGCAAGTTTGAGGACCAAAAATATATTTAATCCTTTTTTCTTTCTTTTGTCTCCTAAGCGCATTGATAATGCCCATATACATATTCTAATCATATTATGGAAAACAAAATGAATGAAATAGTTATACATATTCCATTGATGGTATTTACTAGTTTTATATACAATTATCTACATTAGGGATGGGAAAAGATAAAGTCACCGCATTTTTGACATGTTATTAGATTTTTAATTATGTATAGATATTATGTTATGCATATACGGAACTTGAATAACGATAAATTTGGAGCTTTCTCTTGTGGATAATTTAGATAGCCTCTAGTTTTTTTGTGATCTTTTTCTAATGTTATAATTCATCATCTAATCGTTCTAATCTTTGAGTTGTTTTGAAGACTAGAAGTTGACCACTTGATTATATGCATGTTCTTAGTTGAAGCAATTATATATTAAATTCATCATGCACAAAGTATATAAATACTATTAATATAATATTACAATATATATTAATTGAATGAAATACAATTGTGACACTTTGCTATTAGCCTATTTCTACTAGGTTGTAGTTGAGACAAGTCCCATGTGGTAGTTAATGTTTTCATACCATGATGTAGATTCTTGTTTGAAAATATTTAAATATCTTTATAAAGTAGTGAGGCAACATTGTAAACTTTATAGCTATTAAGGGCCTTTACAACATTTTCGGTACCTACTATTTTTAGTACTTTATTTAGAGACCACTTCTTACATATATTACACTCTCTTCTTTTTTTTTTTTAAAAAAAATAGCCTCCTTCGAGGGTGACCGTAATACATTTTACTCATAATTAACTTCTAAATATCTTTGTCAATGTAATGAACCCATAGAATAGTTACAACCTTACCCTTTTGGTAGATTTTAGTAATTTATTTTGACATATATTTTAATTTCATGGATGCTACAATGTATTCATTTTGGTAATATATTTTGTTATAAATGTTACATTGTTAGTGCATATTATGATTGTTGCTAACTATTCATTTTAACTTGTCTTATTGATAACTGTTGTTTGCATAACCTTATAAGGCACTTAAGCAATACTATAAACTTTATAACAACCTTTCCTGTCCCAATGGTTTTTATTACTCTATCGAGACACTTCTTCTCAAATCTTTTACATTTTCTTTATTTTGAAAAAAAAAATCTCTTATGGTAAAGGGAGCAATAAGTGCCTTATAAGATTATGCAAACAATGTATTTATTTTTAAAGGTAGTATGAGTTAAGTTGAGCGGAGTTATAAACTACATAGCCCATTAAGGATGGCTACAACCCTATCTTATTGGTTGCTTGCACTAATTTACTCTAACATTAATTTGAATTTCTTGTATATTACTATGTATTTATTTTAATACATATTTTTTTGAATGGTCACACCATTATGAGAATAAATAATGATTATTATCAACTATTTTATTTTAAAATACATTATTTATGATTGCAGCTGAGTACTACTTTATTCGAATGCCACCTCTAACACATAACATTCTTTGCATTTTGATAAAAATCACTTATTACATTCTTCTAACTTTGAAAAAAGAATGATATTATAACAAGTAAGCGTAATAGATAGAGGACCTTTCACCATGAAATCAATTATTTTCTTGAATTCATTAGTATTAACATTGATGGCCTATTACTTATAAGTGATACAGGATAATATTTTTATTAAAAAATATATTTTTTAAAATTTTAGATAAAGTTTTGTTTAGGTTTATATAAATAATGTTGCTGGCACATGGTAAAAAGAGATTGGTACGGTTCATGCAATTTATTACTATTAACCTTAT
The DNA here is from genome assembly GCA_900491605.1 of Calamus simplicifolius. Taxonomy (NCBI): domain Eukaryota; kingdom Viridiplantae; phylum Streptophyta; class Magnoliopsida; order Arecales; family Arecaceae; genus Calamus; species Calamus simplicifolius. Next base: position 36,770 of record UESW01001569.1, on the reverse strand, counting down.
GAAATTATCGAGGGACGCCAACAAAATATATATATATATACATATGATATTCTTTGCTTTTTAATAAAAATTACTTATGATGCACATTATATTCTCCATATTTTGAAAAAAAAAATAATACCATGTCAAGTGAGCATAATAGTAGGAGGACCTTTGACCATGAAATCGATTGTTTCCTCGAATTTAAATAAACATTGATGACCTATTACTTATGAACGACAGATAATAATAATATCTTATTAAAAATAATTTTAAAAATTTGAGATAAGATTTCGTTTAGGTTTATATAAATAATTATGTTGACTTCGGTAAAAAAAAAGATAGATGTAACTCATACAATTTATTGATAATTAATCTTATAAATTTATATAACGGTCATCCATAAAATATATATAACGTATTTTTTGTTTTAATAAAAATCATCAATGACGAAGGACTTTTAATGAAACTAATTATTTTTTGGTTTTATAAACATAAATAATCTATTACTCATCTAATAGATGGCAAAAATTAATATTTTTCATTTAAAAAATAATTTTTAAAAAATATAGATAAAATTTTATTTAAATTTATATAAATAATTTTATTGATATAGGGTGAGAAGAGATTAGTTTAATTTATAAAATTTATTAAAAAAAACGTTACATAAAATTTTTGAAATCTAATTCGAATCAAAACTAAAGTACCTAAAAAAAAGGAAAAGAAGGATATTATTATTTGGACAGCGTCGTCGTTATTGGAAAGAAATCGGACAAAAAAAGGTTTAAAGAGCGATGAATACAATTCCGGAATATAATAAGTGTCCACGTCAGCGCGAGACCTAGCTAAATTGGGAAGCAAATCGGGAGTCCGTCTTCGTCTCGGATTATTGGCGATGGGAAAGACGACTTGAAGTGGAAATTTGACGATCTCGTTCGTCTCGGATTCTAGGCAATGGCGAGGGGGAAATACTTGAATTGGAAATCGGCAATGGCGATGGGGAAATACTTGAATTGGAAAGAGGTCATCGAGCTATAAAAATTCGATGGGCGCAGAGAGATTTCTCGTCGTCTCGGATCGAAGCGAAGCGAAGATCACAGCTTCACGATGGAGTCGAGACGAGCAGCGATGGGAGAGCTGGAGAAGAGTCAGCGGCAGCGGCTCCGAGAAGAGGCCGTTCAAAAGAGGCCGGGGGAATTCTGCTATCCCTTGGACTCAGAGGAGCCGACTGCTGCGGAGGAGCAGCAGACACCGGTGAAAGGGAGGAATAAGAGAAAGATGGTTGGAAGAGAGGAGGTGGAGGCCAAGAGAAGGAGAAGCGAACAGGGGACTGGGATCGACATGAAGAAGAAGGAAACTTCTCAGGAACAGGGGACTGGGATCGACATGAGGAAGAAGGAAACTTCCTTTCCTTCGTTGAAAAGGAAGAGGATAGCTGAGAGAGATGAAGCGGAGGCAACCAAGAGAATTTCACTGTCTTCTTCTCCTGTTCATTATCGTGGCTGCTCTTGTCAAACTGCTCGCGTGTCTTCTCTGCATTCCATACGCGTGCCTCGGAGGAAGAAGGAAACTTCCTTTCCTTCGTTGAAAAGGAAGAGAATAGAGGAGAGAGATGAAGCGGAGGCAACTAAGAGAATTTCACTGTCTTCTTCTCATGAAGGCTGCTCTTCTTCTGAATTCTTGCCTCGTTCTAGCATGCTGTGTCTGATGCTCTTCTTCCCGTTCTCATGATCGTCTGTGCTCTTCTTCCCGTGGTCAAGCTGCTGGAGATGCTGCTCGCGTGTCTTCTCTGCATTCCATACGCGTGCCTCGGGGTAAAAGTAAAAGAACACATCTTAAGGTAAGTTAGCGACCCGTTTTGATTGCCTTCTTCTCATTAAAAATCAGTTTATTGTTCCTAATCTTCTTTGTTTGGCTTATATCTTTTGTTGAGAATTTAGATTGATTGCTTTGCTCTTCACGAAAAATCTCTTTTTTGTGCATCTGATCAGCCTTCGAAGATAAGGTGCCATCAGTGCGGCCAGAGGAAGGGGCAGAATTTGGTGATCAAGTGCTCTTGCTGCAAGAAGGGAGCTTATTGTGCCTCTTGCATCTACCGATTGTACTAGTTTTTGCATCCCTTCCACGTCTCTTTTTTTTTTTATTTTACTTAAAAGAATATGCTAATTCTGAGGGCGTTTGATGAATCGCCTGTGCATGCCTTCTTTCTCTCTTCCTTTTGCCGGCAAGTTATCTGCTTGTTTATATGACCAGTATTCTTTGGTTTGATATTTTGAAATCTGTAGGTACCCTGATATGTCGAGGAACATGGTTGCAGAGGCTTGTCCAGGCTGCCGTAAAAGATGTAACTGCATCCCATGCTTGACAAAATCTAGGAAATCCAAGGTTTCAACCTCTTCTTGAAGTTTTATGACTGTCATTTATTTATGTTGATACATTATAATATGATTGTTGTGCAATTCATCATTCTTGTGATTTAGAGGCAAACATAGTATCATTAAAACACAGGTAGTGCAAGAGTGGAGTCCATATTTAGTCTGTTACACCTTTTCCTGTAGTTGATTGATCTCCTTGTAGTTACAGTGTAGCAAAATCATGACTTTTATCTAATCTCTCGTTTACCAATGTTTTGTGTCTGAACATTTCATTCTAGAATTTACCTTCATAAACCATTCCTTTATACAATCATCTTAAAATTTGCAGAGCATATGAAACTCTTAATTTTATAAGTGATTTTTTAATTTTTATTTTTTTCATAAAAGTGAACTTTGTGTTGATGAGTCGGCAGTTTGTATGATGTGTAGAGGGAAGACACATTGGTCTTCCTAGTATAAGGATTGCAGTTAATGTTATTCATGCACATATATTAACCTTGTATGTAGTCTAATGCTCTATTTCATGTGACAAACAATAAGTTTCTATGTCTATTCATTTCATAGATTTATTAACATGCGTTAGTCCCAAGACAGTGAAAACAAGGCCTCTGTATCTGGAGACTTGGCAATGCTCATTCTTTTTTTTATTATTATTTTCAATTTTTAATCTAATATGCTTTTAAACACTATCCCTATTTTTTGGCATGCAGAATTCACTCAGCAATATGAACGTGGTTGAGAAAATTAATTACATTGGTTATGCATTGCATTATCTGCTGCCTTCTTTAGAACAATTGAACCAAGAGCAATTGAATGAGAAGAATATAGAGGCCAGCATTCAAGGTACCAAACGCTCAAAAGTCGCAATTTTGAGAACAATTTTTGCATCGTTTAGTCAATTTTTGAACTGTTTAGTCTTTTTTTAGGGAATTTATCAGTCATGGTTTAGTTACTGCTTTGCTGCTTGTGAACAGGATTGTCATTGTCTGAGTTGAAGCTGGAACAGGCAGAGTGTCGAAAAGATGAACGTATATTCTGGTACTAGATGCTCCTCTCTATATTAACTTTGTACTAGATTTGTTTTGCAATCTTGTCTAAAGAACAGCATAATTTCCTAATCTCTTGACAATTGATATTTTCATTCTTATTTTCTTGATGCAGTAACAATTGTGGGACTTCAATTTTTGATCTTCATAGAAGCTGCCAAAGTTGTTCATATGAACTATGCCTTAGCTGCTGTAAGGAGATTCGTGAAAACAATCTACGTGGTTCTTGCGAAGTAGTGGCACCCAATTACCCAGATAGGGGAGATGCCTATGTGCATGGTGGAGATCCAGCACCAGAGACTGTTCATCAAAAAGCGATTAGTATACCTGACCATTGGACTCGACTTGCTCAGTGGAAGGCCCATTCTAGTGGCAGCATTCCTTGCCCCCCAACAGAATTTGGTGGATGTGGTTCTTCTCTACTTGACTTGAAGCAAATTCTTCCAGAAAATTGGCTAACATGTCTAGAAGCTAAAGCCAAACACCTAGCAAGAAATTTTGGATTTCCACAACAACCTGGTATCTCCGCAGAATGCAATTGCTCTTCTTCGGGCAGTAAAAATTCAAGAAAAGCAGCTTTCAGAGAGAATTCAGATGACAACTATCTGTATTGTCCATTTTCAAATGATATTAAGGAAGATGACTTAAAACACTTCCAGAGGCACTGGATCATAGGAGAACCAGTAATTGTGCGTGGGGTGCTAGAAAAAATGTCACGTTTGAGCTGGGAGCCAGCATTTATGTGGCGTGCAGTACATCACATCAAAAATAGTCCTGAATCATCACAATTGAAGGCTATTGATTGTTTGACTTGCTGCGAGGTTTGTTCATTTGATCTGACCAAAAATTTTAGATGGTATTAACATGTCCTATGCTTGTTCCTCTTATTATTAAACTTCTGTGTTCCATGCTATTAAATTTGGGTCAAAATGCTAACATGAAATCTCGACATAAGCTCCCTGAGTTATTATAATAACACAGTGCAATGACATGAAGTCCTGATCAAAATTATTTTTTGAGATGTATTTTTGATTATTTTATATTATATCTTGCATGACTGTGATCTAATATTGTAATATTTTTGTAATGCAGGTTGAAATAGATACCGATCAATTTTTCCAAGGATACTCGCAAGGACGGATGTATGAAAATCTATGGCCTGAAATGCTTAAATTAAAGGATTGGCCCACATCCAATCACTTTGAAGAGTTTTTACCATGTCATGGCAACGAGTACATAAACTCCTTGCCTTTTCAAGCATATACAAATCCAAAGTCTGGCCCATTAAATGTTGCTGTTACTCTCCCTGAGGACATCTTAAAATTAGATATGGGGCCAAAATCATATATTGCATATGGGATGGCAGAAGAGCTTGGAAGAGGAGATTCAGTGACAAAGCTTCACCTTGATGTGTCTGATGCAGTAAGCTTACTCTGCTTATTTAATAGCATGAATAAGCTAGGATTTATCATGGTAACATATATAACATGACTTATTTTGTCCAGGTTAATGTTTTGATGCATAATGTTGAAGTAGTACCTTCTAAGGAGCAAACATCTGCAATAAAGGCATTGAAGAAAAAACATAAAGATCAAGATCAAAGAGAACAAAAGCATGGGGAACAAGGAGACTTTGTTTGTTTACCAGAGGTTGCAGTTGAAAGTGATGAACTGATAGATTCAGAAGATGGAGGTGCTTTGTGGGATATCTTTCGGAGAGAGGATGCCATGGCGCTACAAGCTTACCTTCGAAATCATTCAAAAGAATTTCGACATGTATATTGTTCTCCAGTTGAACAGGTCAGTGAATTTATTACATAGAAGTTATGGTTTGTTCATTTTTTTATATAATCCTAAATGTTATTTTTTTCCCTGAATATCTCAGGTCTTTAATCCTCTACATGATGAAACATTTTATTTGACTATTGAACATAAAAGGAAGCTCAAAGAGGAATTTGGTCAGTCAATTTGTTTCTAGCATTATGAGTTTTCTTTTGGGTAGCCTCCACATGCATATAAAACAATTGATATGCTTGCAGGAATTGAACCATGGACATTTGTACAAAAACTTGGAGAAGCAGTCTTCATACCAGCTGGGTGTCCGCATCAAGTGAGAAATCTAAAGGTACGCGGCCTTTGAATCATCATGAACTTGTAAAATCTTATTCCGATAGTGAATAGTTCAAATCATTATTATGCTTATATTTTGTTGATATTTTACCATTCATCTAATTATTTAGTTCTTTATCAGTCATGTACGAAGGTTGCCCTCGACTTTGTTTCACCAGAGAACATCGGGGAATGCATCCGTTTGACTGAGGACTTCCGGTTACTTCCACAAAATCACCGGGCCAAAGAAGACAAACTTGAGGTAACATATATACTGTGTTTTTGGATTGAAGCCTGAAAAATTATGATAGTGTGAAGAAATAGTAAAGAATGCATATGATGTTATGCTGAAAAAATTTAGAATCGTGCTGAACTTAAAATGGAAAACCATTGACACTGTCACTAGATCATGGTGTCTAAAGATTATTTGGCCTTATGTCTTTTATAGCTTGATTTCTTCAATTATTAAACCAGCTGTCTTGAATTTAGACAAGCTTGACACATCATCAACTATTACCACTGTGGTCACTTGCATCCGAACAATTTTTTCAAGATCCCAATCAGTATTTGTTTCTTATAATCTACTGGTTGGGTTTCTCCTCTGTCCCTTTGTCCAAAAGTGAAAAAGCCTAAGTCAAAAAACCTACGGGAGTTCCCTTCAAATATGCTGAAAATTTATTAGCATACACTGCTCTGGGAAAACTTTGCTTCTAGAATTTCCTTAAATACTGCCGTGCTAGTAATGATACAGGGTTATGATACAGAGTTAAGTGATGGCCTTGAAGTAGGGCTTGAGATTAAGATAATTGTGCTGACTTTAGCTTGCGTGCTTGAGGTTGTGGTTTTCTTAGACAACACCAACATTCATTGCTAAATTGTACTTGATACATTCATCATTCAATTATCATTTTAATGCATGTGTATATTTCTGTCATCTTTTCAAATATTAAAGGGAGACAAATAATTTGTTTTAGAGATTTGATAGATGAAGACCTCATTTGGGACTAGGTTGGACAAACCAAAAGCTCCTGAAGTTCTGTTTCAGTGTCAAATAATTGAATGGTATAAGGAGAAAATTGATAATTTATATTGGTATAATCCAAAAAGCATGTATTATTTAGCTAGCATGAAGCAGTACATATGTTTTTGATAAAAGTAACTGATTTTCTTATAAAACATTTGTTTTCATAAAACTGATTCTTAGACTCAACTCATGAAACTTGATTATCTAGATAAAAATCTGAATGATGATCACATAAAACAATTGCTGCATTTTAGTCTTGTGAATGGCGCCTTTAAACATCTGAGCATGGCTGAAAATAGGATTAAATCAAGATCAGTTTTATTGTTTTAGAAGCAATGGAGCTAAATGTAATGAAGATTTTTGCTAAGTCAGCCTGTAACCAAGACTGACATTAGGATCAAAGTCATAATCTCATGCAAATTTAAAGTAACGATTTGTTGATCAAAATTTCATCTGGATCATCATTAAAGCTAAAATTCAGATTTTGGCTGTGAGTTGAACAAGGATAAACAAAAATGAGGATCAAAATTAATGTGTTCAGGTAAATAACTTGAGAGAACAATTTAAAGGAGTTGATGGAAAACTTGGTAGAAATTCATATCCGGGTTAGGAAGATATGTAGGTCAAGATAAAAAATTAAAATTATTAGGATATTGCTGGAAATAATATTGTGATCAGGAACGGTGTTGAGGTGATGTTTGAGGATATGATATGAATTTATATTATATTTTTACTTTCTTTCGAGGCCATAATCAACACTAATTTCAAATTAGTATTTTTAGCATGTACATCTTTGTACTAAGAGGTGCATTACACTTATGCTAGAAAAAGATTTCATTTATTCATGATTCATACATCTTGTGTTTTAGTTTCTAAGCCTTTGCACTATTGTATAACAGGTGAAAAAGATGATAGTCCATGCTGTCAACCATGCTGTGAAGACTTTGGAGGATTTGCTGCCCATCTAACCATCCAGATACCACTCGTCTGCAAATTTGGTTGATCGTCATGGTCATGTAACTTTTTCCAATGACTTATTATTGTAGATAGAGGACTATAATGGGATAGCACTAATTTTTTTAAAAAAGCATATGATAGTTTCATTTGATGCTTGCTTTTGATATGCTCTTGATCTCATCTGTGAACTACTTAACCTGTGAGATTGTTGAACAGATTCATTTAAACATCTCACTGTAAAAATTCCTGATCTGAATTTTGAGCTGAATAATTTAACACATGGGATTCCTGTTTTAATGAATGTTTGACTGTTATGTTAAATTACGAGAACGTATTAGGAATAAAAGGCCATGTGCACTAGCAATGGACACCTCTAAGTTCTGTCTGGTTATATCATTGTTTCTAACTATAGTCATTCATCTAGTCTAGCGACATTGTTGTGCATAACTGCTTATTTCATGAAAATAATGGAACCAGAACGTCATTTTGAGTATGAAAATTCCTCTGCAGGACCGCACCTGTTCTGAAAATCTATAAAGAAATAATGTAAGAAATAATGTTAATCTTCCTGTTGATGATTAAAGCTCAACCCTGTAAAGCGGTATATATTGGAACTCTTATTTGAAACTTTTTTTTTTTTCCTTGTTCATTATTTGTCAGCTGAAGCGCATTTCGGTATTTTTTTTAATCTATGTAAACAGCACGTCTCATATGGCTTCAGCCGTATATACCTGTTCTTTCTTCTTACAAGGTTATTCTTTGCATGATGGCTGCAGCTATTTCGGGTGGGGATTCTGGCTTACAACTTGCATTAAACTATGCTAAATCTATTGGCGTAATAAAGCCTTGTGATCGTACGGTTATCTTCCAGAAGATTGGCGACTCTGCGGTTGTCAAGATTATTGAGTACGAGAGTTCTTGATTAACATTCTCTTTGTACGCAACTGATTCAAGACGAACCATTGGTTGATGTTTAAGATAAGATATACAATTTTTTTTTTTTTGCCACATTTAATTTATGTGATCTATAATGATATAGATTAATTTTGATTTTCGCTGTGATGAACTGATTATCATGAATACCGGAAAGTGATAATTGCCAATGCTTATTTTTTTTTTTTCACTTTTTATGATTTCGTGTACAGCTTATACCTGCGTGAATGAACAAGTAGCAAGCTTCATTTGAAAGAATTTTGTATTGCACAGTTTCCAGCCATTGAATCCGTCAGGTTTAATGCGAAAATTTACGTCATCAATATTGCTCCTTAAAGAACACACCGCATAGATGAGACAACATATAGAGAGAACAATATGATGACGGCATCAATTGTTATAGCTTGATCACTGACTGAGTTCCATATTCTTTCCACCGATTTATGGTTTTGTGTAAATCTTGTTCGTATGGATCCTCTCCAGCGTCCAGTCGTAGAACCGGCGACCGTCCCCGTTGCTAAGGACATTAATTGTATGCCTCCCTCAGTTGTATGAACCTCCTTAAAAGATCAAGCATCTCTGGCCACATTCCAACATCTTCTGCAGTCGTTTAGGACCACCAACTAAAGACACCAGAACTTCTCTTAACAAGACTCCGTATCTGCAATCGATTTCTCACATTAATAAATCAGAAATCCAAGGGTCAGGTTCTCTAACCTAACAAGCATGAGACATCCAGCAATAAACTTCAGATTACCTGATTCTCGGCAAATACATCTATATTTTGTCTTCACCTGGGCGTTTTTAGGTGCAGCGGACAAGGTAGGATGAAGATAAATATAGCCTGACGATATAAAAGAGCAAGCATACAAAAGAAAAGGAAAATTTAGACATAGAGATCAAAAGCTCATGAGCTACCTAACTTTCCAGAGATAATATGGAAGTGATCAAACAGTAAGCAAAGCTATATCCATATACGGTTCACAACAAGCTCTCAAGTTGACCCATATTAGAGATAATGGTGATGGCATCTTAAACAACTTTGGTGCATTAAGGACTCTATTTGTTGACAATGTCACAAAATGTGATCATCTCTGCCAAGCCAAAGTTGTATGGATAAAAATGGAACAATGCAACAGTTTTAGAACATGCCTCATCAACTCTCACCCTCTTTGAGCACCTTTTGTTGCCCAAAACTTCCATCAGGACCAAAGTTTCCAATATAACATTGTACAACTAGCTGACACATCATACTTTTAGTCATTCTTTAAAGTTTTATTTATTAGTATTTACCATATAAATGAATTAACACTATGATAAGCAGCTCTTTGTTAGATGTTCCTGCTTCCTGGCTTTTTAGAGATTGTCACTTTGCACCCATATCTCATACTAAGATCTCAAGTAGTTAGAGACCTGAAGTTTCCCGTCAACATTCAAATTTTCAAAAAATTTGACCAGCCTGTTTTCGTCTTGCATAAAATTCTTAAATAAGAAAGGTTGCATACTTACAGCCCCATCCTATGACATTTAAAACCTTGGCTCAAACCACATTCACAAGTTTAAAGTAAGAGATGTAGATTTGGAAATCCCTCACGCTATGTCACACAAGGTTCTGTAACAACGTTCAGACCCAAAATATCATACTTTTGAAGTTGGTTTGGTTAATCATTCGTGGATATTGACCATATATTCTTTTTAAGGCTACATACTCCAGCATTTTAGACTATGGAGTAGATGCCTGTGCTGGTAGGTGTGCCATCCACTGATGAGCATGGAACATGCCATCATATTGTGTCAGAAAAGAAAAGGACTCAATACCCTTTTCTTAATTATAACATTAAGAATAAACTATTAGATGCCTTCTAGACCTGTGTTTGCTGCCAATACTAGCCTGGCACAGAGCAGCACTTGGTACCTTGTTATAGGCCACAGATCACATCTCAAGCTTGAATAATAAAACTTAATGTCAGATGTCCTCTTAACAGTCTCAAAGCAAAATGCAGTCAAACTATGAGATTTCATCGACCTGTCAACATGATGTCACATACTCAGTTCCACTTGGAGAAGCAAATCAAACACCAAAAAGAAGAAAAAAAGGTGGCTGACATACAAGTACATTTCACACTACAAGAATGGAGCCAGAAAGGAGCATCATAACAACTAACAGACAAATATAGCCTTTCTTTCCTCCAAAGAAGGCAAAAAAATAACCCTTCAAGTTCATAATTACAGGTATTAGCTTGTGCAATTCTCAACATGGAAAATATTGAGAAACGTCATAAATACCATGGAATGTCACTATAAGCCCAAGTCAATAATTACAAAATCAAAGAAGAATACACAAGCCAAAGTGTCTTCAACAAAAACAATAACATCACTGACAAAGCATGCAATCCTCATAATCTATGAGACCTATAGTCCATATATAAGAACAGCAGCCGGGCAGACAAAAATACAATCTATATATTCCAGTGGTAACAAATCCCAAGGACAAGTAAATTCAAACCCAAATATATTATTTTAAACAAGCCTGAGATCTAGCGCACAAAATTGAGCAGTCATAAGTAGGGAAAAAAATTCACATTTTCAAGCTTGAATATTTATAGCCTACCACATCGACTTCCATGTCGGAAAGCACCGACCGCAACTGCTCCGCCACGAACTCCTCCGGAATCGGATGAACTCCCTAACGTATCAGGGAAGATAAACTCTTTTTTTCAGAAAGTATAATCTAATGGAGAATTGAAGCAAGCAAAGAAACAACATCTCAATTCTCCATCTCCTGGAATGTCCATACAGCAGTATCAACATCACCCGACCTAGCATACATGAAGATCCTTGAATTACCACAAATGGTGGAGCTATCAAATCCAACTTTTATGGCATAACTCTGAATCTGCTCCCCAGATCTCACCATTGCCAAATTTGCACAAGCACTCATGACACTTGATATAGTAAATTGATCAGGTTTTCTTCCAGTGCCTACTAATTCATGAAACAAGCTCAGTGCCCTTTCAAAATACTCATTCTGAACACAACCCGAAACCATGGATGTCCAAGTAACAACGTCTTGCTTAGGGACAGAGTGGAAGCATCTAAATCCTTCTTCAATAGAACCTGAGTTTGAGTACAAGTCAATGAGTGCGCTTCCAATGAACTCATCACTTTGAAGCCAGTTTTTAAACACTTGGCTGTGGATTTGTCTCCCAAACTCGAAAGCATTGGCCAAGTTACAAGCTCTCAGCACACTCGAGAATGTGAACTTTGAGGGCCTCATTCCCCTCCTTTGCATTTCAGAGAAGAGCCCTAATGCTTCACTTGTGAGCTCATTTTCTATTTCCACCTCCATTCGGCAAAAGCCAGCAATCATAGCATTAAACACCACAACATTCGGATCAGGCATTAGTTTAAAGAACTTGACTGCACTATTCAAGGCACCAGTCCTTGAATACAAGTAAATCATTGCACTGCCAACAAATACATCAAAATCCAATCCAACTTTAACTACACACCCATGGATCATCTCACCCACCCCCTTCGAAGTTTTTGAACTGGAACAAGACTTGAGGAGACTACCAAGAGCGAAAGAATTCATCTTCATCCCTAAACGGTGCATCTGACAAAAAATTCTCAAAGTCTCTTCAGCCAAACCAATCCGAACATAAGCTGAAATCAGTGAATTCCATGAAACATCATCTAATTCAACAGCATTATCAAACACACGAATCGCTTCATCAATCTTTCAGCACTTGGAGTACATGTCAATAAGCAAGTTGGTCAAGAAAACATGATGATGAAATCCACCAACTATGACCAACGCATAAATCGCCTTCCCCAACTTCAAGTCACTGGAATGAGAAAAAATACCCAACATGGTTCCATAAGTAAACCGGTCCATCTTAACATTGGCATTTCTTGCTTCCATAAACACATCCATGGCTCTATCAGTATGGCCCATTTGAAGATAACCAGAAATAAGTGAATTCCACGATACAGTATCTCTCTTAGGCAATCTATCAAACAGTCGGCGGGCAACCGTCAAGCCGCCGCATTTGCCATACATGTTGAGAAGATTGTTCTGGAGGAAAAGGGAGGGATTGAAGCGGGCTTTGATAATGTGGGCGTGGACTTCTTTCCCGCCGATCAGAAATTGGGAACTTGCGGCGGACTGAAGGAGTTGCGTATAGGCCGCGGAGTCCATGGAGCGAGCTAAATTGGATTGGGAATGGAGAGAGGTGGTGAAGTGTTTCGGAGTTTCGGAGAAGGCGACGCGCTCTGACGTGCCGATCAGATATCGGAAAAAACCCTGTGCTCTCATGGCGCCTCTCGGTGTTGTGATCACAGGAAGGCAGGACTCACAAGAAGTAACAAAATGCACGGAGAAACCAGTGGAAACTGCCGCGCGAGCCAGCCCGCCTTTTTTTATTATTTATTTAAATATTTTTTGCACCTCCATTGTGAGTTAATAAACTTTATTTGATTTTTTTAACTAAACTTACAAAATTTAAATAAAATAAACTAAATATGCATATTTTTATTTATGGATGGCAGGTGGCTTGTTACAATTTCATCGTTCCTTGGCTTGATCCATATTAAAAAAAAAATATGGATATGATAAAAATAAAAATATTAAAATAGATGCATAATAATATAAAAAAAAATAAAATAAAAAATTATTCGTAAATAGAAACAGCCTCAATCAGGGATAGATTTAGGAAAAAATGATTTAAATGGTTTGATATATACATCGTAAAACTGAACGACTTAAATAGCTTGGACATAAGCAATGTAACCTAAATATATATATATATATATATATATGCAAAAAGATAACTTGATATATGTAGAAGAAAAAAAGATAAAAATAAATCAAAAATCGTATTGAAAGAAATGATAAAAAAATACTATAAATTTTGGCATTGTAATATATATATATATATATATATATATATATATATATATATATATATATATATATATATATATATATATATATATATATGATGCGGACAAGTCACCTGTGATGAGCGTCGGGCGTGCTGAGATTTATTGTGGGCCTCCAAATGGGGTGAAAAAGTCGTCTTCCTCCTCTGGAAACATGCAAGAAGTCCTGGGCCGGTATTCCCAGCGAGGACCCTCCGACGCTCAAGTTAGTGAACTTGTTGAACAGGAGTGTAGTGTCTATTTTTCTTTCTAGAGCGAGAGATCCCCTTTTTTGTTGAGCTCGGGGTCCTTTTATACCTGTCTGGGAGGTTCCTTTCTTTTCATTCTGTTTTGAACCGTCGAACCTTCCTTGTTAGGATAAGCTCCTTCGAACGGCAAGTGGATAAGCCGTTGCTGGATGGGGGCCGCTTGTGGCGGTAACTGCTGGGCGCGCTAGTACTTGCCCGTGATTTCGGTGAGCGAGATATACGGTAATAGATCTCGAATCTCGGGATCTGTTACCTGAAGTGGGTCATAGTGTATACAGGAAAGTAAGGCAACAAGTTAGAGCCGGGGCCAAAGGCAGGGTTCGAAACCGTCACTGGAGGCCGGAGCCGTCGTTAGAGGCCGAAGCCAAAGGCCGGAGCCATCGTTGGAGGCCGGAGGCAAAGGCAAGAGCCGTCGCTGGAGGCCGGAGCCAAAGGCCGGAAAGGCCGGAGCCAAAGGTCGGAGCCGTTGCTGGAGGCCGGAGTCGAAGGCCGGAGCCGTCGCTAGAGGCCGGAGCCAAAGGCTGGAGCCGTCGCTGGAGGCCGGAGCCAAAGGCCGGAGCCGTCGCTAGAGGCCGGAGCCAAAGGCCAGAGCCAAAATTCCATCTCTGGGATTAGCTGTCACATCATTATCTTCGGAAATCGCGCAAGAAGTTATAACACCACCTAGAGGAGATGGTCAGCCGTATCAGATGCCCCCCGCCCCTGAGATGAGTGAGCGCACAATCACCAGCGAAAGGGGTGTTAATATCCACTGGGCGGCTGACTTCTGCGCCATTATTTTGTCCGTTTAGGTTGTTGGGATTGGGAAAGATTTTCCTCGAGTAATGAGTC